>JACTOM010000126.1:243344-294238 GCA_015832385.1 Elymnias hypermnestra
TTTGACGGCCTCGCTGGCGCAGTGGTGCGAGTATTCGCTTTGCTAGCGGAGGTCCCGGGTTCGATCCCCGGTAGGACGAATTTAGGAAATTGTATTTTCTAATTTGTCTGAGTCTGGACTGGTGGGAGGCTTCGGCCGTGGCTAGTTACCACCCTACCAGCAAAAACGTACCGCCAAACAAAGAGATTTGTGTTCCGGTACGATGCTGTGTAGAAACCGTAAGGGGTATATCGCCTCTTAACAGATTAGCGCGCTTCCATCTTAGACTGTATCATCACTTACCATCAGGTGAGATCAAAGTCAAGCGCTAATCTGTTAGGAATAAAAAAAAAACTCCGCTCGTGTTGGATTCCCGTCACATCGGAATCAGAAGGTGAAGGAATAGAGAATACACTTGTGTACTATGCCTGCCAATTCGCAGTGGAGCAGCGTGGTGGGTCTATGCTCTAAAAACCCTCGCTCCTCGGGGTGAGGAGACCTGTGTCCAGCTGTGGGACGTTAATGGGCTGCTACTTACTTTTTTGATATCAATGAAACAGCTGACGCGGGTCATGGTCAAGATGCGATGGACGAATACATACGAGGGGAAAAAAAATAGGTTCCTTAATGATGTCATGTATTGTAATGATGTCTGTAAGTGATGACGTCACCTCGTATAAAAATAACTCGAGTTTATCTCAAACCGTATCGTCACTTACCACTAGATTACCGGCAAAATAGTTATAAAAACACCACATTAAGTGAATGACGAACAAAATTGGCATCATTGTGTTACATCAGAGCACAATTCGCTTTCGAATCGTTTCCTTGACGATCGATGTTTTCATATCGCTATATTAAATTAATCTGCCGGAAAATTCCTCCGCTGTTTCCCTCTTTGTGTGATATGGCGACTTCATTATATTATTTATTCGACAATATATTTTAAATATCCAGATTTTATAACCAAAAGGACCAACTGACATTTCTCTTTCATTGTTTACAGTTAAATAATTTAACATGTCCGCTGTTATTACAATATATTTGTCAATCGTTAGCAATCTTGTATTTAAAGACGTATTTAATTGTTTTAATAGCTATATAATAAAATATCGATTCAATAAATTGATATTTAACATGTTTGTTAAAGTTGTCATATGGATAACTACTGAGTTTCTTGTGGATATCTTCTTGGTTGAATCAAACTCCCGAACTGGTGTTTCATCGCCAACAAACGAATCACTATTCAAAAGTTAAGGTTTACATGTATAAAGAATATTTCGTTTATAGTATGAAGCCAGTAACAAAACCAAGTGAGATCGTAATCTCGGTATGAATCAATCAGCGTAGAAAATCATCAGTCTTTCACGCTCATTATGAAAATATCCGGAAAACGCATCGATCGTAACGCAACTTGGGCAATGCAACGCAATTGTATTGCAAGCCCGCTGTACTGTAATAATTGATACTGTGAGAGCAATAACTGCCTTTTTTATTGAGGAACGAATAAATCAATCTAGATATATATAAGGTACTCCTTATAAATTTCTAAACGTACAAACAAACACAGACAGACCTATTTATTTATTAGACAGACTACAAAGAAGTCTGTTAAATCCCGTGATGAAGGTTTAATTTACTGTACCAAAACCATCTCCGCAGTATTGCCTTTTCAATGTGCGCAGCTTTGGGTGCTTTTAATCTCTATTGAAGACATAGAAAGACGTCCATTCAACAAAGTGCATAATTGAATTGGTCTGTCTGTTGCCTATAAAAATGTAGAGCAACTAGCGCATATAATACGAGATGAACACGCAGATGTACATAATCGATACCGAACCAGTGGCTACGTAAAATAGACGTAGCCATGATAAACTAGTTTAGACCTTATCATAGTGGCATAGATCTGTTAATTGTATGGCCTTTTTGGAATTCATTTAATTTATATCACGTTGACATGATATCGTATCAAAGTTATTCGTGTTTTATTTCAATACTTTTATATTATTGCTGACAGATTATCTTAAATGATGATAAACTCTATGGCGATAACACGCTAACCATTAGGGTGCAATTAACGTCTTAATGGTTTCTATACAGCATTGTACCGATAGCTGAAGCTTTTTACCAGTAAAAACCTATGCAAAATTTACAATTTCTTAAATTTGTCCTGCTAGTAATCGAAGTCTGGACCGGTTTCAAAGCGAGGACTATTATGGGAAGGGAGAAAAATTTTAACCGTTGTATGTTATAACACGAAATCTAGTGAAATTATTTTAAAATGCTTTCGTTAATAGAAAGATGTCGCCGAGTAACGTCGTTATTAGCTTCATTTCCGTAAATTCCGTTGAGAACCCATCGCATCAGACATTTTGAGGACTAATGGACTATACGAATGCACAGTTTCTTTAACTATTACTAATTAAAATTTTGTGTCTTGTTACTTTCCCGGTTGTGCCAGTACTATTATAAGCAGTCAGTGACTGTCTACAGTTCGGCGATCCCACCGTATGCATTATTGTCCGTCCAACTATCTCATTGGGTCGATTAGTGAGCTTGTTCGGGTCCACACCTTCAGGCTCTAGATAGGAGTCCGAGTTTGTCCAATTCCAAATTGATTTTGGATTATCTGTTACGAAATTCTTAACATTTGCCCTATATTGTGTAATTAGCGGCGTGCTTCACCTCCGTGCCTCGCAGTGTTAGGCATTATCTTGTTAAATGTCAGTACCTTCTCATATCATTATTAGAGTGAAAATTTGTATCTTCTGCGGAAATAGCTGATCACTGCATGAGGTTGTTCGGTTTCAAATTCATTCAGAAGGATTTTTATTCTTCAGACAGGCGATGTCAATTAACTGTGCAATGTGAGTGGCCATACAATTTCCTTTGTTATAATAATTAATTAACGCATATATTATATACTGTCCAATTACTGTACTTTCTAGTTTGATTTTAGTAAAAGTTGTTGAGAATATCTTTTCGCGTATTTGTTATTTATGTGTATAAAACTTGTCTGCAATTAGTCGTTGATTTTTTTAACTTCCGAAAAGAAATCGCTACATTGTCGTGTAAACGAAGCGTTAAGTATTATGCAACGTTAATTTTGCGTTTTACGATCGAAAGTGTTTCGGATGTTTTCACACACTGTAACGGCTTCGTCATTGCATTTTGCATCTGCTTAAGCATATGAAATAAACAATTACATATTAGAAAAATACATTAAAGTGAAACTTTAATTATCGCCTCAAATGTTTCCGTCCATGTATCGCATGTCGCATTACAGCCGGCTGCGAAATAGGGGTAAAGTAAAAACCAATATTCCGGCGCAACTAGATCGCATCTGCTGGTTGTGTAGCATTTATGAGCTCGTTCATTCATTGAAATACAAAAAAAAAACACTTGCATCTTGGTTTCATGAAATTACACTATACTTTATTATGGTGTTATTATATTTCCCAGCGAATTTATCTGCGTCACAGTCTACCTTAAAAGATAACCATATGCTATTACGGACTTTTTTTTATAGATTAAGAGGAACAATTCCGTTTTACACGATTATTACATAATTTCACCCATTTACGCAACACACGCCGGGAAGAAAAGATTACTTTTCCCCGTTTTTGCAAATTTCTCATTATTACTCCGCTCTGATACTATTGGTAGTATGTATAATTCATACCCTTCCTCGATAAATGGTCTATCCGACATAAAAAATATTCCTCGAGATTACCGTGTTCAAACAAACAAACAAACATGCAATCTCATACAACAAATTAATAACACAAACATAACTGAGGAAATACAGAGGCACAATTCGTTTATTGTATACACTAAAACAATTTATGAAACAACTCGCGTTCCGCGCCAACAAAAGCGATTAAAATGTATCTACCCTCTTGAAAGGCACAACAACTGTGATTGCAGGGGTTGTTTGCCACATTATAAACGCGCAGGTATTTCAGATTAGTTATTTAACAATGCTGGAAGGTTTTATAATCTTATATTAATATTTCGAAGTGTTATTAGACTCATTATGACATCGTTGGTGCAATGCTGCGAATACTTGCAGACCTTTGTATGTTCAATTTGTTTGAGCAGTCACCAACCAAACACATGTAACATAGATAATATCGGGAAATTTATCTTTCACTTCCTTTGCAGCTCAGCCAATGCCAAGAAATGGGAAGTGGAGCTCGCTACGCTGAAGAGCAACAATTTAAGACTCACGGCTGCTTTGCAAGAAAGCACTGCCAATGTGGACGAGTGGAAGAGGCAGCTGCACCAGTACCGGGAGGAGGTGGCTCGCGCGAGACACTACGCCACGGGAAAAGGTAACAAGGGAAAACAAAAGAAACGATACCAAGGATTTCGACCTCTTCTGGGTGTCTGTAAAATTTCACATATGTGGATTGCATTGAAAAACAAACATACACTGACAACACACCCACGCATAATAATTGTTCGAACGTCTTTTTGTGATTTATGTGACTTATTACCTACTAAAATCATATAAGTTATTTTATTAAATAAAACCAAAAAGTAATTTTCATTCCCCAGGCGGCGATGCCAACGAGGTGGAGCAACTGCGACAGCGCGTGGCACAACTGGAAGCAGAGTTAGCGCAGAAGAACGAAGAGTTAGCCCAAATCACCAAATCTAAGAAAAGCGAACAGGTAACACTACTCTCCGGTGATGGAATCACTAAAAATTACTACTCTTAAAGATATTACTTTAAAATATATTCATATGTAATCTATTAATTTTACAGAGACCTAAAGAAAGAGGAAGAGAGAGAATAAATGAACTCACTAAGAGTATTTATATCGAATACCTTTCTTGCAATCGTTTTGCAGTTTCATTTTCTTCTTGGTCATGTTGTGGTGGTCGCTAGTTTTGTGTGTGGGGTTCCAGGACGCGGAGGCTAAGCTGGCCCAGAGCCAGCTGGAGCTGGCGCTGGCTGCGCAGGACGGCCAGCGGCAGGTCATACAGGCTCTCAACGACCAGCTCTCCAGGCAGATCGACGAACTGGTGAGTAACAAATTACTACACTACCGGTAAAGATGTACCATTGAGAAAAATCTTCTTTTCGGTACGATCCTCTGCTAGAAACCTCGAGAAGTATATCACCGTTGACCAAGTTAGCGCGCTGCCATCCAAAACTGTATCATCACTAACTATTACATTACATTACAGCCGAGCGTTACTCTGTCTTCATAAAAAATGTATATTATAGGTCGCGATATCATCTCGGACTTCATCATCAGTGAGCACGTAGTAGATGTTTACGTGTACGTGATAATTTTTTTTTGTAAGGTTAGGGAGGTAGCATGTTAGACTGTATCATCAACGTGTAATGAGGTGTGTTTGCAGTCCACCATTCACCGTGAGATCAACACGGCCCTGCAAACATGAGTGTCGGCCGCGCGCCGCCTGCCGCTGCTGCTGCGCACGCGCTGACCCTCGCCGCACTCTCCGCACCCCCCGAACTCACTCTCCGCCGCAGTCGACACTCACCATTCACGCGCCGCGGACTCGGTAACCGCCCGCACTCACTCCCGCAGCAGGGAACCGACACAATGAACTACCATTTATTATGCAAACGGCATACATTTAAATTTATAAGGTAGTAACTTATATAATACTTTACGATGTTGTATTTATTTCACATTTTTAATTAACAAATGTCTGTGACGTGATAGCCGACGCTTACTTGTTGCTTCGGAATCCTGAAATAATTGCCCCGCCAAAATGTACGTCAGATGCGACTGGCAAACGTTTGGTGAGCAACGAGTAAGCATTTCGCGGGTTTTTTTCTTTTTACAATATATTTATCTTATTCTAACAATTATCACTTTGTATCTAAAATGTTACAAGAATCTGATGGAAATCTAATTGAATTGTATATAAAACATCAATTAAAATACGAAATAATATGAAGTTAACGATTAAACAGTTGTAAAAGATATCAACACATTTGTTAAGAAAAAATGTGAAATAAACATTTTATTAGTTAATCATTATTGTCATACTCGCTGTATGTAAATCGTTTCCATAATGTTAAATGGCAAATCCAGAGTAAACTGGCAATAATATATTGTATTTCGTTGCGTGTCTAAAAAATACAGACTTCGAATAGTAAAAGCTAATGTAGGAAAAGCAGATTTTCTAAATAGCCAACTGTTCCACAATGGAAATTAAATACTTTGTGGGTTGGTTCCCCTTTGCATAACTGTGTCCAATATCAATTTCTTACCGACTTTAACACATCTCGAATGAGTTTACTCATAATAAATGTATAATTATTATAAACGCGACGATTATGATATGCCCTATAATATATCATTATATATACAGGGTGACTTTTGAAAGGTCAAAGTTATAGACATGTACAAAACTATAAGCTGTAAAGAAAGACACTCGAGGGGAGTCCCGAGTTCGTTTCAAATGATAGATTAAACTGTATTAATGAATTTATATATGTCGGAGAATAAGAGAGAAGGAGCGCATAAAGCGCAGGGTTCTCCGCGGACATCGTCATTAATTGGATCCATTATTTAATTTCTTATTCTGTGGGCGTTCGTGTGTAATGTTGGTGCAAACAAAAACTTTGTTAATGAACTCGGATTATAATGTTCAATCACTTAATATTCCCGATATCAATTTACACAAACTCATTAACAATAATAGTTAGGAACGCGATAGTTCCAACAGTAAACCGCACCGGTCGAGCGCCACTCGACAACTGCTGAGAGTCTCCCGCTGGACTTCCACCATTGACTCTGTCCCTCGTCGTTAGATGGCGCCAGCGTTCCACAGACACCTGTCCTCCGACATATATAATAAAATTAAAATGTTCAACAAAATAAGTATAAATCCGTAAAATACGTTCTTTTGTCTTTATTATAATTTTTCTTTTCATATGAAATGTGGTTAATAAAATAAATCGTATTTCTATTTCGTGGTTAGCTTATCCATATCGGTTCGATGAAAATGGATGATTATTAGTCAGATATTCGTTGAAACTGATGGATTTAAGCAAAAACAAACATTATGTATTTTTAGCTAGCTGATCGGGTGAACTTACATAAATGTCAATATCCAGTACAGTATAATTGTAAAGATACTAACGTAAAATATGAAAATCTAATGGAAAATGTCTAGAATTAATGTATATTGTTTGATTTACATGTACCTTGTTCCAATATTAAAAATTTCACCCTGTATATTATATTGAATAGATACGTTACCCACCATTCCGATGGCAATATTAATCGTTACGTATATGATACCCACGAGATTAAAATTTAATCTCTCAATTTTTCAATTGTGGTGAAGTGTTAATCCATTTTAAAATAAACGTTCAGATTTCCCTTTATATTGAAATGGATACTACGACATAAGAGATTTTAACGTCTCAAAATTAGTGAAATTTAATTTAGAGAAATATAATTAGCACTAATGACTCGAATAAATTCTCCAATCTTAATATATTTTATTTCCTTTAAAAACATAACTCGAAATAATTGTTTTTAAATTTAAAATCTTATGATATAACGTCATTATTTATGTTAGTTTGTTGACTATGAGAACTCTATTCGAATATGTTTATTAAGATAGTATTATTTTAAATCACGATATGTTGAATGTAAACTGTAGGTTTAATGATAAAGATAACTCGTTACTCCTAAACGCGTCGTTTCTATGGACTTTTGCTTAAAAATTTAACACTTTTTTTATTTAATTCAATGTTAATGTAATAGTGTATATACTAAAGTATCTCCTAATATATTAATTATAAGTAAAACCATCACAAAATGCGTTTATTTAGATGTTATAGTTGAATGTTTTATAAACTGATGTCGTTTATAATAATAAATTAGTGTGCGGTGACCTTTATGGACACAACATATATACTACGATTCTAGTAAAAAAGAAATGTATAAATAAAATCGATATCTAGCAAGATTGATATCGAATAAAATTGACATCTGGTAATATTGATGTGTAATAAAATTGATATCTTGTAATAATAATATTTATTAATATTGACATCTAGTAATACTAATATCTAATAAAATTGATATCCAACAATAATATCATGTGTTAATATTGATAGCTGGTTATATCAGTATCTAACAATATCCAAATCCAATTGAACAAAACTATAACCTAATTTTATTTGTACTAAATTGTAAAGTAAGGTGACCATTGGGGCTACATTTAATATTCTAAGCTGATTGTAGAAAAATAACTTTATTGTTTTAGTTTACGCTATGGTTTCTGTTTCGTGACTTCTTTAATTACGAAACAGGATTCAGGAAATCGATATCTGGTAACATCGCGTCCAGTTAAATATATTTCAATTCGTCTTGTGTTTTATCTCATTTAGTTAATGTGAATTACTAGTTTAACGTGTCAATTAACCTAGCCGGCACGAAACGGGTGATTTCGTAAGTTGTTTGATAACTTGAGTGCGTTTCAGTTGACAAGTGTCGTGCTATCTCTCTCACTCATACGCGGTGCCACCGTAAGGAAAGAGCGAGGCAAATGTATGATACTATGTTTCGTGATCTTCCTTTGTGTTAGACTATGTTTTAGATTTCCTTACAAGTGAACTGGGGTCTTTCGGTACCCCCGTTCGGACCACGCGTATATTTTTGATACTTAAGGCCGGAAAGGTTGAAAGACAGTCGTTCATATTATCTGCTTTAATTCTTTAATTTCTAGCTTTAAGTTTAACAAAGTGCTTTATTACTCAAAAGTAAATTCATTATGTTGTATAAGAATTAATATGCGAAAGATTTTGTTATCCCACCGTATTTTTTTCATCTCGTTTCTGCCTGAAATGGTTCATTTTGATTTTTTTTTAATTGTAAAATGTAAGAAATGAATTTAATTTACTTTTATTGGTGCTAAGCGTATTAGTTGATTTTTAAATATTTGCGTTTACATAATTTTTTTAATGATTCTCGAGAAGGTTTTGTATTTATTGTTTATGTTATTTATTCGGTTTGTGTGATAATCTATAATCACAACTATCTATGTAAATACGTACACCATGGTCACAGTACGTTATATAGTCAGTCAGTTTTCTGCATACACTAAATATGTTATGGTGTACACATCTAACATTAGACTTGTAAGTCTATCAACATATTAGTTCAATCAGATTTATGTTTATATTTTCAGACTGACGACAGGTTTAGTATATCATTCGTTATTATGAATATTGCATTGATTTTCATTCTAACTAGCTACCTGGATACCAGTCCACTGGAATTTTAGTCCTACTTGATGTCGCGAATGTACATAATAATACTCGTTATTGGTGTTTAATATTTTTTCCAAGTAATATAGCGAATTATTCTATAAAAAAAAACTAAGCCCAGTGTCTTACTTTTAAGAGATACCCCACCTTATATGTATAATATTGTGCATGAGAGCCAGAAATCACTATTAAGTTATAAATAAAAAACCGGTTGCACATAGAAATATTCAGTAATTTTCATGGAGCTTCGTCTATATGGCGTTGTCCTTGTGTCGCCATTTCATTTCGCATTACGACATTATAAATTAATAAGCTATTCATAAAAAGATGTCGTTATATAATCGTAAACATTTCTTAATTTCCAAACATTTCTGTCACGCCCGGAATGCGCCGTTAGGTACAGTGCTACGTACGCAGAAGTTAGGTAGGGGTGTTTTCGCCTGACCAGGCCAACTATATAGTGTGGATAAATTATTCCTTATTGATAAACTTGTTCGGGGAATACCCCACTTTTTGATGACGTTGAATTCGTACGAGTGTTATTAAGTTCGAACCTAAATAAATATTTTTGTTATCTATTTAAAGCTTTAGGTCGTTTAGACTAAAAATCGAGTTTTCTTGAGGATTGGAAAAATATTTATTTCGGTTTGATAGTTAATATTAGAATAAGCATCTTCTAATTTGTAGTTTTGAGATTAGCTATGAAATGAAGAGGTCGGGGCTCGATTCTATTTAAATGATGAATGGTACGTATCGATTTCATTTTGAAAATCGATTTATTTGCCAAAATCGATTTTGAGACAATCGTTTTGTCTGTTCTATAACAATTGTTGAAGATGAGCATTTAATGGGGAACGTTGTTTAAGTATTCCGATTGAACTTTTCGCGGATGATAGATTGTATTAAAGATTATTACGTAGTTGTAAGTGTTTGTAACGTAACTATGATTCCTTGAAACACGATCTGTGCTGCATTTCTTGTATGATGTTATTTTCATTTCGTAGGGTGAAATAAGAGAGGATAAAGTTTTCGTATTTATTTTTAAACAGAAAAAGAATATTAATCAAAAATAGGATTTCGAAGTTTATCCATAAATTATATTGCATTCTTAATGTTCAGCAAAAGTAATTTAATGAAATACATAGAAAAAAGTTGTAAAAAAACTTAATAGCTCCTAGAAGCTTTCAAAGGGATGGCTGGTGTATTGATTTAAAAAAATAATTTATCCTAAAACTTAGAAAAACTCAAATTATAAAGATTTTTTTCATACTTTTTCTAATTTACTCGGGATTCACAAGAAGCTTTTAAAAAGACTTTAAATTGCTTTTACCCTTAATTGGCTTTTAAATTGTGTATTATTTATACATTATATTGCATTTTCGCTGTTTTGAAAGAAACAGGCTACATTATAAAAAAAAATTAAAAAAAAATTTTTTTTACTATTTTCTTTGGAGGCGAAAGTGGGTTATGCCTTGAAAGCCATATTGATAAGACCTATTCATACATTTACAGAATGATTTAGCTGTATAGAAATAAAATTAGGTTATTTTTATACACAAGTTTGCAAAAACAACAAATCCATATCGATGAGTCCTCCATATATATTTATATATATCGCAGCAGCAGTTTCAACGTAAAACATCAAATAGATAAAGTGAATGTAATATAATTAATGGATCTTTTATAATTAGATAGATGTGAAAATGTGTATTATATAATCTCTACTAAAGTGTCATGAAAACTAGGTAAATTACATAGTTTAGTTTTACGAAAATACAGTGCAATTAAACTGCTGGAAGTTAGAGACAATGTCATACTGGCCTTGGCTGCTCTATCGAGTGCCTTTCGCATTACCCTCAGTCCGCGGCCGGCAGTAATGCGACATGCAATACATAAGAGGCTATAGAAAATTCACTCTAATTCCTAAACGCTTTATTTTTTATCACTGAAATAAGTTAGTATTCAATTCGCTTTGTATGAGAAATATATGGAGGCGGAATTAAGTTAGAAAAACGGCACGCGTGATCTATGTTTAAAAATCTACTTGTTTAGATTGGACACAAATGTTGTGTTATCTGACGCGATAGGACGTTGGGAGATTACACACGATCTCTTTTGACCGAATATAATTCATTATTTGGTCATTTTCTGCCATTGACAAATAAGTCCTTTACATTTTAAACATTTCGTCTTATCACTCTATAAATTTGGTCCTCTGATAACATGTAACGCCTTTTTATCTATATTAAAAATAAAATCTCCCTTGAAATAAAAAATATAGCTATCCATTTTAAGTGCATATAACTTAAACTCATTTCACAACTACCTATTAATATAGATGAGTATAGTATGAGATGGGGGTAGTTGAAGAAATTATTTTACAATCACATTTACACCCTAAAAATGGAAACGGTCCAGACGGTTTATGATCCCATTTAAGTATATATAACTTATACTTTGAGTAGTGTATATGAAACTCGAACTTCGTTTAAACTATATAGTTAGTTAAATGAGGGTAGTTGAGCGAATTAGTTTACCAATGTCAACGTTACTGACTTTATTCATAAGTTAAACTGGATCGTGTGTACATTTGATTAAATTAGTAACTCTTAATGATTACGTATAAATAAATTACCATTCCTAGTGTTAAGACTAACTAATCACCGGTGTCCGTCTATGAATTCCCGAATGCGTTTTCTCTGTCGATAATTTCGAGTAGGTTTGATTTGTTTCAAGACCCTGTATCGCATAGATCCCTTAGCAAATTAGTGAACATTATCCCCACCGTACCAGCTCGCTGCGGCTAAGGATATCTCCTCTTTTATTATTTTTAAAGACCGAAAGAATAGAATACTTTATCGCTCTAAGGTTAGCGATGTGACAGGTTAGTAATCTGATATTGTGATTACCCCTGAATATATTTCATGATTGTTAGAGTCCTGCTGCTATGTACCTAACACTAGGCATATTGAAACTTATTGATTCCCAATTGGTTCGCTATTGATCGGTAACCGGTCGCAGCGAGCTGCCCTGTCGGGATAACGATGGAAACAAATAATATCATTGGAAAAGGCTGAGGACACAATTTTTAAAATATACAATGTCTTCTAAACAGGGTACTTTTATTTACTGTTGTGTACGTTTGAATAGTGACGTTGTTATTCGATTTTGAACTCTCGTCTGATGTTGATACGGTTGAAATTTGAATGAAGGTTAAATCTTTGAGATTAACAATACCGTGTCATGATCGTGTCAAATTCTTTGACAATCTTGAGGTATTTAAAGTTTGGTCTCAGATTCTATTCCCTCTATCATCGCGTGTCAGATGAAATCACAGTTAAACACAATCCGCCCTACTATTAAATAGATAGGAAAATTTCACAATTACCTCTCTCACAAATCATCAATTATTTGTAAGAATGACAATTAAGGAAAAAAAAATAAACAAATTGCGAGTTGCATTTGACCGTTAAAACTCCAACTTAAACTAGAAGGATAATACAAGGTGTTTTAAATGAGTTTTACAATTACGTGTATAATCTTTTATAACTACCCTCCTATCTGAAATTTATTCAAGATGACGGAACTGACTATTCAAATTTGAACTGTAACAGCAGCAAGTACATTCTCGTAGTGGCACTTTGTTGAAAAGTTTTCTTATACAAACTATTTCTGAAACGTGTTCCGGCTTCGGGGGAATAAAAATCTAGCCTGTAATATAGTAATCGGTAAAACGTTAAGCTATGTTAAAAACCTATGTGCAGTTGTTAATATACACTTAGACGTTTCTTCAGCCGATTTTTTCGTGCGTCAAATCGTATTCAACATCAAATTTTTTGAGTTTTGTTTTGCATTTAACAAAATTACACCAACGGCTTAAAATTCTACAAATTCCTAAAGCGAGCTAAATATTCAACCCTCGTAACTTTAATTATGGGCATATCCGTTTTTAGTCAGCGTCTACGTCACAAAAAGAATACGTACGCCTTATTTCGAGTAAGTCGAAAGAAAAGTTTTGAAGGTTGTTTTTCGCATATATTCCGATCCCATGGGGATATAGGGAAACTCCTTAATGACCGTCAACGTTATGACAAGAATAAGTATGCCAATCCGATCTAGTTTCGAAGATTTCGTGATTAACAAATGAGTGGTTTTTATGATTTGTCCTACGAAAAATTCGGCTTTAATGAATAAAAAAAAATCTATTATAATTTATTAGATAAATGAAAATAAATTACCTAGTTGATAGTGGAAATTAAATGTTTTATAGTCACTCACTATTTATTTGTACATGAGGATATGTTTCACTAATGTAAAGTTATATAGAGAATTATGTAGACAACCGAGAGATCTGTTGGTTATTGTACTATAGATATAGCTAATTGTTTATTTCGTATTCGTGGACCGTGCAAAGTGTGATTACAATATATACATGTCGCTATTCTTTTATTTTAAAATGTATTTTGAGGGTACTTATGTGTGGTACATGGGGAGTTACTTTTTTGGTGTTATTGTCAAAATAAAACAATAATTGAACAAACAGATGAGTAGGTCTGTGTAACAAATCGTATTACACTGTAGAAAAACTAGAAATACATCCCGACTTGACAGTCTGTTCGCTTCGAAAGATATATTGTAGAGCTTACTAAAAAGCTTAAAAGAAACTCTGAGTAATTATGAGGTACTTTCCAATCCTTACACCTAACCACAAGAATTGTATCATCCGCATGATAATGATTGTACAATTTGGCATTTGAAATACACAAATCATTTATATAAATTAAAAACAACTTGGGTCCAGGATCACTACCTTGAGGAACTACATAATTAATCACCTCACTTTTGCTTATATAACCTTTAATTTGTACACATCGGATGCGTTTCGTTAAATTTGTTGTAAACATTTCATAAGCGTTTTCTCTAATATTAATAAATTCGCCTTTGTACCATAATTTTAGAAAAGACATCGTATCGAAGGCTTTAGTTAGACCTTAGATATTTTTTGGCTTTATTGTCTACAAGTGTTCCCAAGTGAAAAAATTTTGTTGCGCACAACTAAAAATAGAGATACGAATAAATTCTTTAAACAGATTCCTACGATAAATGAATAATAGAAAAAAAAGACACTGAAAATTACACTTATTACATTAATTTGCCAAACGTCATCATACGCTGAAAATACAACCTAATTTGTTATATAAACACACCTAAAGAAGAATTTCTGTGCATAATTTTAAAATTTCCTAAATTTTAAATGCAAAGGCACCAAAATAGTGACTCCTCTATAAAATTCCAATAATTTATTGGAATATAACATAACAACTAATATGAAAATGTTAATAGTAAATTAGTTTCGGTTGCAGCTGTAATGGCCTACCGTGTAATCGTTCCCACCGAATATGTTTCTTTGAATTGGTGTGCCAATATTTGACCGTGTCGTGTAGAATGTTGTTGTAATGTTTTAGGCCATTATTGCTGTGCAAAGTTGTATTGTAATCCCATTATAGTGTGTAATTATTTATTGTTAGATAGTCTGCACTGCGTTTGTTTCACAGTCAAAAAAACCAAAGTTGTTACATTTAAAAAAATTCTAAAGGACTATATAAATGTATGAAAATAGTGACTAATTTCTTTCAAGGACCGTCATTTAAATAGATCCGAACTGAATTATAACCAAGCTTAATTAGTGTCAGGTGACAATAAACAACTAAACTACCTTCAAAATAAAAAAAAAATTGAAATAGCAACGACTGAATTCCTTGTGAATCCTGCTCGAAAGAGGACACAGGCCGTCACAGCTTTAGAAGTCCTGTTACGATATCTTCTAATATCAATAATAATGGAACAACATTACTAGTTTGTGCAATGGCAGTGCTGCAAGAATCTACATGAACAAAAAAATAGATTTGAGATATAATCAAGCAGTTAATACGGTTTCTTTTTAATTTTCTTGGCAACAACATTGCAAATGCAACGCAGACTATGCTATGTGTACGTTATCTTCCATTAGAATGGTAGTCGCTGTGAGCTACATATGCATTACAATAAATACATTAATGATGATTTCAAACCGTATTTTATTCCGAACCCCCTTTTAATCCGCTATTTTACTCTGGGAAATGTACACACCATCGAGAGAAAAGCCTCACAATTCCCACTATAACCTGTCGGAACTTTCTTCATTCTTGAATGTGACACCAGCGAGTTAACTTGTGCTTTCATTTCTGATATTCCGGACGAATTCGACTGAAATGCAGTTCGACTGCATTCTCCCTCTCTTGCTTGCTTGGTTGTACAGTATTCTGCTAATGGTAGAGCTTAGTTGTATTTTGATAGTGGTAGAAGCCAACATATATTGTATTCCAGCAGTGCTAGAGCCTGCTTGTAGTTTATTGTGATTGACAGTGAAAAGAAGAGCTATAGTGTATTTTGAGTGTGTTAGAGCCCAGTTGTGCTGTATTCGAATACTAGAAGAAATATATTATCTAGGAGAGCCCCATTGTATCGTATTCTGTTTATTTTACTTATTGATTTCATTCAATAAGCAACATTAATTACAAGTGTATATTTTTCTAAATGAAAAAAAGTCGAAATTATTTTACACAGCCTGTCTCGTGTCAAACATGCCATTAATAAAGTAAAAAAAAATATAAAAGGTATAATAACATAATTTCGATTTACATTAATTAAATTATCTTAACGCAAAATACAATGTGTAAATAGTAAAAAGAAATAAAAAATGAGTCATAAAACTCACTCATTTTTATTTTAATTATTTATTTTACAAAATCCACAGCCCTCTTAAAACTAACATTCGTCATATTTTACTTTATTGGCTTGAAATATTTCAGTGGCAATTAAATCATGTGAAATCATTTATTTGCTAAATAGACAATTAGAATACAGGTCAGGATAGTGTGAAAGTGTATTGCCATAAGATGGCATGCAAATATTACACATTAAATCTAATTACATACCATGTCTAACTTACAATCATAATAATTAATAATAAAATGAAGTATCTCCTACATACATACATACATAGCATCACGCCTCATTCCCTTCGGGGTGGGCAGAGACCACGTCCTTCCACTTGCCACGATCCTTGCATATCTCCTTCGCTTCTTTCATTCTCATTAAACCTTTCATACAAGTTCGTCGGTTTAGAGTACTCTTGACCTGGCCCTTATTTAAAATGTCCTGGATTTGGTCCAGGAACGTTCGCCTTGGTCTTCCCCTTCCAACTTTCGCATTCACTCTTGACTCATAAATCCTTTTTGTCAGTCTCCTTTCATTCATTCTCTCTACATGCCCAAACCATCTAAGCATACCTTTCTCAATTTTAGTCACTACGTCTTCTTTTATACCACAACGTTCTCTTATCACACTATTTCTTACTCTGTCACTCAGTTTTAATCCACTCATGCTTCTCAACGCTCTCATCTCTACCGCATTTATTTTACTTTTGTGATTCTTCTGCCATACCCAACTTTCACTACCATACATAAGTGTTGGCACCAACACTCCAGCATGCACTGCCAGTCTAGCCCTTTGAGACACCATCTGGCTATTCATAAAAGCATGCAGAGCACCATTTACCATATTCCCTGCATTCACTCTCCTTTCGATATCACTTTCACATGTTCCATCTTTTGTAAATTTAGATCCCAAGTATACAAATTCTTTCACCTCTTCCACTTGTTCCCCATCTATCAAAATATTGCCATTCATCATAGATTCATCTCGTTCAAAAAGCATAACTTTCGTTTTGTTTACATTCACTTTCATTCCTTTCCCTTTCAAAGCTTCATTCATAATATTTAGCATCTCCTGAAGCTCGTTAGCGGATGACGCAAGTATTACTTGATCATCAGCGTAGAGGCATCTCCTGTAGCTCATTAGCGGATGACGCAACCCATACATACTTTCTTTTAAATCTGTCAAACAGCTATCCATGAATAGGTTAAACAGCCACGGTGCCGTAACACATCCCTGTCGAACACCTCTTTCGACAGGAAACCACTCCGTGTACGCCCCGTTTATTCTGACAGAAGCACTAGAACCCTCATAGAGATACTTCAATGCTTGGATCAGACTACCGCTCACCCCATACGTAGATACCGTTGACCACAGCTCATTCCTCACCACTCGATCATAGGCCATAAACTTTTTGGTGTTTAGCGAAACATTTTTCTGTTATGCAGCGTAAAGAAAAGACCTGATCCGTACATCTCCCTCCTCTTCTAAAGCCTACTTGCACGTCCCATATTTTTCTCATCAGTTTCATTAATCACCCTTTCAATCAATATCTTTGCATACAATTTGCCGACGACACTAAGAAGGCTGATACCGCGGTAATTTTTGCACTCCTGCTGTGACCCTTTTTCTTTATATAGAGGGAATTACAGCCTTGCTCCAATCTCTTGGGACTTGACCTTTCTCCCAGCATATATTGAAAAGGCAGTACAGCTGAGTTGCCACAATACCGCGGCCAGCCTTCAGCATCTCGACTGATACTCTGTCATACCCAGCAGCCTTACCTGAGCTCATACCTTTCATCGCTTTTATAATCTCATCCATACTGATAAAATACGTCAATTTAAAAATATAACAAGGGACATAAATAATTTCATTATAACCAATAATTACATTGCCATACAATACCAATTATTTTTAAATACGCTCAATTCTATTCTTGGATACATTAATGTTATACCTTTTACATCCCTTTTTGCGGCCTAACTGCGGTTGGGAAAATATTCTAGATTTTTTTTGACGAAAATACACATTTCTTTTACATAGATGCAAGGCAAAGGAAGTAGCTTTTTTTGGCCGACGGCTATCTAAATCATGAGCACCGCATATAGCTCGAATACAGTTTTTTTGAGCTTTAAATGCTCTGTCAATATCTACAGAGTTACCCCAGATTAATATGGCGTAACTAAGTGTTTTGTGACAAAATTATTATTTCTGGTATACATCGCTTTTTCAAAGACCTTGGAAAATAAACTCAACAACATAATTGTTCTATAATTGCCCAAATTAGTATTATCTCCTTTTTTAATGTAGAATTAACTATGGAAAGTTTTAACTGTTGTGGTAAAATACCTTGTTCAGAAGATAGATTTATTAGATGACTTCATGACTAACAAATAGATTTTGCTACTTCCTTGACTATGTTAGTTCTAATATTGTTATAGCCCACAGATTTAGAATTATTTAGGGTCATGATTACTTTATAGATTAATTTAGTCTCTCAAATAGCGAGGACCGTGATTCTAACAGTAATGAAGTTCAAATGTAGTACGTTGTAATAGTGGTTGGGTCCAGCTATCGTCTATTCTAACAGTAGTAGACGTTAGCTGGAATATTTTCTAAGAGTGGGAGAGTAGTCGTAATCATTATTATATAGTCGAGAATTAAGTAAGTAAATTACTTCAATTTCTTCACTATGGCTATATTATAGTTCCACACATATCTATAAGTGGCCTCCGACCTCCCGTTATAGTCAGCCTGGACTTCCCCTTTGACCCTTACAGTTCCTACTTCTTTATTTATCACAAGAAGCTGTAACATTATATACAATGACTTATTATTAATGATTCTCAAATCACTTACCAGTACATATTTATTTAAGCACAACACTAATTAACTACCGAAAACGTTACGTCCTCTGTTCCTCTTCGCGGAGTAACGAGAATTTACAATACCCGCGTAGTACCTGCATCTCTTATATCATATTTTATAGTTTCAATCCTATTTACCCTCATTCATGCTTCTCAATATGTGTTATCTCGTATTACCTCCTTATCTATGTACTATTTTATAGCGTCCGTGTTGTAGGTAACTCGGGACATTCGCAACACAGGTATGTATTTCGGGCGTTAGGGTTTGAAAAGACTGGTATTCTTAGCTTTTTCAACGGAACGCATTGGAATTCCCATTAGTTTTGGAAATATTTATGCGGAAAAACTAAACTAGCTGAACTGCTGCTGAACAGAGATTGTTCAATTCGGTCATCGTCGGGTGAATAACTATCAAACTAGCGTGGTCGTCCTTGTCTTCAAAAAGGGTGATACATGCCGTTGAAGATTTACAACACCATTTCGTTATTGAGCCACATTTACAAACTGTTTTAGAGAGTCATCATAAATGCTCGGACAAGCTCTTGGGGATCAAATGCAAAACGTAGAGATTCGCAGAAGGACAAGAGTTACCGACATAGTTTGAAGAGTCTCGGAGGTGTTAAAATGCTGAGGTCCGAAAGTACTGGAGTGAAGACCATGTACCGGTAAGCGCAGCGTTGGTAGATCTCCCATCAGGTGGACAGATGATGAACCTCACAAGTTCGTATATTATTGCAGGAAACCTGTGTCCAGCAGTGGACGTCCATGGGTTGAGATGACGATGATGATGAACTGCTAGTTTAGTCATAAAAATAAATCGCCTGTCAACTAAATAAAACACAAAGAAAACCTAATTTCATTGGGTATTTAGTCGTAAGCTTAACTATCGGACATCGATTCCTGCGCAAACATCATCGATCATTTTATGAAAACATTTGTCGCACAACCGTTGCAAATTTAACGTCAGTGAAGGAACACGCGTGGCAGTGGAGCAGAACAACGGGTCAAAACTCCTATCCCTGTAAACTGTAAAATTGTAAGAAGGGCAGGACCACGGCGTATCCACGAACAGTTACGTCGTGACCATGATCCGTGGAACAGTGGTGATGATCCATGGTAGTGCCTTTAGATTAGTTATGAAAAGAAATGACTTACTGCGCTGTGGGCCCGCCTATGAACCGAGTAAAAAAGTGGCTCAAAAGGCGCACGTTCGAGTGGCCCGCGTTCGCTCGAGCCATTTCCACATCGATTTCCCAAAGCGCATGTCACATTTCCCGCCATTTCCACAGTACCGCGGGGCCCTCGCCGCCGGCAGCACGTCGCGCCTCTCGCCCTTGCGCAGCAAACCACACCAGCAATAAGCCATTCTGAATTACACCGTGTGTTCAACGAGCGATTGCATTTAAACAATCTACGAGGACGTATTTTAAGCCTCCCCCCTCGCGTATATCGGTTAAAGATAGTTTCGGCGTCTTGTTTTTTCGGCAACGTTTTTCTTCGTTAAGATCGATAGACTCGTAAGTATTGAAAATATTTCTATAATATTTGCGTCTCCGTACAGATTTTCTCTTTATCCATTTATTCTTGTTAATCTAAGGACGGAAATACTGTTATAACTCGGAAAGTCGGACCAAAATTAGTAGCAACTTTATAATGTATACTGAATGTTCACTGTCAAAATACAGATATTTCTTAATAAATCAAATTTATACAGCTGACAGGTTTGCGTTTCACCGTGTTTACGCCTGATGGTAAGTGATGATATAGTCTAAGATGCAACTTTAGGTTTCTGCAAAGTATCATATCGGAACGAAATTGTTTTGCTCGGTACGTATTTGCTGGTTGGGTGGTAACTACCCACAGCCGAAGCCACCACTTAAGACAGCAAATTAGAAAATCTTATTTCCTAAATCTGCTCTGCCATCGAAGGCAGGGCCTCCGCTCGCGAAACATCAAAGTCCAAAACTGTATTATCAGAATAGTTTCTTCTGAAATAGCAAGCAAGCGTCTGCGTCATTTTCCAATGTGATGTCTTTTTTAAAGCTCTTCTTTTGTGCCGATCAACATCATCAAGCTGTATTGTTATACCTATTCCCTCATGTGTGGGCAAGTAAGCTCTCGATTGTCTTTCTAAGAAAGGCCCAATTAAGGATAAACCTTTGTTTATTTCCACACAAACGAGAGGGAAATGTATTTGCGATAATGAAGAATAAATGCCGCGTGAAATTTCCTGATTAGGTTTGTTTTATCGAAGCTCGATACGAATTGTTATGCATTGTTTTAATATTATATATAATGAGATTAGACAAGGCTTTTCCTCAATAAGCCTTTGTTGCATTCGTTGACTGTTGGTTTTTTAAGATTTAATTTCGTATTCAAATAATCCAAATATTTACGTTTCTACTTTAGTTAAGTTATTAGGGTTAATTGAAGGGAATATTTTCTAAGTATGATGTATAGCTTAAAAAATGGAACTGGACTTAATATTTGTTGGGTTTATTATTATAATAATGTTATAGGAAATGCCCGGTTTATATTATTTCGGTTCGACTGTAGTATCTATATAGACATTTTCTCTTTTTCCTAGTTTTAAATATTATCCACAGTCGATCGTTCGCTCAACACCTAAGCATATTTTGGTTTCAAATTGCATTTATCATATAATCGGGTAGTTATTAGAAAAATATTTAGGAATTTCTAGAGGAGGGGTTACTAAGGGTCAGTTGTTTTGTGTCATCCATATGATGCAGCGAAAAAAAAAGAGTATTTATTATATAATATTCGAACATATTTCGTTTATGACAACATTATAGATTTCGATAAGTTTTATTTTCTAAAGTAAAAAGTTTATCCTGAAATAGTTTCTAGAAATTAAAAAAGGGATCTTTTTCACCTTTAAATTATGACCAAACCGAATTCTTATCTGAAAAAAGGAAGTAAGGATACCTTCATTTCTAAAATTCTTTTAGTATGAAACTATTCAAACTGGATTATAATGGCATGAATGACTTGGCGGTAATCAAATAATTGAAATAAGTTTCTGGGGGCGAGGTTGGTAGGGGTCAGTTGTCCTTGTTATGCTCCTTGCTCCACACCGGTAGGGAAAGACGACGAACAATAGAAAAGAGTGTAGCTATTAGCTCTTCCTCTGATATCTCTCAAACCGAAAAACGTAATTAAATTTAAAGAGTGCTGATAAGCATTACAAAATATTTTTTATTCGAACATATTTAAATTTATATTAATCTGATCTCTCTTAAACGAGTAGAAAATATCTTTTAGACATAAGGTGCCCTAAAAATGTATAATTCATAGTATAATAAGAAGATGCGACCGTGAGTTACTGGAGTCACAATTTTGGAGTCAAATCATCTAAAGATACCCGCCTTCTTGAGGGACCGGTCAAAAAAACTATCGGTTTTTACACGAAGGGGACTTTTCTAAGGCCCAGAAAGAGGTGACGCTGCCGGTTAATTCGTGATTGTTTTACAGCGCAAACTATTGATGATAGGACAAAAAAATGTTCTACAATTTTATAGAACGTATTAATATCTACAAAAATATCTACAACACCATTTGTCCAACTATTGTAGTTATGCCACTATAAGTACTTTTTAAAAGTTAGTAAACGTGCCGACATATCTCTGTATTAATTATCCTATTTAATGATTTAATTAGATAGGTATATATTCATTGTAAAATAAAATCTGTATATTGAGTGATAGATTATGAATGTACGTGTGTATCTAATAACTGAAAGGAAGTAATTTAAAACTAAGTGAAATAAACCTTTTACATTAACGAAAATAAATGTACGCAGGTGAAATCGCGAGGCTTTAGTTATATACATTTCCCGACTAAATACTTTGATTTGTAATAAATGTTAGAAAATCCTTTTACAATGTCTCGCTGAAGCAATATCAACGCTGGCTTACATTAGCATGAATGACTTGACAGGCAATCGGGTGACATCATCCATCCATAATGGCTGCGAGATGGGAATAACTTCCAGCGGCTGATAAATTTGCACGCTTCTTTGTAAACATGGAAAATTCCTGCAGTTTTTCTTCAACCAGGGCTTCAACTCCATACTGAAACAATGAATAGTGAATAGGACATACTTCGAGATCATTTTGTCAAGTTGAAACGGAGTTAAAATATTTCGAAGAAATGATTGTATTTCCATTTAAATATGCGCCGCGATGGCGAACTCTTTTTATGGCGTTTGTGCCTAGTTAATGATCAAATTGTGTTTTTCATTGAATTATATCATCACCGTTGATAAGTGTGTAAAATAGGAAATTAATCAGCCCTTTTAAAATGCTCATAAATCTAACATAAGCGTGTCGAAAGGCGTAGGCTTGTTCTTCCTGCAGTCTTCAATTAGCCTGATTAATTTCTAATGTACAAGCTTCAATTCTCTGTAAAAATTGTCAGAACCGTCTCATGAGTCACGACTAATGACATCGTGTATTGTTAATGCTTCAGGGCATTTCATTCCAGTGAAGTCCATTACAATGGCGAGGGACGCTTGAAGAGGCCTTTTTTATAACCTTCCGCGCTCGCTTTATTCGAATATGCATCGAACAATAACCTCCTTTTTACGAACATTATGATACTTGGAATATCAAGTGTTATGTGATTGATGTTCCGAATAGTAAGTTGTGAGTTTTACTGCCTCATGACAGTCCTTGTTATAAATCAAACACCAATTATATTGCAAAAATATCATGAGACAAATCCTACTCATATGGTAAATGTGAAAGATTGTTTTTGATGTTATAACGGCTGAACCGATTTTGCTGCAATTTGGCGCACAGACAGTTTAGAACATAACTCTATGTAGTTACTACCTACTCTGAAAACCCAGTATCACGTCCGTTACGTAGACTAGTCCCAATGGAAGTACGAAACTGTGTGTAAATTCGATGGGTGGGCAAGATGGGCTTTGCCTTTGTCGTAATCCAAAGTCATGGTCCATCTCGAGATTCGTTATATATGTTTAACGAATCTCAAAATAGATTTGGACTACCTTCGTATAAAAGCTCATATAAAAGTTATCCGCAAATTAGATATATGAAGAAAGTCCAAATTTACCTACAATCAAGTTAAACAAAAAGATAAAATCTTCAAAATCGTTATCTGAACAGCGGCCAAACGAAATCCAAATTTATCTTCAAATTGGATACGTGAACAAAAGCCTGCAAGGGTAAGCTCTTCATCGATGTATATAGCCTTTCAATTGTAGAGCCTTGACAATGTTCCCACAATTGCCGTATGACGACAACGATTTCCCAATAGCACATTCACACGAGTGTTGCTGATAATTATTCTGAATCCCTTCCTGGCGCAATGCCTTTGTATAATAGATTCGATTGCCGGAGATGACAATTTAGAAAATGGTATCATTTTGGATCTTAGACCTCGTCATAAGCCAGTATCCTCTACACCAACAAATATGTCCGATCAAACAAAATTACATGTCGATTGTGAAAATTGTAAAAAACCTAACGAGTATTTATCTTTAATACATCAAGTTTTTTGCTTACTTTCTTAGAATATATTAATAATTGTCATCAGTCGATATAGTAAACCTGTTCGCGATAAAGAAGTAAGTAGCAACCCATTAATGTCCCATTGCTGGGCACATCATTCCTCACTCATAGAATTGATGAGGTTTTTTTAGAATAAACACCCAGCTCGCTGCCCTATGAGGTCACCGCAGTAACGTGCATGGATGATGACGTGCCCCTAAATAGGGTGTTCGACGACAGCATCACCGTCAACAACTCAGTACAAGGTGTGATGTCGTTTTTCTGTGGCTATATTGTAGCCCAATACACATCCACCAGCTACCTCCGATCGTCCGTCATAGTCAACCCTGACCTCACACATTTGAAATAACGGACACATCCGATCCAGAACCAACACCTCGTAATCACCAAGATATGGCATTACGTACAATGACTTATTATTAATGATACTCAAATCACTTACCAATATTTCCCCAAACACTTAAACTCACTAAAAACATTACGCACGATCCGTAGCCTGTTTCTGCTCGCGGCGTAATGATAATTCACACTACCCTCGTCCTGCCTACATTTCTTATATCGTATATACCGACGTTCTCAATATGTTATCTCGTACTACCTCCATATGTGCGTAATATTTTACAGCGCCCATATCGTAGGTAATTCGCGACATTTGTGACGTCTCCACTGCGGCATTGCAGGCTCCACATACCCTAGAATTGCTCCCGGGATGCGCATTGTCTGTATCTTTGTTTGCTAAGTGATGATAAAGTTTAAGATGGTAGCGCGCTAGCCTGGTAAGGGCTAATTCACTTTTCATAGTATTATAACATCGTATTGAATCGCATTATTTTTGTTTCGTGACACTCCTTGCTGGTAGGGTGGTAACTAGCCTCGATCGAAGCCTTCCACCAGTCCAGACTCGGACAAATTAATCGGTTCTGCAGCAAATAGAACGCAGGACCTCAGCTAGCGAAGGGTGTATTAATACCATTCCGCCAGCATTTCCGGCTATCAATTGCGTCGCATTTTCACGTCTATTTTAATATTTTCCAATGATGTGATGATTGTATTAAATTTTAAACCTTTGCTCAATATTTCAGCGGTCCGATACGAGTAACGTGTTATTTTCACCTGTTTACGAACTCAGCCGTGGCTGCAAACCGGCTTGTTTTCCCTCGTCCCTTCCTAAATATAAGGCCGGGGAAACCAGGGCACTGAGCGCAAATAAACAAATGTATCCGCCGCTTTTTAGATTAAAGGGAAACATTTCGCGTTTATTTTTATGATTACGTTTGTAGAAAACCGGTAACGACCAATTATCGAATGAAAACTGTATTTGCATTAATTATATAACGGTTTGCATCATATGAATGAGAGAGAGAACAAATTTCTCTTTCATAAAAATACAGTCGTTGCGTGCCTTTACGTGTCCGCAGCGCACGCGACGAAAGTTCTCAAAAGTACAATTGCCGTGTTGTAGCAACATCTTTCAATTATACTCCGATGTTATTATGATGGCGCGTACCCTTTGCACTCCCTCGATGAATGGGCTATCTAATTACTGCTTATGACATTAATATTACGGAGAATATCGGTACTTTTCAAAGAATCCACCTGCTTAATTACAAGGCCTTATTTGAACAACTTTTATTTCAGGACAATGTATATATATAAAGGGGGAAAGAGATTCTTTCTCATTAATTCTTAAGATTATAATTACCGCGCATCTTCGTGTTTCGTATGCATTCTTTCTTACTATGTTTTTGTTTTCGCTGGGAAATGCATTGACGCACCCCGCCTGGGAGACAAACGGGAGTGTAGGACTCGCCGGTAGTACCGGAATACCCACTAAAACCCAGCGGAGCCCTCGTCATTTGGAAATAGATGGACCAGAGGTTCGTTGTGGCATTCCATTCTGCCCCTCCGAATGTAGCCGGCTCAAAAGTGCGCAACAGGGGGAGGAGTACCTAACAACTCCCCTCCAACCTCCATCTTCTGTTTCCTATTCCCCTCCGTCCGGGGTACTGGACTTCAGCTGCATTTGACCTTTCTCTTTGTTGTGTCTCCTTTAGCGAAATGATAGCTTCGCAGAAGGTGGCAACAGCGTTACAGGCCCGCTCGTTGACAAGCGTTGCACCTGTAATACTTGCCAGCAAGAAGTCTGCACCGATCTGCGACGTCAGAAGATCACGCTGAAGTCCCCCAAGCAGAGCGTTCGGTCACTATGTGGTGCGCTGTGTCCACAGGAGCACCATACTCGCGGCAAGTGGCCGACGGCTCACAGCCAACGATTTAGTGCATGTATTTTCCAATGCAGCCGTGACTGGTTACCTGCACCTGCACGAAACTATAGGAAAGCACTCCTTGTCGTCTACTCAGCCATTGTTCCAAGTGAGGCCGGAGTGCCGCTATTATGGCCCCACGGGGACGTCGGATCCCCACCGGCTGCTGGAGATCCGACGTCCTCTTTCCAGGCTTGGATCGAGCCTCTGTCAGCAATGACGACCCTCCTGACCTCGTCGACATTAGATGTTTCCCCTCTGGCTTATTTACTATGTACTTAAAGGATGGCGCAATCTATTTGATGATGCAATTTTGTTAGGGATCACTCGGTTAAAAAAAAATGATTTATTATAAGTTAAAATTAAATCTGTCATATACCCTAAGCAGGAGGAAATCCAGTAGAATTAAAAGAAAACATCGACTAAATAGTTTCGGAGTATAATGGCAACAATCACCGTGACACAGAGCGGAAAAGTATTTGATTGTCTAAACCAAAATTAGGAAATTGAAAATATTCAATGTTGTTTTGTTTTGTTACAGGTGACTCAAAATGTGTGCGTGTGTACAGCGAGTGAGCATGTGCTAGTCGCGACGATGTGTTGTGTCGTTGTGTGCGCGAAATCCCCAGCGTGCGGAGAAGGTCCGTGGTGAATATGGAGAAGGTTAGCTGATCGAGATCGCAGCCGCGCAAACCACGCAAGCGGCTTATTGGGCGCATCATGGTAACAACGATATTAGTTTTGCTTTAATACGACATTGGCACACCAAATAATTCAATAATGGCCCATCCGAGATGTACACACCGGCATATTAAACGGAATATAAAAAAATAAATGTTTGATATCCGTATCATAACCTTAATATCATAACCCTACTATACATGCCGTTAGTAACCATTTTACTCTAAGCTATCTATAGAAGTAACATAACTGAAACACTATTTGATAGGAAATCTTATAGTAAACTGCCTTCATTGGCGGCGCATAGCAGAGGTCCTGGGAGTGATTCCCGGCAGAGCAGGTTGAGAGAAATTACATTTTCTAATTTGTCTGGGTATCTCTTGTGAAAGCTTCGGCCGTGGCTTGTTACCGCCATATCGACATAAACGTGTCGATAAGCAGAAAATTTTTTTATACAATGCTTTGTAGAAACGACAAAACTTGTTTAAATTCTATCTTAGACTATGCTATCGCTTATCATTAGATGATTTTAATCAGACTCCAACACTAACATGTTAGTAATAAAAACAACTTTATATTTGTAGCTCCAAGTCCCTATTCCGTGAATATGTACCAAAGAGAAGGCACCTGATTAATGGAAGTTGTGCTGGCATTTTTTCTTAGTTTTCTTTCATTTTCCATGACGGTAGAATTCTTGGGTTACTATTTTTTCATTACTTTCATATTTATTTGTACAATTCTCTTGACAGAAGCCTCCCGCCCAGACCTAAAAAATTATAAAATGTAATTTTCTTAACGTATCCTGTCAGGAATCGTCATACGTGCAAGCGTTGTGTGTTTTTTAACTATATTTATCTATACATATATATAGATAGTGAATCACACATGTAGATGCAATATAGTTAATTAAAAATTAATTAAAATATAAAAAATTGATCAAAAAAACGGGTGCTCAGTATTCAGCGCGAGCGGAGTCACAATTAGCGGCTGGTTCATTTTCGCTCTCCGAGCTTGCTCATTAGCAGAGCTTAATGCTCCGCAGGGAGAATTAGGGCTCTGGATTGCAGAACAATGTAAAAACACTTTAAAATTCAGCCGGCATTTGAACAGGATTATGCTCATTTGCATATACATATGTACGTGGCCGAAAAACTTCATTATGATGTCGTCATTTTGTTTGTGAATTTTGCTGATTAAAGCGAACTTTATTGCTAAAAGTTTTATCTGTTTAGCTTGGTTTGTTTGGATGTCATTAAAGTTTACGTTATGCAATAACTGACACAATTATCAATATAAAAGTACAATTACTCCGCAAAGAAAAGCATCGTTTTGAAAACTATGTATATCCCGGAAGCTAATCTGGTCTGGGTGTATTAAAAGCATAGTGGGTCCAAGCTGCAAAGTTTTTGTCTCGAGTTTCAAAGTGAGGAGACTAGACTGTGACTTACTTTTTTATCATCTTGTGCGCATTGGAAATAATATGTGGAAAAGAAAGTGCCTTGAAAGCTTGCATAAAGCTTTTATGATTTGTTTTGATTTATATTAAAGTCTTATAACATTGCAGCAGGTGTTTGGCGAGTGGGCGCAAGTCGAGGTGGTGGAACTGGTCAACGATGGATCTGGGCTCGCCTTCGGCATCGTCGGAGGACGGTCCTCGGGGGTCGTGGTGAAGAGTGTGCTGCCAGGAGGAGTAGCTGATCGCGTATGTACAACGTATTGTTTTTAACTAAACTGTGACTATAAAAAACAAATTTATTGAAGTATTTACATTTACATTGTGTGTCTGTTTGTTCGGGTTAATCTCTGAAACGGCTGGAAGCTGCGCCAGTTCGCTGGTAATAAATATGACTTCTAATCAAAATAATTACGACTTAAATCACTTTCTTATTCAAATATAATTTTATTTCTTTATTTTACGATCAAATCGTAATACAGTATCTTATAGATATAGTTTAGTAAAACCATTTTTATACTAGATGTTGGTTGTTAATAGATTTTATTGCAAAAATAGAGCCAAGAGTTATACATATTTACTAAAAAATTTTATCACATGTCTAATAATTTTCAAATTGTTAAGCCAGTTTTGGAATGGAATGGAATGGAATTTTAGGTGAATGGGAGACAGATAGTAGGTAACATATGGTTATTGCTTATTTTATCCCGAAATTTTTACCTAAATAGAAAATTCTAGGCCCGTGAGAAATATTAGACAAGCACTTTTTGGTACAAACAATATTAATAAAATAAAACTATAAACAAGGCGTCTTGAGATGGCTATAAGTGGAACTACGTCAGTAGTGATGTAGTGACTTCATTAGCAAGAAAGCTCTCAGCGTACTGCAGATATGACTCTCAATTCTCATTAATGTGATGGAGACCGGTTCCCCATCAAAGGGGGGGCACTTTATTCAATTAAATCTCTCTGCGGCGTTGGAGGGGCTTCAGTCTTCTGTGTACTATAACAATTTATAGTGAAGAAACACGAAAACCTTTGTTGATCACCGACAAGGCTGTACATTACTCAGTCTTTTGAAAACAACCTGTTTTTCGAGATGTCGGTTGCGTAGTTCTCGGTCCCGTAGTAGAACATTCCATTACTGACAATTTTATTACAATACAAGCGAAAAAAATGCACTGCAATTCACTAATGACGATACAGAAATTAATCGAGAGATACTCAAAAACGAATACATTTTTTAAAATAGTTTGATTTATACATTAGCTTTTCCCTGCGGTGTAACCCACGTAGTTCTCGATCCCGTGGAAACCCTTTCTTAGTAAGAGTCTACATACATACATAGCATCACGCCTCATTCCCATAGGGGTAGGCAGAGACAACCTTCCACTTGCCACGATCCTTGCATATCTCCTTCGCTTCTGTCATTCTCATTAAACCTTTCATACAAGTTCGTCGGTTTAGAGTACTCTTGACTTGGCCCTTAATTAAAATGTCCTGGATTTGGTCCAGGATCGTTGGCCTTGGTCTTCCCCTTCCAACTTTCGCATTCACTCTTGACTCATAAATCCTTTTTGTCAGTCTCCTTTCATTCATTATCACTACGTGCCCAAACCATCTAAGCATACCTTTCTAATTTTAGTCACTAAATCTACTTGTAAACCAAAATGTTCTCTTAGCACATTCTTTCTATGTTTGTCACTCAGTTTCAATCCACTCATACTTCTCAACGCTCTCATTTCTACCGCACTTATTTTACTTTTGTGATCTTAAACTTTCACTACCATACATAAGTGTTGGCACCACCATTCCTGCATGCACTGCCAGTCTGGCCCTTTGAGACACCATCTGGCTGTACATAAGGGCACGCAGGGGACCATGTACCATATTCCCTGCATTTACTCTCCTTTCAATATCACTTTCACATGTTTCATCTTTTGTAAATTTAGATCCCAAGTTTACAAATTCTTTCACCTCTTCCATTTATTCCCCATCTATCAAAATATTGTCATTGTCATTCATCATAGATTCATCTCTTTCAAAAAGCATAACTTTCGTTTTGTTTACATTCACTTTCATTCCTTTCCCTTTCAAAGCTTTATTCATCATATTTAGCATCTTTTGTAGTTCATTAGCAGATGACGCAAGTATTACTTGATCATCAGCGTAAAGCAAACATTTGATGAGTAATTCATCTATTCTTAACCCATACATACTTTCTTTTAAATCTGTCAAATGCATAGGTCAAATATCCATGAATAGGTCGATGAGCCATGGAGACACAACACTTCCCTGTCGAACCCCTCTTTCGACGGGAAACCACACCGTGTACGCTCCGTTTATTCTGACACAGGCACTAGAAACCTCATAGAGAAACTTCAATGCTTGAATCAGACAACCGCTCACCCCATACGTAGATAACGTTGACCACAGCTCATTCCTCACCACTCGATCATAGGCCTGTCTGAAGATTACGGGTATATATATCATACCGAATAGTCTGCAATGGACCTGGATTACATCAGATGGTAGATACCGAAAGATTGACTAAATTCTAATAAAGTCACTATGGAAGGCTTTCATACAGAATGCGCATACTCTACCTGGAGCAGACCATCAACTTTTAATAGCAAAGATGAAGCTAAAGCGGATGAGAGCGAGGAATCCTAAAATATAGAGTTTACGGTTTCGCAAATCAAAGTTAGCAGATATGGGATGAAACAGATAGCTGGATAGAAACATCGGACAGCCTGTGGAATCATAGCAGAAGCTTGATAGTAAACTCCGCTAAGGCATCCTATCAGCCTACCAAAACACATCGCCATCAGCTCCGGATGAGTGGCCACACCTTGCAGTTTGTCGAACAGAGGCGCGGGTTGAAAGCATCGGAAGCAAACATCCAATACCAAAACAGACTATCAAGCCTTAATCCAAGCAGGGTGTAGACGAGATTATAATGCCTACCTTGCCAAAATATACGATGAAATTGACATCCACTCACATAAAAACGAGCCCAGAGACCTGCACAAGAAAATCCGGTCATAGAAGATATTGAAGGCAGAGTGCATTATGAGTTAGAAGGCATATCGGATGTCTAGAAAGACTACGACCAGTCTTAGTTCTTGGGTGACAAGTCAGAAGAGTTTGCTAGAATTGCTCCCAAGAATGATTGCGAGTTAGAGCCAGAAGTTCTCAGAAGTGAAGCTAGAGCGGCCATCAATCATCTTAAAAATGGTAAGGAAGATATCACGATGGAAATCATACATCTACCTTGGAGCTCTTATCTCGAACCGAGGAGGTTAAAAGGAAGTTTAGAGACGGAAATCGGCGGTGATATCATTAAAATTAGTCCATTTGTTCTGGAATTATAAATGATGCAACGAACATGACTTTGTTTTATACATTTGTGTTACATACTTACTGCCTTCTTCCCGTTCAGGATGGCCGGCTACGCAGCGGCGACATGCTTCTCCGCATTGGCGCGGTATGTGTGGTGGGGATGTGTGCCCGCCAGGCCGCGGCTGTGCTGCGACAATGTGGCGCTTGTGTCCGCCTGCTGGTGGCCCGACCGGCACATAGCAATGTCCTGCAGCCCACATTACAGGTACGTGTGTACTGGCAGGTTTACTAACGGAATGGTACGAAACTATCGAGAATTTCCTTCGCTTGCAAATGTTTTCACCGATCTATCTAGATCTGGATCTCTTTTGCTAAGCGACTCGTTTTTTTCTTTACAATAGTGTAGGAATATTTGTGCTATAAACAGACTACATATTAATATAGGTTAGTGTCGGGCATATATGTTTGGAAAAGAAAGTGTCGTTTCGAAGGCCGTGATGATAAATAGAATATACATAATCGTGCATTTGCCTTTTCATTCATTTGATATTCTTTAGCTTTCTTACGCTTTCTCTGTTAAATAAGAACATGATTTTATGCCTCTATTTGAGTAGAATTGTTTTCCGATGGTCGGTTTCCTTTCTTGCGATTTATTGCTACGACGAATACTTCCTAGTGGGCTAAAGAATCGATATATTATATCGCATTGGCAATCCGCCATGATAGTTTCTCCACGAGCAGTATCGCACAAGTTATTGGTGGTTTCGTCCGACCCGACTCGCTTCGAGCAGTAATGAACTTTCAGCTTTTTATCGGACTCCTTAAACTACTTTAATATCTTGTGATATTAAACAAGTTTTAAGGGGACTTATATTTTGAAGGAAATTCTCAAAGATATCCACGAACTTCGGATGCGAGACGATTCCTTTAAAAATTCAGTAACAGCGACTGCTCACTCTGAAACTGCATTTTAATACAAGTAGTTGCAATATTATGTTGTGTTTCATAATTACTGTATTTGTTTTAATCATACAACAATAGATAAATAATAATAATTTGTACTATTATATATATTTATATTATCAGATATATATACTGAATCTTCTCAGGTCTTCCGAGTCAGTAATATCGTACTACATTATATTTTCCGTTCTTCTTCCTTGCAAAGTTCCTATCTTTTGACGCGTTCCCCATCTATTCCTTTCTCCTACCCACTTCCTGCCAGTCCAAGGTGTACCGTGCCGAGGGACCCATGGCTAGGGGCATTTGCCTAGTCGCAAGCGGTGGCCTTGGGACCGGGCGAACCCAGAAATAGGCTAGCCTTATTCTGGCATGCGGGGCTCTGCCAATATGGACCTATTTTCCCTTGCTACTCGTGGGAACGCAATGGTGGTATTATAAAAGTACAAATATAGCGACGATGAGATTCGTAATCCATCACGTCACGTTCCTAATGGGGGCGAAAAGCGGGCCACGGAGAGCCGCTTTGCTACTTTGAATGTACGAGGAGGGATAAATGAAAAGATTGATGAAGTATGCCAGATGATGCATGATAGGTGCATAGATGTACTCTGCGTGAATGAGACAAAGAGGAAAGGATGTGATATCACGAAACATAGCCCTCACACAGCTTACCGGTCTGGTGTAGGCAGTAATAAAAGAGGCTGTCAGGGAGTTGGTATCATACTTTCCAAAAGAATGGATGATTGTGTGACAGATGTGAAATATGTGAGTCCTAGACTCGACTAGAAGATGGAACATATGAAAGTGATATCGAAAGGAGAGTGAATGCAGGGAATATGGTAAATGGTGCTCTGCACGCCTTTATCAATAGCCAGATGGTGTCTCAAAAGGCCAGACTGGCTGTGCTCGCAGGAGTGGTGGTGCCAACACTTATGTATGGAAGTGAAAGTTGGGTATGACTGAAAAATCACAAAAGTAAAATAAATGCGGAAGCGATGAAATGATGAGCGTAGTGGATTAAAACTGAGTGACAGAGTAAGAAATAGTGTGATAAGAGAACGTTGTGGTATAAAAGAAGATGTAGTGACTAAAATTGAGAAAGGTATGCTTAGATGGTTTGGGCATGTAGACAGAATGAATGAAAGGAGACTGACAAAAAGGATTTATGAGTCAAGAGTGAATGCGAAAGTTGGAAGGGGAAGACCAAGGCGAACGTTCCTGGATGGAATCCAGGATATTTTAAGTAACGGCCAGGTCAAGAGTACTCTAAACCGACGAACTTGTATGAAAGGTTTAATGAGAATGAAGGAGATATGCAAGGATCGTGGCAAGTGGAAGGATGTTGCCTCTGCCTACCCCGAAGAGAATGAGGCGTGATGCTATGTATGTATGTATATATACTTTTTTCAAAGTACGATCACGTAAATTTACTTGAAGGTGGTATTTTAATATAAAATAAAAATGTTTTGCAACAACAGGATGGCTTATCGATTACCGGGGGAAGGTCACGTCGCTATTTACATAATATTTCAATGCAATCTTGGTTGTAGATATGTAAATGGTCTAAAAAACTTGCTTACATATTTTATTTCATACACTTTAGAAAGTAAACGTACAGCTAATTGTGCATCGTAAAGTCGAGTTAATTATATTTCAACCCCTCGTTTTTATTATGTTTTTATACTAACTGTGCGTAAATTAGTAAATGCTAAATTCAAGTTTTCTCTCTGATCAAAGTCCTATACATATATAAATCCTTGACAAACCCACGTTATATTTCTATTTGTAAAATTTTATATCGTTAAAGTTGAGAAATGTTTGGTCTCCCAATTAAATATTTATGCCTTACGTCTTCAAGTCCTATTTTAAACTTTCTCTGAACTCACATCCCGCTTATCTCTCTAGCAAAATTGCAATCGTGACGGACACAGTAATACCTTTAAAGAATTCATGTCATGTATTCGTGCTGCACGTGCAAACTTATATAAAAATTTATCCACGTGTCACGCCGTTCCCCCTTCGCGTAGACCGTGAAAGATAGACGTGTCTTAACAATGGTGTTGCCGAATTGCAGTCAGTGGCTGACTTCAGCTCGTAATGACAACGGCCCGTAACGTACCAGTGTGCAGCAGTGACATCGAATATAGAAACCCATTGCCCCCTTCTGAGAGTCGATTAATGTGCAGAAGAAAGTTTTAACGAAGGAGAGGGACAACGACGCGGATACTCCCTCTCGTAGACAGAGAAAGCCCAAAGGTCAAATGTAGGTACTCGCCTGCCTCCTCCTTGTATCCATTATTGATTTCATGCAGGAAAATGCACCCGAGGTGCCAGGGAGTATGTAGTTTTCGCCGGAGGAGGTGTCACATGTTTGCACTTATCCTCAATCGAATTCATCTGAGACACAAGACTATATAATCATGTGGAGTCTCACTGACGAATGTGGATGTTTTCGCTGTATTTTAGTTAATATAGTGAGGTATCCTACCTCGCCAAGTCCCACATTCCTGCCACTGCGAAAAAGGTGTAGAAGTTCCCACACAAGGATGACGCGGATGAGTGTTCGAGTCATCTCCAGGGAGTTCTACACTTCCAATTTCAGATTATCCGGTTGGAATGCACAAACGCTTCTCCCAAACCTAAAAAAAGGAAATAAATATGAAAATCCATAACCGAGAAGGTTGTCCTCGCAAAAGGGCACAGCACCTCACATAACTAGCGTTAAATTGGCAGTTTATTACCTTAAGTAAACCTAGTGTGCAATTTTACTGAATCGGGATGGAGGTAATTTCTCGGCGTCCAGTTTCCGGCGCGGCGCGAGCAGCTCAACCGGACATTGGACGCTTTGTGTCACAACACATTAGCGGGCTTATTGTAACAATTTTTCCTAATATCCTGTTGGTGTAGCTGATGGGTTTTTCTGCAATTTTCTCAGTCATTCACCATGTATACTCAATGGTAAGAGGACACAAAAGATAATGCCTTCAATTAGATACAATTTCTAGAGCTATTATGAGCTGCAGATTCTGCGTTATTTCCTTTTTCGCTGTAAAATGCGTTTACACACCCTGATGAAAGAAACTCTCCCGTCGGGAATTGATACTCCGCTGTTTGCGATAAACCACTCACTTAAATCCAGTGGATCCTTATTCATCCTTGAGAGAGTAAACTTGAGGTTGTCTCTGAGCTATATCACACGCAAACCCTGGTTTATAATGATTCAACACAATTCTATAAATATGTTTAAAATGTACAAATAATGCAATGCTAAATATGTAAAGCCTTTTTAATGCATGTTCTACTTCTACGTACGCTTTACGCTTTTCTGTTCTGCATAACGCAGTTTAAATGAACAGCCCTCGAGAACGAACCGAGGTATACAATTAGCAAGTATAAAGCGGTGGAAAAATAAATTTATATGTAAAATGCCTGCGAAATAATTCACTTAAAATAATATACGATCTAGAGGCGATCCCTGACGAATGGTGTATCAGTTCGCAGTTGCCTATTTTCAAAAACAAGGGTGATGTACAGGACTGTAACAGTTATAGAGGAATAAAGCTCATGTCACACAGCATGAAAGTATGGGAGAAGATTGTTGCTAGACGAATGAGAGAAGAGACGAATGTGACAGAGAATCAGTTTGGGTTCATGCCAGGACGTGGAACAACGGATGCCATATTCTCACTTCGCCAACTTTGCGAAAAGTACAAACGAGTACATAAGAACTTGCATATGGTGTTCGTTGATCTGGAGAAGGCATATGATAGGGTACCCCGTGAAGTCTTGTGGTGGGCTTTGAAAGAGAAAAGAGTGCCTGGGAAATACCTGCGTCTTATCCGTGCTATGTACGGTAGAGCAACTACATACGTTCGCTCCGCAGCCGGCGAAACTAACAAATTCAATGTGGGCGTAGGTTTGCATCAGGGATCGGCTTTAAGCCCTTTTTTGTTCCTCCTGGTAATGGATGCACTGACATCAAACATACAAGAGGAAGCACCCTGGTGCATGCTGTTTGCCGATGACATTGTGCTTGTTGGAGAGGATGGAGCTGAGGTACAGAGAAGGCTAGAAATATGGCAGGAAAAACTGGAAAACGCAGGGTTGAAGATCAATAGGACCAAAACAGAACATCTGTTCTGTGATTTCGGGGATCCATCCAGTTTTTCTTCGATTGTCTTAGATGGTGTTTCCCTTCGAGTCTGCTCAGATTTCCGTTACCTCGGCTCTATCTTCCAAAACGACGGCGGCATTGACCGAGATGTTACTAGCAGGATAAATGCAGGTTGGATGAAGTGGAGGCAGGTCTCGGGAACAATTTGCGATGCCAGAATGCCCCTTAAACTAAAGGGGAAGATTTATAAGACGATCGTAAGACCTGTCATCCTGTATGGATCAGAGTGCTGGGCCACCAAAGGGGAGAATGAAAGGAAATTGCATGCAGCGGAGATGCGAATGTTGAGATGGATGTGTGGAGTGACAAAATTGGATAAGATTAAGAATGAGTATATTAGAGGAAGTGTGAAAGTAGCACCAGTGACCGAGAAGTTAAGGAGTGGAAGGTTAGCCTGGTATGGACATGTAATGAGAAGGGAGGATAGCCATGTATGTAAGAGGGTTCTAAATATGATGGTAAGCGGCAGGGCCGGGAGAGGGCGACCAAAAAAAGTGTGGATGAATTGTGTAAAAGAGGATATGTCTATTAAGGGTGTGAATGTAGAAATGACAGCGGATAGAGTGAAATGGCTAAAGGAAACATGCTGTGCCGACCGCACCTAGTGGGATAAGGGCAAGAAAACAACAACCCGCTGAGTGCCTGTCTTTTCCTTTTCAATACGTTGCCAATAATTTATGAATAGATCTGACCATTCAAAAGCTCTATGAAAGTCTACTTCGGTGAAGAATGTTCGATGTGATCATTTCTTGTTTATTTTCTTCACCAATAAAATAAAATAATCGATAAATATATGAAAATGTTTATACTTATGCCCATTATAGAAATCTGAAACCATCTAATCGAATTGCCTAAAGTCCTGCATTGCAAAGCCATGGTTTTACGCCACTAAACTCACTCACTCGCAATTCCATATATAAATGTACATGTGTGATATATCCGTGCAGTCCCTGGGTGCTTCCCAAGCACCAATAGTTCCCTCGCGGCTGCTGGCGGATCCGATAGAACTGGAGCGGAGCTTGGCCGAAGCTGGTCACGATGGCTTTGGAGCACTCTGCGAAGATACCACCCCACCCTCACCACCACCGACCATCATCGAAGAAAGGTTACATCACAGAGTAAGTTGGCTTATTCTTGTTCATTATATATTCTTCTGTCACTGCTGAGATTGTTTCATAGTCTATAACAGACATCGGTACAAGCATTTTTTTTTATATACGAGTATTTATGAATTAAGCTTTGTATTCTGAATAAATTTTGTATTGGTCGCCATGACCGAACTTCAGCCACGAGGTTTGATTAATGTCTGTTTCTTTTGGTGCAGCCGGTGGCATCCATCGTGGCAGTGGTACCACGAGGAGCACTGGCACCGGCACCACGACCTCCACCTCTAATCACCACTTCGGAACCGCAACCACCACCTCTGAGGTGAGCTATTTTAATAAAAGTAAAACCAGCAAAGTATTATGTCTGTTCTAAGAAACTTGTGTCTGTTGCTCATGGCTTTTCTTGATTTTGGCTTCTATCAATATAGATTTTTTTAGCCGCCAGTAATTAAAGGGAAAGTGTATAAAATAAAACACGTATTTTGATGGGTCTCGTTAGAAAACAGAGCACTCCCCTAAATCTTAATTGCTTACGGAAAATCTGTTCACGACATCGTCTCTAACTATTAATTAAATTCTATTTTAAGAGCTTATTACAACGAGGGACTTTGAGCAGATATACATATAAAGTAAAACTGTTCAACGGCAAAGAAAGTCTTCTTTTTGGGTGCAAAGATTACCTCTAAATTATTGTGTGCTGGTAAACTTCGAAATTGTACGTGAATAAAAATGTAACCACGTGAGTAGTAGCTTTGAAACTAGTAGTAATATGTCATTAAACGTATATTAATGGCTGTCAGATAGATAGATGAATACTTTATGGAACATCACGAAAGATTAAAAATATATACAGAATAGAAAATATACAACTGAAAACTTAAAAAATATAAAATACACGAATAGATCTATACAGATTTCGAATCAATGTTAGCGTTCCAAATTCAAATATACGAAATGTATCTCTCTCTCCTTCTGTATCTTCCTCTAAACATTCGTACGCTCTTTTCGTAACGGTCTAGTCACACATTCATCAGCTCACTTCCCAGGCGAGCGTAAAGAAATTAGAACTTAAATATACAATAAATTAAACATAAATTAAGTTTAATGTGTTTAACGGTGTTATTGTTAATTAGCGAACTCTTCTAGACGACTCTGCGGTTAGGGAGAAGGTCATAGAAAGGAGTTTATATAGAAGTACATAAACTTTATATTGTTCAGTCATCACGTACCTAGTTACTTATTTTTTTGCGGCTGACAATACTGTGGTGCTGCCGGACCAATGAGCGCGTTTGGTGGCACCTGATTGGTCGACCGGCGACAGTGACGACATTCGCGATTGGCTGACCTTAAAAAAAAATAGAAGATAAGCAGGATATAAGTTTTATCTATAATAGAAGAAATGAAATCGCCATCAGAAAAGCCCAGCGCTGTGTGATGCGGCTTAAGTAAAAAGTGATATCCAGCGCCTGTTCAAATCCCATTCTTTATCTCGTTGTGCTGGCGAGGGTCGCGACATCCGAATATCAACAGCAAGTTGTACGTGTAAGAGTAATGGTGAGTAGCTTAGCTTGGTTTTGTAGGCTGCAGACTGTGACTTGGGGTGAACTGAATTTATATTTCTTAACGAACCAACTTTAATCTGAGAGCTTCTTCGTATGGCTTCGGGTTTTCCAATATTTCATATATATATAATATTTAAAAACGTTTATACCAACGATTTCTATTGGTTGTTTATTGAAAAGTATTTAAACTTCACTATTATGATTAATTTATGGACTTATATTTAAAAAAAAGTGTATCGTGTTTTAACTTCAATGTGAAGGAACTATGAACAAGATTATATTAACATAACATCATATCGTTCATAGTCACTGTCTATAATAATATATTTTCTGTATCTCTGTATTCTAAATCTGTGATATACATAATATTTAGTTTACGGAATAAATAACTTCAGTACCAAATTACTTAATAAAATATAATTTAAGCAAACATCAATAACTCACATGTTTACAGCCATCTTCACATTATTTATTGAAACATTTGATCATTCCTAAAAAGCGCTTTCGGATTTTTTTTTAATCTTAGTAAATTAAACTGACCGTGTGAAATCTTTAAATTTGTACCTGTTATCTAATTCGTGAAGTGTCTTCTTGCTGCACGAAGATGCAGCAGCCCGAGCGACTGTCGCTGCAGCGACAAACGACCGCGCGCCAATGCCGTCAAATGATTGACAAGCATTAGTGACGTCGCGCGCCGTGAGTGGTGCAGACGGCACGTTTGATGTGTTGTTTTGCAGTGACGAAAAACAAAATGGCGTAGTATTAGAGACGGACAACTTCCGAAATATTATTGAAAATTATCAAAAGTGCAATGATTGATCCTGAAACTCAGAGTTTCTTTATTTATTTAGAGTTTCTGCATAATGTTTCTAACGTTTGAGGTTACCGCTAGAAAAGTGTCCGATTAATATCTCGGGCCTCGGTGGCGAGTTTATTAAAAATCAAGGCTCGAAATCTTTTTAAGCACATAAGTTATTAAATCTTGAATATAAAGCCACGTCTAACGTTCCCATAAGGTTGTGATAACGAAAATGTCATCGGAAATGCCTAATTCAAACTTTATTTCGTGTGTAATGAGTGAAAACAGACGATTTAATCTGGCAGATGCAGGTTATTTTTTAAAATGAGTGAGATATATTCTTGCGAGATGGTGTCGTATCGGAGGTTATAAAAAAGGTAAGCCCTTGTATATTTAATCTAATATTCCCAGCGTAATTGAAAGTGTTATTAGCTGTATTATAAACGGTAGACAATGTCCTTTTGAGAACTTTAGTAATTACCTTGTAAATACTCCATGAACGTACTTTATCAGATAACGGAGGATATTTTGTTTGAAAAATCTATCACAAACTTGACGGTCGATGTATCGTCTCGCTGCCTCCTCGTAGACCTCGTAGTTCTACTTTTACGACTTGTATTTGATGCCTCGGCGAAAGGTAATAAGAATATTTAGCTTATAACATTTTATTAAAGATATATCGCGCTGTAAGACTACGTAAAACCGATCGTTATTACCCATATATATAATTTAGATAGTCGACAAACGAAGCTATTGAATTATACGTGTTAAAATCTATTACGCAGGGTCTTCACCGTTTTTCGCGATACGTACGTTAATGCATCTGGCTAATGATGATAGCTACAGTTTTCCTTTGACGGCTCACGTTGTTTACATGGACGTATTTTTGTATTTGTGTAATACGTATAATGACGCCTGTACTTACGGGATCATTTGATAACTGATAAGTGGGCGAGACGCGAGTGTCAGTGCCGACATGTTCTATCGCGTTTCTGACGAAAATCGGGAATGACCGGTTGGATTTACAAAGAACGGAAACGAATCCACATTTAAGGTGTTAGGTCTCACTTGGACACTCCGGACTCCAGTCAGGCAGCTTCCCAATTTGCTTAAATAAAACATATACTGTTTCAACAAACCGCTCTGTATTTAAGCTGTCAGCGTCTCATTATGACCCCCGTTGGGTATATCACACTCGCGAGCTTTTACGTCAAGCAAATTATGCAGGACTTGTGGAAGCTAGGTCTTGAATGGAACGAACCGTTACCCAGGGACGTAGGTACCTGGTGGATTTTTTACGTGTCGTAGCTTCCAAGCCTGGCTTAAATATCTATCGAGCGTCACATCTCCTCAGAATCAACAGGCATACACAGCAGCGTGCCATTACATTATTTCATAAGACTAAGTGAAGTCCAAGGTCCTGAAAAGAAAGAAATATATCACAGCCTCGAACTTCACCACGTTGGAAATTAATGGGTGATAATACTACTTAGCAAACACTTATAAAGCATGTGCTGTCGGGTGCTGGTTATCCAGACCGTTTAATGAGTCGTCTGTCACCGCGTTTATACCAAACAAAATAACAAGTACACCGGAAATAAAAACCTCGCGGTTATTTTAACAAAAATTCTATTATATATTGAAAATCTAAATTTGCAATCATACCTGTAATACATTTCTTTCTATACAATATCACGATGTTTTAAGTTCGGTTCGTGTCGAACTGGTACCCTAACCACAGAGGAACTGATTCAATCGCAGGAAACACTAATCTAATTATTATATTAAAATATGTTTTAAGTGCAAGCCGCTATAGTGCTGCTATATGCCGAATAAGGTATTCGATATCCAAGTAGAATTATTTACAGGATCAGGGTGAGCTCATAAAATAAGGAACAGATGAGTAAAGCCGCCATCTAACTATTGGACTACCAAAACTTTGATTTCTTTATTAATCATGACTAGTCGTTGTTGTTTGGTTTGTAGTTGTTTGTCTTATAAGAACTAAATACCAGTCATTAAACAGTGTTTACAAATAAACCGATATTGTACTTAGGTTAGTAGTTAATTAGTTGCCGTAAATAAATAAGGCATATACTCGTATCCCCGCCGGCGACGGGGACGGCGAGCTGCGAATAAATATTTAGATGTGGCGCGAATACAGAACCGTCACTAGGGCTGCCACCTTGTTCATTTTTCGACTCCTATTGATGCTTCTATACAACTACAACACAACACACACACCATAGGCACACATCAAAAAATTCATTTTTATATTATGAACAGGCTGGCTCGTTATAACGTAAACCTAAATTTATATATTTGGTTCATATAAAAATAATAATATTTATATACACATAAACCACTTATTACAGGTATTTTTGTCGCTGATAAAATAACGCTTGACCATGATCTCTTTTGATAGTAAGTGATGATACTTTCTAAGATGGAAATGCACTAACCGAGTAAGGATCATTTGCCTCTATCAAATATTTTATTTGGCTGCACGTATTTGCTCGTACGGTGGTAACTAGCCTCAGCTGAAACTTCCAACAATCCAGGATAGGAAAAATTGTAAAACGTGATGTATGTGTACAAAAGGTAGTAAGTACAATAATAAATTTCTGACACACTGTCATAATATGTTAGGATTTATATATATCTTTATAATTAACTGGACAGTTCCGTATAATTTACATCTCGTCTTTATTCTGAAGTTTCACTTCTGTTTTGTGTAAATTTTTTAATACAACGCGTGTGCTGCCAACCCTACCGCGACCCACTGACCCTCTTTTATTTTCCTTTCAAATATTGTGTCCGTCCATTGTCGGCGTTACATTTGAAATATTTATTCATATCTTCATATTGATTTAATTTTAAACTCTCTCAGTATCAGGGTTATAAAAAAATACTAAGATATTTTGACTCACGATGCAAGCGAAACAGACGATGTGAGCCATATTGCGCCGCCATATTGGCCTCGGCTGCTGTACCGAGCGCCTTGTGTGCGTTCCGGCAAGATGCCGATACATTATATCACCACTTATTATCAAGTTAGGTTAAAGTTGTCTGTCATCAATACAGAAATTGTTACCAAGACTCAAGTTTCGCCAACCGCTGATCTAAATTTAGCGAAAAAGCCTGCCTTATGTGGGCGTTCAGTTTCTTTCTTTCAATTACAATTTCTGTCAACCCCAATGGGTGGCGGAAAGTAAAAATAGGTTCCAATACAATAAACGTCGTCTTGTTGAAACTTTATTTAACACGGAAGTGGTAGGCATTAAATAACAGTGCTACAGTCGGTCAGCAGCTGCCAGAAGCGTCATACCACTTGAGAAGGACAATAAGGATTTAATGCTGTTGGTTGCCTGTTCAGGTTGCCCCTAGACATGGCGGTTCGAGGCAGCGGCGAGCCCGAGACCCTCAGCTACGAGGTGGAGCTCAACAAGGACTCGGCCCTGGGGCTGGGCATCACCGTGGCGGGATACGTCTGCGAGCAAGGTAACAGGACAGATGACTTCTTTATTGTTGAAAAAAGTATACCACAATGGCTTCCTGGGTTCACACCGGAATTATTAGACATAATCTGATACTTACTTCCTTATATATACATGTCGGAGAATAAGAGAGAAAGGAAGCATAAAACATAGGGGCGTAGGGTTCTCCGCGGACATCGTCATTAATGGTATCTATAATTCATTTTTCCATACTGTGGGCATTGTTGGGTAATGTTCGTGCAATCAAACACTTTATTAGTTAACTTATATGATAATGTTCAATCACTTAATGTTCCCAATATCAATTTATACAAACTCTTTAATAATAATAGCTAGGAACGCAATTGTTTCAATAGTCGACCGTTCTGACGGACCGTCACCCGAGAATTGGAGAGACGCGCGCCGGATTGTCACTATTGACTCTGCCCCACGTCGATAGACAGATGGCGCCAGCGTTTGACAGGCTTTCGCACCCTGACATATATATAACGAAGTCCTCCGCCGAGTCTGTCTGTCACTTCGCGATAAACTCAAAAATTACAGGATCTTTCACGCGGTTCACCAATTGATGGTGTGATTCACTCGGAAGTCTTATACTCAGAAGAACGTGTATAGTTTGTCAAAATTAAATGTACATTTTTTGAACCATTACGATTATAGTTGAAAATTTTGTGATGATTATGTGTTGAAACAACTAAAGCTCTCTGAGAGCTTTAATTGAAAACGCTGCTTTATCCCTTAGAGATATAACAAAACAATGTATGTAAGATAATTCCTCTTTTATAAATCTATAGGCTGCAGTAGCATATATACATATTTTAGATATAACTCATATATATTCGTAAACCTATGTAGATTTCTTGTGGTTGACGTTGTTTTTTCAAAATCTATTCGGTCTACTATTAAAGCGTGTTTTTTATTCCTTATCCAACATCTTAGCGCGCTTCCATCTTAGACTTTACCATCACTTACCATCAGGTGAGGTCACAGTCAAATGATAAGCTGTTAGAGAAATAATCAACTGGGTCGAAATATCGACAGAATTTAAAAAATAACATACTCGTGGTGTGTACCCGTTAAAATCCCCGCCTATAAATAAAACAATCTTCGTTATCATATTATTTCATTTGCACTTTAATAGTTCTGTAATGCTTTAAAGAGGTTTCATTTAACAAAAGCTTAGCTGTACTAAATGTTATCTTTATGCTGTTTTTGGAGTGATTTCAGAAAAGCATACCTAATTTACTTTATTCCAAAACAGGGTCGTTGACCGATGAAGCTAGTCTTTTTGCAGTTTCTTTTATACTCGTATATAGTTAATACAATATTATTTAAACTAATTACATTTTCGTCGGACCAATGCATTTCTTTGACGGAACACTTCTAACAAACGTTTTGTACTAATAAGAGGTTTCAGGAACGTTTTTTGGAAGATTATTATAGAAACGCATATAGTTAATTGAAATTATTCTTTAAATGATAAAATAAACGTTTTTTCCAACAGGGTCATCGTTCGGTGAAGCTAGTTTCATGTTATTTTATTAAAGTGCCGTGTTTTCCGTGAGTTGGATTCCGAAGTGTTCTCTGAAGCTGCGAGAGGTTTCAGAGATATCTAGAGTTGCTCGCCGCGCAGCCGCCACACTCACGCTTTTATTTGACCTATTTCATTAATACGAACAAATATAGCTCTAGTTTTCAAATGAAATAAAGATAATGTTGACATATAAGTGCAATCAATTCATAGTAGAAAGAGTAAGTTGTTTAAACTGATCAGGAATAACTTTCCAATTAGAATATAAAGCGTAGAGTGTGAAAACGGGTTATTCTATATTCCCACATAATGTATTTCATTATTCTCATAGCATTATGCCTCACCGCATACTGTTATGGGGTAAAGCGGCGGACATGGAAACTATATTTATATTACTGAAAAGAGCAATATGGGCCACATATCAATTAGGATTTCGTGCTTCTCTGAGAGATAGATTGAAATCATCAATTCTGCTAGTATCATCGCAATAATTCTTACACATCTGTGACAATATTCACTTGTACAACAAAGAGAGTGAAATACATAATTTTAATACAAAAAATAAAAACAAACTTGTAATGTCATATTTTAGAGTGAAGAAGGTTCGGAAATCATTTGTTTGGTTGAGCGTACACATTTTTAATAAGATACCGCAATCAGTTTTAGATTCGCCTCCACATAGTTTTAAAAAATATGTAAAACACATCCTTTTGCAAAAGGCATATTGTAAGGTTGAAGATTATTTAAGCGATACAAATGCTTAAAAGTGCTTTTTGAGCCTACTCGAATTAGTGTGATAAGAGAACGTTGTGGTATAAAAGAAGACGTAGTGACTAAAATTGAGAAACATATGCTCAGATGGTTTGGGCATGTAGAGAGAATGAATGAAAGGAGACTGACAAAAGGATTTATGAGTCAAGAGTGAATGCGAAAGTTGGAAGGGGAAGACCAAGGCGAACGTTCCTGGCCCAAATCCAGGACATTTTAAATAATAGACAGGTCAAGAGTACTCTAAACCGACGAACTTGTATGAAAGGTTTAATGAGATTGAAAGAAGCGAAGGAGATATGCAAGGATCGTGGCAAGTGGGCGGATGTTGTCTCTGCCCACCCCGAAGGGAATGAGGCGTGATGCTATGTATGTATGTATGAATAAAGGATATTTTGATTTGAATCGGAGTGTATAAGCGGCAAACGATCACTCACTGCGTGGTCTCCGAATATTCCACCGGACTGATTTAAAATTCTGCATACATATTCCTTTCGCCTTAGACTCCTATATTTACACGAGATCGCGAAGTACACAACAACTAGTTAATAGTGTAGAAGCAAGTAGTGTTCCGAATGGATCCAGCCAATAGTCCGCTATGTCGCAAATTGGATGCAATAAACTGCGAATGCTGCGGTCGCAATGGGAACGAACCCAAATTGCTCTCGGGCTTTCGACACTTGACACCAACTCGCTGAAACACTTTCAAATGGCCCACCGTAGAGCTTATTGTAACACGTTTACACTGAAATCAACGTCATGAACTTAAACTTCACAATTTATTGTAGAAATAGCTGACTCGACAGACTATCCTATCCTCAATAATGAATATTGACTTCGAATTGGTGAAATTGTAAATAAAGCGTTTATATTATTATTCTGATGTACTCACGGCGTTCGTCGTTTTATTTTCTAGTTATCATATGAATAGTTGTGTTGGTATTCCGACACGGGAATAATCTACATGCTACAAACACTTGGCGACTGCGATTTATAAGAAATGTGGTCAAAAATTAATTAAAAATATGTATAGGTAGGAAAGGTTTCTAAGAATACGAGAAATTGTTGTCTTTACTATATTCCAAGCATTTTTCCTATTGACTCGCCTTTTAAACCTTCCCTGCGCTTCCACAAATCATTTAGAACCAAAATCAACCAAACCAGTCTAGCCGTTCTCTAGTTTTAACGAGACATATAATAATATGCTAATTATTTATGTCCAGTTGGATTTCGATCAATCGGTGATAATTGTATGAAACGCTGTAAGGTTAGCCAGCCAAGTTCACGTCATTACAAGCAGTAAGCGCATTACAATAAAAAAAACTACTATGGTTCTACGTAGTAACTTCCTTAATGCTTTCTCTTGCCGTGTGATGCCGGAGCATGGAAAGTATATAGGTACTCAGTTATTCTATTGGAAATGCCAATAATCTGTATTGTTCCAGAGGAGTTGAGTGGTATCTTCGTGAAGAGCATCAGCGGCGGCAGCTCCGCGGACCTCTGCGGGAAGATGCAGGTCAACGACCGGATCGTGGAGGTATTCCTCATGCATTAGTAACTTCACCGCGGCTTAGTCTAATATCAATTAAACATATAAGAGTTCTTATTTGCCTCGACACTTAAGAGACAATAGCAGTTTTTATCATTTATAACAAAAACGTTCCCAATTTGACCATGATGATGTACATCCTGGTCCCGTAGGAATTCCGAGATAAAAAGCCTTTATTTTTTCTTACAATCTATTCGCTAATGAAAAGCTGCTCTTGGATGGTCTAGTAGTTATGGAGGCCTAGAAAACAACTGCCTTTCCCATTCCTATGGGAATTTAATTGCAATTCAATAAGTGTAAAACCCTCTCTCCTGTGAGTGAGGAGGCCTGTGCCCAGCAGTGGGACTTTAATGAGCTACTACTTACTTTTTACTTACAATAAGTGTTTCATCCCCTATTTCATCTTTTGTAATATTTATTTTCTCGACAAAATGTGGCATTCGTTCTTCACCTTGGCTATTTTCATATTTCTGTCAAAATGCATTAATATTTTATTTGCTGTGTCGGCGTGAGATCTTAACAGAAAGATTTACTATTTCATTTGTTATATAATAATTTAAAAAATCTACCACAGGCTCTGGTGGTTTTTAGAGGTAACAGTGTAAAATTTAGCGTTCATGTGCAACTGGAATGTTGTCCAAACATTTGGGTCCCTTAGATAATCTACGACTTTGTGATGTGCCTGTTGTGTTACAATGTTTTTGACATATTTCTCAAAATGATGTCGAGGCAAACCCGAAACTGTTTGCGGTATCTTGACATCGGAGAAAGAACCTTTTTCACTCTAAAATATGGCGTTACAAGTTTGATTTTATTTCTTATGTAATTCGATTCTCACACATGGTAGCTAAATATTACCGATTGTGACATACCTATTAGTTTCTTGCTGGTTTCTTCTCAGTAGAATCAACCTTGTCAACCGTTGGTAGATTTTTCTTGGACTTATGACGATTGAAATGAGCTTTTTGAGCATTTGGTATAGTTATAAAACGTAATGTATTTGAAATATGAATATATAGTGCATAGCCCGATCCGTCGCTTGAAATAACTCAACAATATCCAAACACCGGCTCGGAAACTGTTAACGAATTCATTTACCGCCGCACGCGAACTGCTAACGTCGCCTCACTCACGTGCGACGACCTCACTGGCGCAAAGCTAAGCGTGTAGTACCTAGTTCGATTCCCGATAGAGCAATCAAAAAAGCATCATTTCAAATTTGTCTAGCTCGATTAAATGCAATTTGTATTAACATGTCAAGTCTTATGACCGTTTTGATATCGTATTCGCTCCTAGAAACCTCGGGTCCTATTGAAGGTAGGCAAAATTAAGGAAATTATATTTTCTAATTTGTCTTAGTTTGGTTGGAGGCTTCGGCTATGGCTAGCACCCTACTACTAGAGATATCAGGCAAAAATTGTGTGCAGATTCGCTGTCGCACGTCGCTGTGGTAATTAACGCCTTCCATTCTCTACTGTACCATCACTTACCACCTTATGTGAGAGAGAGAATACACTTTCAGTAAACGGTACAAAAGGGCGGTCTTATCGCTATGTTAGAGAGAATTTATTCAAAAGAGGAGTGTGGTGTTCGAATACGAATTAAACCTACACACTATTATATGCATTTACATTAATGTTTACTTATACACAAACACATATATGTCGGAGAGTAAGAGAGAAAGAGAGAAGCATAAAGCATGGGCATAGGGTGCTTCGCCGACATAATCGTTAGTGACATCCATAATTACATTTCCATTCTGTGTTCCATTGGGGGGTAATGTTGGTGCAATCAAACATTTTATTAATTCACTCAGATTATAATGTTCAATCACTTAATGTTCCCGATATCAATTTGCACAAACTCATTAATAATAATAGCTAGGAATGCGACAGTTTCAATTGTCGACGGCTCTGGCGGACCGTCACTCGAGAACTACCGAGAGACGCGCGCCGGATTGTCACTATTGACTCTGCCCCACGCCGATAGACAGATGACGCCAGCGTTTAACAGACTACTGCATTCCGACATATATATTATTACATACATACATACTCATTCCCATAGGGGTAGGCAGAGACCGCATCCTTCCACTTGCCACGATCCTTGCATATCTCCTTCGCTTCTTTCATTCTCATTGAACCTTTTGATGTGTATTGTCAATGTGGGTACTAATAAAAGACAGTCTATGTCAGCACACCGCAGTTTCAATACGTAATACTGGCGACGAGGATAAATTTTATTAAAATTTACAATAATGCCACTCGGAAACGTGGAAAGTTTTCATGTCGGGACTCAGGACTGGGATTCGTATGTGCGACGAGTGAAACAGTTCATTGCATTAAATAATATCGACGATAACCTACAAGTAGCTACGTTGGTCACGCTAGTAGGCGCGGATTGTTACGCGTTAATGTGTGATTTGTGTTCACCCGTGCAACCCGAAGAAAAATCTTTCAACGAATTGGTGAAACTGGTTAAGGATCATTTGGAACCCGAAAGATCCGAGATAGCTGAGAGACACGTGTTTCGGCAAAGAAAGCAACAGCAGGGCGAGGCCATAAGAGTTTACTTACAAAACCTGAAACATCTCGCCAAGACATGCAATTTCGGGGGACAGCTCGAGGTGAATCTGCGAGATCAATTCGTCTCCGGGTTGTTCAGCGAGGAAATGCGATCCAGGCTGTTTGCCGAAAAGAACATAGACTACAGACGCGCGGTGGAGCTGGCCCTGGCGCTCGAGGCGGCGGATCGGCACGCGATGACGGCGTGCG
>JACTOM010000126.1:297457-390509 GCA_015832385.1 Elymnias hypermnestra
TGAAAGGAGACTGACAAAAAGGATTTATGAGTCAAGAGTGAATGCGAAAGTTGGAAGGGGAAGACCGAGGCGAACGTTCCTGGACCAAATCCAGGACATTTTAAATAACGGCCAGGTCAAGAGTACTCTAAACCGACGAACTTGTATGAAAGGTTTAATGAGAATGAAAGAAGCGAAGGAGATATGCAAGGATCGTGGCAAGTGGAAGGATGTTGTCTCTGCCTACCACGAAGGGAATGAGGCGTGATGCTATGTATGTATGTATGTATGTTATCATCTAAGCAAACTATCAAATCCTATAAATTTGGGAAGATTAAAAATAGTACACGATGATGATGATAAATGTGGTACTTCTCCAGCCATATCCGTCTCCATCTAATATAAGATTATAGGCTGCAAAACCTAAAATGAAGGCATAGCAGCTTAGCGAACTATAATCATAATTGACATCAATATTCTGTTATTGACTCACTTTGAATCACACATAATAAATGTCATTAAAAAAGCTACAAAAAAATTGTAGACTGTTGAAGTCCTTACTATAAATGCGAAAGAAACCCTGCCTGTCTGTCGCGTTTTCACGACAAAATTACTAAACCGTTTTTAATGAAATTTGGTACACACGTAGTCTAGAGCCCGAGAAAGGACATAGGCTACTTTTTAGTGTAGACAACGTAGCCGTTCGCTAAGAAAGAGTTTCCCCATATTCCCACGGGATCCGGATATAAGCGACACTTGCCGAGAGATTTCCTTTACCATTCCCCCTTTGATGTGACAGTCGTTGTACATGTTCCTTTCGCGACGTAAACTTGCACTAATAACGGGTTCTCCGTTCTAACGGCATCAAGAACTACGCGGGTAACACCGCGGGGAGTAGCTAGTATTGTATTAAAATATATTGTCTTAAAGTGTGTCCATCCACTGTAAAAATGCAAAAACATAAAATTTGGTATATTTTAGCAGATATTAATCATTATATACGAGGCGTGGTTCCGACAGGATTTGAGGAGTGTCTGCATTCTCGTTATATTTCATAAAACTGTGCTCCATTAGCTCTAAAAATAGGAAGTAATTAACGTAAGAGCGCACACTGAATATTTATTTACTTTGGCTCGTTCGTTTATCTTATACGTCACTGGATGAAATGCTTCCTTTCTTTCAGGGTTCACAAATTTTAATGTGAACACATCCCTTCGTGAATATTTCGTGTATGCCTTTATGGAGCGCCATTAAAAGTCTAGAATATATCTTTTACGGAAAGCTCACTGAACCCATTGTGAAAACATTCGATACATTTCAATCTACCCCAAATACTCGGCACATCGGGTTGATGAAATCTTACGACAGACAAAATTCGTCAGTCATTATGATGATATTAAAGCATTACTTAAAATACTTACTCTATTTTGAGAAGAACCTTACACGAAATTTATTTATACCTCTGTATCAATCCTTATCTTATTAAATGACATTTTTCTAAAGATATGACGTGTTTAAAAATATCATTCTGAAGAAAATTGTAGTGACCCTTATAACTGAGGCGGCGATTCAAAAATTTCATTCATTACCTCCTTGAAATCAAAGAATTTTCAACACCTCTAGAGTATTTTAAAATTTACTTACAAAAATAAATCTATAGTCCGATTGTAAACTTTCCACTGCCACGAGATCACTATCTACGCGGATGAACCAAGGGGCATTGCTAGTACAATAACACTGAATTTATTTTATTAAAGTTAGTGAAAATCATTAGTTGGCAACCCTTTTTGCCGTCCAAGTAATCTTCGGTTATATGCTTACAACCAGTTCAATGCTGCAAAAACAGTTGACGAGGCTGCGGACACAGATTGTGCAACAATAGGTTCAGAATAAAGGAAAACTTTATACAGAGATAAAAGCGGACAAATTACTGCCGCCGACGAATGGAAAGCGATGTTCCGCTTCTATATGGAGTTACCTAACTCTATACGCAATGTGTGCTTTGTGCTTTCTTTCATTCCATTAAAGTTCAAACATACGTTTCGCAGCCGCTCATTCGTTGCATTGAAAAGTTTATTTATACGGTTTTTGGTTGGACGCTTAACTAGTACGAGTACTAATGTTCAGGTTTATTCTAAATATTTGAAGATTTACATGCGCGCATCGTAATTGATATAAAAAAGTAATAATTGTAAATATATCAAAAATTTGTATCTAGTTCAAAAATGAACGATAATTATATTAAAATGCGATGTTACGACTCAGAATCATCCGATACTAAATTTAGATCACTCAATTAGTAAATATTGTTTGTGTTGTAGAACTTAGTTTATACGTGTAATAGCACATTATTGTCGTTCATGTACGTAGGTGGTTCTCTTCTTTTCCAAAACGCATAAGGGACAAGTTCAAGACGACAAAGTATTTCCATATAAGTTGCTCTTCTCTATCGTTTTGATCCCAATCCAAAGAATGACACGTCAATTAAACCTTTCTTTGCAAGGGCAAGTAACCGAAGACTAAGACTGTTTACGACAGCACACTCAAATGATGCCTATGCCAGGCTTTTTTTTTTTTTTGACGCTGGGAAATGCATTTACGCACCCCGACTGTGGGGTCGGGAGTGTGGGACTCGCCGAGGGGGAAGAACTCGCAATACCCACTAAAACCCAGCGGGACCGTCGTCAACCATGAGTGGGGAGCCAGAGGCTCGTTGAGACATTCCTCTCTGGCCCCTCGGTTGAATGCCTATGCCAGGCTGACTGGGAAAACAACAGGGGTTTTCTAATTCATTTTACGGATCTCTCACTCCAAAATTTTTAGATTTACGAGCTACCGAGTAAGCAGCATAATATAATTGCACAGCGTTGTGTTTGAAGGAGCAATTTGCTGCGCAGCCTCTGTTTATGTTGCATTATGTAGTACATGACCGTGCTCGGTAGGTCTCTGTGTTATATTTCATTATATGAATACAGATGTCAGTCTGTTTTATTGTGTTATGATAAGAAAGTAATACGTATTATAAAAGACAAAAATGTTCGAAGCTACAATACACTTATAGAGCTTTACACCGTCCAACCGATGTGCTACTTCGTTTGCATCAGAAAGCCAATAATGATACTATAAACTCAGTCACCGTTGACTTGTGATTCCTTTTGCAATATAATTCGCACTGGGTGGCTCCTCTTATTGCAGAGCAATTTGTTAAATCAGATTTTTTACTGACATAAAAAGTATACTATATGTTAAATCAGGTTATAATATCTTTGCATACAAAATCCCAACCCAATCCAAATGGCAGAACAAACATCTAATAAAATCTATAGATTTCATGGCCTTAGCGATCCTAAGTTCAATACTTGCAATTCGATACAAGGCAATTTTAGGTAATTATATATCCTAATTTGGCTGATCCTGATAGAATAGGGTCCTGTTGGGTTTTAGTAGGTTTTGAGAGGGCTCCCCCGCGTAATTCTAGCTTCCAGCGTAGGAAAGCTTAACTCTGCAATTGTAACGCAATATAAGAATGAATCGCTGGGAGCCGTTAATTTGTAATAAATCTTTCGAGAGTGTATAACAATAGCGCAAGACAATAGAGAAAGAAAATGAATTTTGCGGGGTAGTTCCAATCCCTCACAATTTCCCCGTCACGGAGCCGGACAATGCGCTGCGAATTGCAATTTAAAACGAGCGGCGTCCTTCACTCGATGACCCTCCGCCACTGTGTGTGTCGAGGCTCGAATTCCTTTCATAACTGTCGGGTGACGATATCAAACGAGCGCTTTATAGGGTGTGCGAAAAAATCGAACTTACCAATTATTCGTAAACTATCGCTCATCATTCAAATATAAATTTAACAGTTTGTATACATTTTATCACCGCTCTCATTGGTCTAGTGGTTAGCATGTTCGACTCCCGGGTGGAGCCAATTCGATAATCGATTTTGAGTTCTTTGTTAAAATTTTCTCAATGTTTATCCGACGTTGGGAAGTTGGCGGCGTGATCCACCCCTTGCCTCAGAGAGTACGTTAAGCCTGCGGTCCTGCGCTTAATCTTTTTCCGGTCGTTTCGAATTCCCGGTACATCGGCCTATGAGAGTGAAGGAATAGGGAATGCACTTGTGTACTATGCCTGCCAATCCACAGTGGAGCAGCGTGGTGGCTCTATGCTCTAAAGCCCTCTCTCCTATGAGTGAGGCGGCTGCCACTTACCTTATATACATTTTAATCAAACTATGACATGTATAACACAAATAGAACAGAATATTAGGACTTCTAAAATGTTCAATCAATCTATTGTATACGTACGTATCGTAAACTTTTTATTAGCATTATTTACGCTCCATCATGTTAGTACAACTAAACGGAACGTTAGTTTAGTAAAAAATACGTTACAAAAATAATGCGCAATGAAATACAAAATTAAAAACTCGGCAGCTAGCGGTCGTTGACCGTTGAGTTAGCTGTTTTTAATTTTGTATTTCATTGCTTGTTATTTTTTTTTAGTAATGTATTTTTTATGAAACTATCGTTTCATTTAACTTTACTCACGTGGTAAAGCGTTAATATACATACTAATAAAAAGTTTTAAAAAAAGGATTTCTTTTCCGTCCCATCATCAAAGGTGTCGGCTGCCTTCATGTTCGGAAGCTGTCTCTTGCCTTATATGAAGTAGAATGTCATAATGGTATGCATGATATACTTAAAGTAACGAATGCACATAATTTAAGGTGACCATTGATTTAGAAGATAAAATGGATGTTCTTAATAGAAAAGTATGAAGTATTTTCAATGATAGCTCCCTGTGGCTTATTATTTTTAACCACTTTACACAAAATCCTGCCAAATTATATTCAACAGCCTTTCGCAGCAATGATTTTATTTATTGGTGACAACTGCATGAAAGATTTTCTTAGGATTATCGCAACCACACCAAATTACGAGCTTTTAATATTGTGTGTATGAAAGCTTCTGGATTCATAAATTGTGTTGAGGTGTTAGCGTACACCTTTTCTCACTTAAGTTACTGAAATAATTGTGATGAACCTTTATTTTGCATTAAACAATTTAACTTGCCCTATAGTGTATTCATAAGTAACTTTGCAACTGGGGTACAAATTCTTCGTAGATGAAACCGCAGGCAGGGGCTAGTATCTATGAAGCCAATGTCGTTCAGTCAGTTCCATCAATCCCCAACAATAAACTGCTTAAGTTGACCATCAGAGCCCTCAGTGTGCCCAGAATTGCAATTTTCATGCCTTAACGCTTAACGACTCGCAGGACGGTCGGGAAAAAACAATTCATGCAAAATAACATTTCAATTTAAATGAGTCCGAAATGACACAATCGTATTATTAAAAAATTTGGAATTTATATGAATAAAAAATAATACTATCCTGAATAAATTCAAAATATTTCGACACATGTATCAAGGAAATATTGGAAATATTGCAAAAGTAATGGATTTTGTGAATTAATGTAACGCTCGGAACTAATGCGAGAGTGTTGCAAATGCGTCACGGCTGTTTTTTTCAATCATTATGTATATAATTAAATAAAATCAGAGTGTCTATGTCTAATTAATAGCTTTTAATAAGTATGAACCGCGTTAATTTATGAAAAAGGCTGGACCGATTTTACTTATAAGGAGTAACTTATAAGGCTACTTTTATTTTAGTACAAAGGCATTTGGAAAAAGGTGGGTAACGCCGCAGGGAGCAGCTAGTTGTATAATAAAAAGGACATAAACTAAAGTAAAAAATTCTATGTTTTTCTGCTATCCATTCGTGCAATTAATATGAGCCGTCACGTTCCTGATGACCTCGTAACCTCGCTAATGCTTGTTGAATACTTGTCGTCATTTATCCTCGCAAATCTTTTATTACTCAACTCTAATACGACTGAGTAATGTTTTTCATTTCCAATTTATTGCGAACTAAAAGAAAGAAAAAAAGTGAAAAGATCGAAAAATTTTCTTGGTTCAGTTAGACTGTAAAAGCTCTTATTAAGTCGTCATTAGTTTAACCGTCGGTAACAAATCCACCTCCCGTTAAAAAAGTTGATGATACAGAGGTTTTATCATTTTTTGTTGGTTACATTGTGTAACATTTAGCCTCTATGTTATCATTTTTGTCCCTTGTGTGTTTTTATTTATTGCATTAGAAAAGGGTCTATTTCGCTGTTTTCTACATTACCACGGGAACATAAAATGTTATTCAGTATATATTGTCAAAATCTTTTAGAATAGGCCTTATTAATATATCGCAAGGTGGCGTTTTAAAATCTTTCACTACATCGTAATTTACAATCAAGGCGATTGTAGCAAGAAATACTTTGAAATGATTAACAATGATCTGTTTCTTTAGGTAGACGGTGTCTCCCTCCACGGCGTCACCAACCACAGGGCAGTTGCTCTTCTGCGAGATGCGAGAGGACCCATAGTGCGGTTAAAGGCTTTGAGGTGATATATTTTACGTATATTGCATTATTCATTTGGGTCTGATTGAAATAAAGATTCATTCATTTGGTTCGACGTGTGAATCTACGCCCAATACTGGATGCACCTTGCCATCTACTTCCATATACTGTTTCAAACATTTTAATTCAAATAAATTTATATGAATAGAGTCATAATTAAAAAAAAAAAAAATTAAAAGAATAGCTATGGAGAATCTAACCGGTGTCTTCTAGGTGAATTTAACCTTTCCAACCGATGGTTAATACCCCAAAGGAGAGACGTGACGATTCAAATGAACTTGCTTACTTGTAAGGAATGTTTTAGTTTTCAATTACTCTAATGACTTCCTCAAGGCACGATCGAGCTGCCTATATACAACTGCTATCAACCGTCGCTCCAGCTTCCTACATTACGTTCTTCAACTCGTTTGCCACGGCCATTACCACCAGAATAGCAATTAATTGGATTATGACAATGGCCAGTTCACCACCATGGCACCAACACTCCAGCATGCACAGCCCGTCTGGCCCTTTGAGACACCATGTGGCTAACTTTTTGTTGTGGAGTGTCGCTGCTAACACCTATGTATGCTAGTAAAAGTTGGGTGTGGCAGAAGAAGCACAAAAGCAAAATAAATGCGGTAGGGATTAGACCGTTGAGAAGTATGAGTGGATTGAATGACAAAGTAAGAAAAAGTGTGATAGGAGAACGTTGTGGTATAAAAGAAGATGGAGTGACTAAACTGGAAAAGGGTGCGCTTAGATGGTTTGGGCACGCAGAGAGAATGAATGAAAGTAGACTGACAAAATTGATTTATAAGTCAAGAGTGAACGGGAAAGTTGGAAGGGGAAGACCAACGCGACCGTTCCTGGACCAAATTCAGAACAATTTAAACAAGGGCCAGGTCAAGAGCACTCTAAACCGATGAACTTGCATGAAAGGCTTAATGAGGATGAAAGAAGCAAAGGAGATATGCAAGGATCGTGGCAAGTGGATGGACGTGGTCTATCCCTATGGGAATGAGGCGTGATGTTATGTATGTATTATTGTGCAAATATTAACCAAATTAAACATTATCTGTAGTTTACATCGTCGTAGTGTTATATTTCGATAGATAGCGTATATGACTCAACTCTTAGATGGCAGACATAATCATAACAGATATAATCATTATTTTCTTTACTGCCTCTTATTTAACATAAATAAAATTAAAATAATAAATGGTGTAAACTCATCGTCCAGGTACCTCCGAGGCGCGGGGTTTGAGCGTCTCCAGAAAGCTCTTGCAGCTCAAGACGGGAGGAGATCTCCTCTGGCGCCGCCCAGCCCCTCGGTCACATCTCTTGCCAAGTATAGCTTTAGTGTGGTAAGTACTAAACGATAAAAGCCAGTTACAACATAAAGCGGAATCAGTCAAGGCAATGATTTAACTTGGATTAGCAATAAACTGAACAATTGTTTTTTTCAGTTTCGCGTTTATATATTCATGATAGAGCAAATTGAATACTCTAAATATAAATACGTAACCTTTTTGACTGAACCCATTTTAATGAATTATGATATATGGTATGGTAGGCCATGATAAAAATTTTAAACTTGACACAACTAGAGCCATGTGCCATCTGGCCCTCCAATAATAAGCTAAAAATAACCTCCAGTAAAATAGCGTACAGAAATCGTTGCTCATTTCCAGTACGATGAATCAACAGTGATAGAGGCTGAACCTGAGTCCGAAATACAACCGCACCTCCCCTCCCCCACGTCGCCCTCTGATGAAGCGGAAATAGTTATAGGCAGAGATGATGATATCTCCGAGAGGGAGATCAGGAGGATACAAGACAAGTGGCGGGACATATTGAAGGAGGAACCGGAATGGCCAGGACATCAGTACCACTACGATGTCATTGTAAGTAAGATAATTTGTATCGTCTAATTATTCTACTAGCTCTCTTTTTAATTAGGGTTTGCTCTTCTCGTACATCTGTATCTGGACCCTTAACCCTTTTTTGGAGGTACTTTTTTTCATTTATCCAACAGGCGTTTGAACGTCATGGTATACACTGGAGATAATTCCCATAACATAATATATAAATTGGCTTCAAGAAACATTATAGCTAAGGATCTTATCGCAAATAGCAATCCTAACCTTATGCGAACTGTGTGGCTTTAATACATATTGAAGAATATTGTCCTGGATCGTAGGTGGGCACCATAATGAAGGAAAAGGATAGTGGGCTGGGCATTTCCCTCGAAGGCACCGTGCGTGTGGTGGCAGGCAAGGAGGTGCAAGCCAGGCACTACATCAGGGCGATCGCACCCAACGGACCTGTGGCTAAACTAGGCATTTACAGAGCGGGAGACGAGCTGCTAGAGGTCAGTAGATTCATTTGCCTGCTATATTTGCAGTCTGAAAATATTTATGAAGTTAAATCGCAATAATAATTTAGTTTACAAATATATATCTTATCTAAATTGGACGGCCTCATCGCTATTTCTCCTGATTCATTTTTGGGCGAGTTTGAATGTAGCCTGATTGTGTGCAAATGCTACCATCCTCAGTATCCCTCACCATACAAGTATGTGCCTCTCATTAGCGAGTTTCCTGCTGTATTCGACTTTGGCCAGGACACTCTTGGCGCACTCCTCGAACCTACAAGTGCTTATTGCGAGAGGGAGGCAAAGACCATACTGTTCAAATGAGATTTATGAAAAGAATTCATAAATTACCCATCATACTGTAGCACGATGTAATTTATTTGATTTATAAAATTTAGAAAGTTCGTGACGTTTGCAGGTGAACGGAATCCGTGTGCTGGGAGCGCACCACGTGGAGGTGGTCACGAGACTTCGCGCCGTCAAGTCCCCCGTGTTGCTGGTGGTGGTGAGGAAACGCAGTGAGCCACACATCAGAGCTGACCACTGCTTTGCAAGGGTTGGTACTCCGTCAAGTTGTCGGTATCATTCTCTTATTTTCCATATTCATTAATAAATTTATTTCTTCAAAGAATGTATCGTCAATATTATTATACACTACTATGTCATTATATCAATATTTTACTTCTAACAAATTCGTGATTTGTTATATATTACTTTTTCTTGAAGCCTTTTCTTCAACAGCATCTTAGCATTAAAAATATCTGACCTTTTTATATCCCACGGATTTACCCTTTTTAAGTGTTTAATGAGGAATGAGCTGTGGTCAACATTATCTACGTATGGGGTGAGCGGCTGTCTAATCCAAGCATTGAAGTCTCTCTATGAGGGTTCTAGTGCTTGTGTCAGAATAAACGGTACGACAGGGATGTGTTGCGTCACCATGGCTGTTCAACCTATTCATGGATGTTTGACCTATTCATTTGATAGATTTAAAAGAAAGTATGTATGGGTTGAGAATGAATGAATTACTCATCAAATGTTTACTCTACGCTGATGATCAAGTAATACTTGCGTCATCCGCTAATGAACTACAGGCGATGCCAAATATTATGAATGAAGCTTTGAAAGGGAAAGGAATGAAAGTGAACGTAAACAAAACGAAAGTTATGATTTTTGAACGAGATGGATCCATGATGAATGGCTATATTTTGATAGATGCGGAACAAGTGGAAGAGGTGAAAGAATATGTATACTTGGGATATGAATTTACAAAAGGTGAGACATGTGAAAGTGATATTGTAAGGAATGTAGGGAATATGATAAATGGTGCTCTGCACGCCTTTATTAATAGCCAGATGCTATTTCAAAGGTCCAGACTGGATAGAGGAGCGTTGGTGCTAACACTTATGTATGGTAGCTAAAATTGAGTATGGCAGAAGAAGCACAGAAGTAAAATAAATGCGGAGGGACAAAGTAAGAAATAGTGTGATAAGAGAATGTTGTGGAATAAAAGAAGACGTAGTGACTAAAATTGAGAATCGTATACTTAGATGGTTTGGGCATGTAGAGAGAATGAATGAAGGTGACTGACAAAAAGGATTTATGAGTCACGAGTGAATGTGAAAGTTGGAAGGGGAAGACCAAGGCGAACGTTCCTGAACCAAATCCAGGACGTTTTAAAAACCGGCCAGAACAAGAGTACTCTAAACCGACGAACTTGTATGAAACGTTTAATGAGAATGAAAGAAGCGAAGGAGATATGCAAGGATCGTGGCAAGTGGAAGGATGTTGTCTCTGCCTACCCCGAAGGGAATGAGGTGTGATGTTATGTATGTATGTGTTTAATTTTCTTCATCTTTAATCTTTTGACCTGCTTCAGATCTCGATTAGCCTCGTGAGATTGTAAACTTAAAGGAGCTGCTTTGTTGGCTGTAGAGCAGTATGGTGGGCGGCAGCCTGCAGGACCTGCTGGCGCCGCCGCAGCGCCTCATCAAGGCCAAGTCCGAGAGTTCCGTCGCATCTCTCTGCAGCGCCACCACCGTCATGTCTGCAGGCCATGATCATGACGGTATGATGTTATAATATCTGTTTTCTTTTCGTTTCTTCAATGAAATCACTAATGCAGGAGCAGAACCACGCCATCAAACCTATTAAATGAAATCAAATCAATTCAAATATATTTTATTGCAAGATCAAGTGTACAACACACAATCTACCATACAATGCAACATCTATAATAGGACAAAATAATATTATTTTGAAATAATTGCTTCATCCTTAATTATTATTAACATTCACATTAATAAATATATTACAGTTTTATATGAAACGTATCAAAACGGTACGAGTGAGCTTAAAAACTGTGTCTCGTATGAATTATTTTATTTATTTTGACTTTCATTTAAGTAGTCCTTAATACAGTAATAACATTTAGATATGAGCCATTTTTTCAATTTATGTTTATATATATTAATATTATTTATGTCTTCAAGAGGGTTCGGTAATTTATTATAAATTTTAACAGACATGACGTGACAGTTCCTATCATAAAGCTGTGTTCTTGTACTGGGTCTAACTAAAAATTTTGAAATCTAAATCGCTTAAATTGCGTCCCATCATACCTACGGTTTCGTTAAGATATAGGTTTCTTTGTTCTTAAATATCTTTATGAATGAAAAATATGCATTCACCACACTACATGAAAATTACGAAAAATTTTTGTAATTGGTTTTCACAGAATTTTCCAGACATCGTAGCTCGTATAATATTATTTTATCAGCTACCTTTCATATACTGAAGCTTTTGTTAAACTTCTATTAGATTTAAACTGGCGTAACGTCAAAGAAGCCGTGATTGGCTGTAACGATAAACAAAACAATTGTGGATTGTAAGACAAGGCTTGGGCGTACAAATAGCGCGAGTTAATATAGATCGCATAGCAGAAAATAACCAGTACTGGAACACCACATAATGCAAACTAGAAGAAAAATCACAGATATAATCAATAGTCCAGTGATGACGGTTGATGTGATTTTTACAGGGGAAATTTTGGAGACGACCTCTTAATGTCCTACTGCTGAGCCAGTAGGAGACGAATTTATAGTTTCTAGATCCGTCGTTGTTGGCTCGACATACTCTAGTTGTATATGGGACACACAGCTTTCTTTACAATATTTTCCTTCACTGAAGTGTAGAATAATAATTTTTATCAATATAATAATCTGCATTCGACTTCTTCGACAGAGTTCTGCAGTGAGGAGTTGGAGCGCAACAGGTCACGCTCCCTGGAGCCGCTGAGCGGGCTGGCCATGTGGAGCGACCAGGTCGACTACATCGACTTGCAGAAAGAAGACCGCGGCCTGGGCTTCTCCATCTTGGACTACCTGGTAAGCGCAGTACGTACACATGTACTATTCGTGATTAGCCTGCAATTCTCGGTGCAGTGGAATAGTTATTCACGTGAGTGCCCGTGGCAGGACCCGTCGGAGCCCGGCAGCTCCGTGATCGTGGTGCGCTCGGTGGTGGGCGGCGGCGCGGCGGCGACGGACGGCCGCCTGGCACCCGGCGACCGCCTGGTGGCCGTCAACGGCCTCGACGTGTCCAGGAGCCCGCTGGCGGTCGCCGTGCGGGCCATCAAGAGCGCGCCCAAAGGTACAACTCAATTGATACTTCGGCAACCACAGCATGCAAAGGCGGTCTTATTGAAATATATAAATAAAATAAAATTATACACGTACCGGCATATTTAGCGGAACATAAAAAAAAAGGTTTGATATCAGTATCATATAAGGTTGCTGGCTGGTTCATACGTCGTTTAATTTAAAAAGAAATCGTTTCAAATTAAGAAAACAACTGAACAACACATTTTATGCAATTCTTCTAATTCAAAAACATCTTATCTGGAGCGAACTTCAGGTATTTCCTTCTTCTGAGTTTGATTTAAAATTTCATTGAAATACTGTTTTTTTTTTGTTACTTTTTTTTAATCGCGTTTCTTTTTGGACTTGAGGACTAAATTATGCCTGACTTAACCCCAACGGAGATGCGAAGAATTGGTCAAATCTACAGAGTGATATCCAGAGATCTTCGTCGACCAGTTTCAACGATGCATCGCAGTATCCAACGGTTCAGGGAGACCGGTACTTATGTGAGAAGAGCAGGACAAGGCAGAACCCCCGTTTGACGGCCGTCCAAGCTCGACATGAGTTGGAAACAGTGCGGGGTTTAACCCTAAGTGAGCGTACGGTACGAAAAAGCTGGTTTGGGTTCATTTGTGCCCGCCAAGGCTCCAAGCCTCGAACATTGACTTTGGAACGCGGACCGATGGAGTAAGGTATTATGTAGTGATGAGTGTAGTTCTCCTAAATCAAATATACGGCAGGCAAAGAATATACAGACGCAAAGGAGAACGATACATTCAGACAAATTTTTGAAACTACAGTTCCATACGATGGTGGATCAATAATGGTTCGGGCGGGCATTTGTTTGGGAGGAGGTCTGACTGCAGAGAAGATATATCAGAGAAGTTTTAGAAGAAAACGTCGTACCGTTTGCCCACCACCCATATATCGGTGACGATTTTGTTTTTATGCGGGATAATGCTCGGCATATCTTAATGATATGAATACCACTGTTATGGAGTGGCCGGATATGAACCCAATAGACACTTTTGGGACTTGCTGGAAAGAAAAGTTAAGTCCAGAATTCCAGCTCCTGCCAACGTGGGTGAACTGCGAATCGCCGTAGTTGCGGAAAGGCGGAGACTATCCCAGGAGACCATCGATAACATCATTCTCAGTATACCTAGACGGATAAGCTTTAATAACAGCACGTGGAGGAAATACGCGATATTAATCACCAATTTTCTATTTTCCCGGTTACATAAAAAGTTCAAAAAAGTACCATTTCTCACAAATAGCCTTTACTCGAAAATGTGTTCTTAATGTGATCTCATTTTAATTAAAACAAATGAAACTTTAAATAACAAAAGAAATGTAGTAAGTAGATTTTAAAATAAAACCATATTTTTAAATTATGGACTTTTTTTGTGTTTCGCTTAATACGCCGGGGTGTATGTATATATATTATAATTTATTACGAATAACTTGGGAAACCGTGGGAGTGCAATCGTCTTATAAAAGAATGACGATACTCAGACTGACGTATTTCAAGTGGTTATTATTTGCATAATTCTACAGATTGGCTGTGAAGGAATTGCTGTAGTATTTTGTGTGATAGACAGGGAACTTAAGTAGACTATTTTACTACGTTGGAACTCAAGTGCAATCTAAGTCCAATAGACGGCCAGCCTACTAATATCCCAATATTTTTAATAAACCTCCCCATATCATTTATGCGAGCTCCCAGGATAAGACTTTTCACTTAGTTGATATTGCTACTCAATCATCACGTTGTTAGGAATTAGTATGATACAATAAAATTGGATACATGCTTATCTAATTTTTTTTTATTGACTAAAAACACGAAATATTATTAAAATTATTTAATATTACCATTAAACAAAATAGCTTATCTTTTAATTTTCTCGAAAACGTACCTTAGGATATTTTCTAAACATCTTAATGAATTATTTGTCAAAGTAGACCAGTAACACGTTTACTGCTACAAATGTTCCATATTCCACACAAACATAACTCAAGCGATCACTCACGGTCCGCCGTTTTTAATATTTAAGATATGGGAACAGGTGTGTGTTTTAAACCAAAACAGCTTAAAAATAGCTTTTCACTGCCAAAAAACAAAACATCGTTGCCCGTTATTTTGGAGCAATAACAAACAATCATAGTTTATTCGAAAACGTTCGCACATTTCGTCCAATTTCTTCCAAATCCAATCGCATCTTTTATTGAAGGCAGACGTCCGCCGATTAAAAAACAAATAGCGCTTTGGCATTTTATAATTTTCGACATCAACCTTTCTGAACAATTTAACCAGAGAATCTGTATTGTGTAATAAAAATGTAGTTCGTTTTGTAATAATTATCTTATCACGAGCAAATATTAATAGTGCAGTGGAAAGAACTTTGTAAATAGTTTAATGTGATACGACTTGGTATCATTTGCTCCTTATAGACTGCTGTTGTGGCCTCATTGGGGGAAACGTGTTTTAATTTCGTTTATTATGGAGGCATGTAAGTGAAATGTGTGTAGAATCAAAGTATACCCGAAATTATATTTAAATAGAATACATTGTATGAAACTCATCAGCCGCAATTTAAAAGCAGTGAATATAATTTTGTTCAAGGTATCGTCACGATTGGGGTGGCCAAACCTCTGCCCTGCAGCACAGTGGTCGGCGGCGACCGTGCAAACGGACACAGTGTGCAAAGTAGTCAGGTACGTGGTCAATACTGCCGAACTAAATAGAATATTTAGTAGTTGCATCCTATACAAAATTTTGCATTAAATCATGACCATAAAGTAGGAAAATCTTTGGCATTATTGCCATTCCAAATATTGCAGAAAATGTCTAAACTAATATACACACAATGAAATACTTTTGATTAATATGTTAAAATGATATTTATGATCTGTCTAAATATACTTACAAATTCGTTATTTCATGCTTCTTGGCGTAAGACTTACGTTATACTACTAAATACTAAACTACACATGAATATGGCTTACGTGTGATGTCCGCAAAATGAAGTCATGTCTACGTAAAATGTATAATATGATGATTTCTATTTGACGTACAAGGTCAAGTGTTCACTGAGGTAGCAGAAACTTTTTAATCTTACCTTAAACGAAATAAAATTAGCTTTATATAATTATATCGAATAAAAAAACGAAATCCTATACGTGTACGTGTGTATATGTGTATTTGAGTGATTCCGGGTTACATTAACAAAACTAAGTAAAATATACACCATACACACTATTTTTGCCTGCGAGAGCAAGAACGCCTTGTAAACGATAGTCAGTGCTTATAACAATAGATAGGTGATTGTTGATTGCTCTATCAAGCAAATACCTGTGGGTTTTGATGAAACTTCGTTTGGAAGGTTCCGTCAAATTGACGTTATTGTTGTGAAACACTTGTCGACCTATAGTAAAGATGGCAAAGCTTCTAATTTGATATAAATGATTTCAATTGAAATTAAACCTGAAATCCTTGTGTTAAAGTACATTTTGAAATAACAAGCATCAATACGGTTATAACAATACCTGTTATAGTATAAAAGTAACAAATATCTTTGTTATACTAAATCGTACTTTAAGTCCAGGGTCGATTTACTTTACAACAATTTCTATGCAACGATTGACCTTTCCATCTTGATGGTTAATTGTTGTGTCATCGGGTCACATACTCGTTTATTCCTAGTCTAAGTTTCGACCGACCGTGTTAAATTCCCGTCTCGATGTAAAGATACGTGTTTTAAATTGTACACTGAGGGGAAATTCCTAAAGTAAGTCGATTTTAACTTTTAAGCTTTTTCTTTTCGCTTAGAGCAGTATTTGTAAAAGTTCTTTGAGCATGCATTTCTAATTTAATATGCATAATTTGTACAATAAAGGGAATTGAATTACCGCTCTAAGATTTCCTCGATTTCTTTTATATAGTATATTTTAGCGTAAGATTTTTCCCTTTAGTGTACAATCAATTCCTCTGCATGCTTCTCTGTAGTGAACACTTCTTATTGAGCTCCTTCAAGTAGTGTTTTACCAACATGACTCGGTATTGTCTTGTTGCACATAAATCATTAAAGGAAATTCAGTTCATTCTTAGAACTTTAGCGGAATCTATATTGCAATTCATAGTTTTACAAGTTTTCGTTTTTCTTTTCAGAGATTGGAGTATTTCACGAAAATTTTGCGCCTCATTATGTCGCTGCACCGCGACATCATGGAACTGCAGCTGCAGTGCTCGCAGGATGTCCGCGACACCCCCTTCCGAGTGGCGCCCAAGATCAAAGCCGAGATCATACTCAAATGACAGGAGGACAGGACAAAGTTCTTTATTAATATTGATCTATAAAGAAATCCTCGAATCACGTATTGGCAATAACTTATCTTCCATAAATTGTTACCTAATTTTCATTTATCTCGACTATTCCATAATATAAACCTATACTACATGAGCCATGCCATAAGCGCCGCCATACTGGCTTTGGCTGTTGTGTCAAGCGCCCCCTCTTCACGGCCGGTTGTAATGCGATATGCGACACATGGATGCAACTATTTGAGGTTCACGAAAGTGTCACTGTAATATAAAAAAGTCTACTTTCGTTGAACCTGCCTCTTTAACAAATTGAGCTACTCGAGCTCTAATCGTGTAACACGACGAATTGTTGCTTTGGACCGATTCATTTTGTATAATTATGTCCAAGCCACTTAACATACTGGTACGATGTTCCACATGTAAAATGTTACCATCCTAGGATGTATCTTCAGTGAAATAAATGGTGACATCACAATTTCTTACATAACCGGAACATTCCATACTACAGTAGTATTAGCAAGTACGCACTACGATTTTTGTAGTATTTGTACAAGTTTAGTAGCGTTGCCTGTAAATGGAAAGCAGTGTTTCATTCTATTCTCTCATAGTTTATACGAGTAGCATTTAATCGATACTCTTTAAAGTCAATGTTCTTGCTTAATCAAAATGCGAATAGAAATCAAAAAAATTGATATTTCTGCGTCAAACAAGGAAGTAAACTATGCATATTCTTAAGTCGCATCAAAAATATAGGTTTCAATGTTTCTTAATTCCTAGATATAATATTAATATAATTAATTTACTAGGGGTCGTAATGGCATTGCAATGTGCATTGCAAATATTTATATATTAATCATATCTACCGTTGCCTTTTCTTTATCATCTCTAAACTTTCAAATTTTGTGAGTTTGACGTTTTCGTTGTCTTCTTATTTACATATTCTAAAGGCATTCAGTGAAATATGAGAAACTTGGCGAAAGATATTTAAGATAGGAAGTATCTGATTTGTTCTTGAAGAACCTGTACGAAAATGTTGTAATTTTTTCTTTTTACCTCATTTTTGAATCTTTCAAATATTAACTTTTTTAAGACTTGTCTCTCTTGATCCCTCTTCCACCTTTTCTTTTGTTGATTAGGTTTGTGTTCGCACAACATTAATTTTATGTTTTCGTACTACCTTTCTGAAATCAATCCGATAAAACTTCCCGTCCACCTTTTGGACCTTTGAATTTAGATTATAAACAAATCTCTCGTCTACTTGTCATTTAAATCTGCTTAGCAAGGATCAATGTGAAAAAGCTGTAGTACGTAGTTCTTATATACCGGTATACTTTAAGGCACCATAGATATATGTAATAAGCATAATACGAAAAAAACCTTAGGAAATTGTCGTGTTGTAGTCAATTAAATGTGATATGTGTAATATTGATGTGATTTTTGTAAAATTGTTTCATTCTAGTTATGTCTTATTAAGTCTTAGATACGTAATGCTAAGTCGTCGGTATACGTTGTCCATCGTAAGGTAGCATCTTAAATCGACATATATAAAGTCTTTTCAAGGCATTTGCTGAATCAGAGGAACTTCTTTATATTGCCGGTTATAGGATCGAAAAGCATGAATACTCCATTCTCTGTACCCTGGGTTCCCCATACATATCAGTAGCAATGCTTCTTTGTGGTCTTCTATCCCGAACCGCGGTAATTCCCCGGTCCAGCCTATAGCGATAAGGCCGCTTTATTGTAACGATCCATCTTTTTAATTTTCTTTTTATATGTGATTTCTGTGGTGTGTATCATATGTTCTCTTTTTCTCCTCAACTGGACGATACTAATTTTGATAACTTATGCTCAGGAGATTCAGTGTGAATCTCCTGAACATTCTAATTTCCGGTTCTGTGGAACTTTCAGACTCCGCATAAAATGAAAACTCGCTCGGCTTAGACACGGTTGTACGTATCCGTCGAAAATACGGGCATAAGTCGTTTGTTCTGAATAAAAGTAGAACTCAAAGTATTTTAACTCCACACCAAACTAAATTGCGGTAAGTCTTAAATCTAATGAGTCAATTTGCATGCTGCAGCTTCCCGTTTATCAATCGGAGTTATATTTTTTTAAATTTCACAAAACTTATAAAGATAGGATTTTATAGTTGTCCTTTTACGTACGGGCGATTGATTTAATATAGCTATGAATTATCAGTGCGATTAAAAAGTTAAGGTAAGTGTGGAGTTGCTTGTTAAATTAATTCTGTGGAGTGCTTTCTAAGAATTGACCATGAAGTCGAGATGGTCCATTCGTACCGTACCCATTGGTAACCCCAAAAAAAATGTGTAACAAAACCCTCGGCACCTTAAACTTTCACGTTATAATGTGTGAAAGATATTGAAATGGAGCATTCTGCTCACAAGCTCTAAAAGACAATCGTAACAGGCGTAATGAAAACATATCATAGTGTGTAAGTCTAAATTGTAAAATTAAATACGACCCAGAGCTCGAACGCACAATAAAATCAATTAAAAACATTTTAATAATTGATAAGGTACAGAAACGGTTTTTTTATGTTGAATAGTCCGTATATACTTCAAACGACAAGGTTAGGATTTCTGATATAGAAGTAAAAATTGATAGCGATTAAGTTAGTTAATATGAATGAGTTAGATGAAATAAAAATGTTGATATTTTATGAAAACAAAAATGAAATGTTATTGAAGATATATATCCTAGAGTTATCTTTTTATTGCGCCATGTCCCAAAATTTTTGATATTATTGTTGGAAATGTTTAGGAGATTATAAGCTTAGATATACTTGTCATTAAGAATTAGCCCGAATGTAACTCGAAAAGCTTGCTCTGTTGTGCGCTGAAATAAATGTTTTGCAAAAGTAATGTTTGTTTATTTTATTATCTCTTATATCAGTATTTAGTATAGAAAAGATAGATTTTAAATTTCTAATATATATTTTTTTATCTTTAGGAATGTATCAATTCGCTGGCTTCCGATGATCACACGGGAATGGACTCATTTCACGAATGCTTACAAGAGTATGGGGAGGGACTAGAAGTTGTCCAAATATGTTTAGAACCAGAAGAGTCTTCCATAAAAGATGAAGAATTATCTGCGTTGGCCGACATAAGCTACGATGAGTGCAAAAAGGATATTAGTTCGAGTGACGATAAAAAGATACTTGCTGTTGACAATAAAAATCACATCGAGAGAGTAAACGGTATGACAGAATTAAAATCGTCCAAGTCGGACGATTCTTTAGACGATCAAGATGATGATATGACTATAACAGAAGATGATGTTCTGCACGCACCCAGGGAACTCACCATACGGAGTAAATCGGCAGACAGAAAAGGAGGAGACGGGGATAGATGTTTATCAAAGCAACAAAGTAAAGACTTGTCTACTTCCGATGAAATGGTTTTTGCAGTAACTCCGACCGGATTGGAGAGAATTAGTTTCGAAAAATATTGGAGGGAATCGAGCATTAGTAAAGACAAATTGAAAAGTGACGACAGTTTTAAAGGAAGTCTTATTTCACCCGAAGAAGACACCGTTAGTTTTTACGACGCCACCACCAGAATATCCGTTCAGGAACAAAATAATTCTTTATTGTATATCGATCATGAAATCGATGGATACGAGACTTGTCTCGATGACGATTCGTCATCTGTAAAGTGTACGGAAAAAAACGGTCATAAAATCAACGGAGATGGCGAGATCAAAGACTTAGATAAACACGATAAAATAACTATTAGAAACAAAGACAACGATGCTTGTGCCAAAACTATTAACGATCAGAACACTGCCAATGCCGAAGACGATGTGTCGTCTTATGGCTACCCCTATGTAGAAGAGCATATAATCAAGCAAATGAAATCATTAAGAATAGAACCTCTCAATATCAACATTGGTACGAAGAAGTTAAAGAAAAAAAGTCCCACGAAAGCATCCAAGAGCGAACGTCGTTGCGTCGAATATTACAACGACCAAGCGGAATGTTTGAAAGAGATACGACAGAAGAGGCTCGAAGAAGAGGAGAAGAAAAGTAAGGAGCAAGAGAAGAGTATTCTAGATAGTAGTATTGTAGCGATGGAGAAAAAAATGCTCTTTAAACAAAAAGAGCCCAGCGAGGATTCGACCGACGCCGAAATGAATTACGTCGCCGGTTGCCACAAATGTTTTCTAGAGAGTTACGCCTACGAAATTACGAAGGCATACATAGAACAGGCGAAATCGTGTAAATATTGTGAAGTAATTAGAGATATGCTAGAAGTGCCTAACACGAAGCCGAACAGGAGACGGTCCGCGCCTGCGCTGATCCATCTCGAGAGCCCCGGGACGGAGTCGGAGGACGAAGGTCTCTTGGGGGTCGCTCCGGTGAGTCGAAGAAAATCGGCCGGGCCTTTGAAGTTCCCTCTGCCACCGCGAAGATTCAGGTGAGGATTCTCGTATTGCTTCCGTTTCTATAGGGAATTCAGGTGAATCGTGTATTTAAACAACGGCATGTGCTCAGAATAGCTTCTCATAAAGGATCGTTTAACGATTCGAAGTTGAAACATTGCCAACTTGTAAATGACGTTTCATGTCTTTCATTATTGTGATGGATGAAATGTTTATTGCCGCTCACATTAATTAAATGGAATTGCATTTTATATACGTTTAATTATTGTACGTTTTATGATGTTTCTGTTATGCTGTTGTGCAGGTTACTATCGTCGACGAGTGTGATAGCGTATAGTTCTTCAATTGACCGTTTGTAAAATGATCAATCGACTAGCCCTGAACCACGACATTCCACAACATAACGGGCACGAGGCCCCCGAAGGGTTATTCGCGTAGTGTACCATTACAGTACATACCGGACCTCAGCTAACTTTGTATAGTAGTTGTAGTGACCGCTCGCATTAATTAGGTGTTAGTTTAAAACTAGCTTCTCTGCGTCGACTAAAAAATTGACTTCAGAGACACAGACAAATTGCTACTAAAGACATTTGTGTCGTAGGAGCAATAACTGCTGCTGCGACATTCAAATCACAACTAGACAGTTATGTAATACTATGTAATAGAGATGATATAAGTCAAACGCTGTCCTTTTTGCTTTCGCCATTGGCGATTATTCAAATAAGTGCTCCTTATTGTACTTCGGAGAGAGTATAATCTGCAACTGCGAATTGAATATGATCAATTCAAATAAGCATTGACGTGAGATTTGAACACGTGAACCGTAATGCGATGAAGCCTTTTCAACGAGGACACATTCATACAAAGCCTTATAATCTCCATCATAATATGAATCCTAATGCCTTTTAACATAGTCTCATTTCGATCTCCATTGCAACTTCGACGCGAATCCGTTTGAAGAGAGACTGTATTTCAATGGCGATAGAGGGTAGTTTTGAACGGCACGTCGCGAGATCATTAATTATATATTCGTTTCTTATGTCGGAGAGTATTTCAACGTTTCGGGATCGGAAATAATTCCAGTGATATATGAGTTTTGTTGTCGAAGAATTCACTGAATATATTCATAATACAGTTAGTTTGGTATCGCACAATTTCGATTTCAATTACGCTTCAAGCCATATTGGCCTAGACGTGAGGCGAGTGGATTCTCGTTCAGAAGTCGCAGGTGCCAATGCTGAGCAGGCACCACTAAGTTTCTCTTTACATTGAGAGGCTTACGTACTTGATTCTTTTGTCCAATCTATTATTGTACTTTTCGGTTGTGGAAACCTGCACAATCCGAGAGTAATTCTGTAGTATGCTAATCCGCTATAGAGTGTATAAGGTTGTGTTCTAAAAACACCACTCTCCTTGGATCAAGGAGGTCTATACCCAATAATAGGATATAGATAGCTCGTTACTCACCTTTTTTATGAAAATTAAAGTGCAAATCGATAAAATAGCGGATAGAAACTAGGTAGTAAATTGGAGACCCCGAGCCGGGGTTCATTTCCCGTGGGGTTGCCACTTAGCGTAATTCGTATGTAGTTTTACAATTTAATAATGTTAAATGCTATTCCTCGGGGGTCGTGTAAAGGTTAAACTATTTTTGTTCCATTAAGGAAGTTAGTTTTGTAATGGCTCCATCAATTTAGCCACAGACGCTCTTGCGGTCGTTAATAAAAATGCGGTCCATTGAGGATCGGGTCCTTCGAGTATAATAACTTGCCGATATCACGCAAGATATGGAATTATTGAAATTATAAGTATCTGCACAACAGCGACCCGCCCTGGTTTCGCACCGGTTGTAACGCATATTATGTCTTTAAGTCTGACACCGCATCAGCTTGCAGCGTTCAATATTTGCATTCGATTTAAGCGTAGCACAATGTCTACACTACTTGCATTATTCTAACGTATTTTGTTATACATTATTGATAACTTGTGCTTGATTGCCGTCGGCAAAATTTGGATATAGCAAGTTTTCCTTAAAATATAGAAATATGCCATCGCTGAATTTCTTGTAGATGTTGTAGACATACTGGGCAGCGTTTTCGATGAAAGCTCCCAGGTGGCTAGATTTCGCCAACATTTTATCCGTTCTGTAGTTTTTAAGTTTATTTCGAACAGACAGACATTTCGAAGGACTTTGTTTCATAATGTATTAACGCAAGTTCTTTGTGCCATTTATATCTTATTAGTTGTTGTTCCTGGGATGCTCGGATGCTCGGGTGCCTTTTTTCTAAAATTCGATTTACGTTATGTAAGGATGATGTGTTTTAACACTGATTCTATCGACTGCAATAGATCAATCGGCTGCCGAGGGGTATCGTCGCACTGGCACCCGGACAAGTGCACGGACCGACAAACACAAGGTGCACGTACACTGCTAAGACGTTGGGGATTAAACGGGGAACTTGCGTCTCATACAGTGGGGATGAACATACCAGCAATATGTATCGACTTTTGTAGAATTTCTTTTCGCAAATCGACAATGAAAGACAAACTTATATGTTAAGCTACACTGAGATCTACTAAAAGGAGGGCAGATTACCAATCTCCTTATTGTAAACTAAAGATTTCTTTATGTTTAATTATGAGACTAAGAAATAATTCTTTCTTCTAACTTGTCGATTAGGATATTGTTGAACTTTTTTCCGACTTCTCGAAAGTGTCAAATAAGTCACAGTGTGAGCGTCTTTAGATGACCAAGGTCAACGATCGCAAAATACAGTTTTCTGAGAATAACCCGTTTTGTCTGCCTCCAATCGTGTTTGAATTTGTTATAAAACTTATAGAAATATAAATTTTTACCAGAAACGGTTTTATACGTCTAGCCGTTGCTGAGATAAAGGTCGCAGAGTGTGGAGAGCTCAGACTTATACTGACTGAGATAACTACTATAGTTCAAATTCGTTCGTAGTTTTACTTTATTAATACTTTCATGGACCATAACGTCAAACTAGCTTATCTTCATGAAAGACAATTTGTCAATTGAAATGAAAGATCAAAAGTATTTTTCCTCACAACCAGTGAAGTACATTAATAATTACCGGTTAGGAAACTAGTTCCTTTGTTATCGCAGCAGCGTCAGATGAGGTTTATAATGAGACACAATCGCATTGACGCTTTAACGATAAAGTGAAACAGAAAGTTGAAATTGAAAAAGTGATCCTATTATTATTTGAACAGCATGAACTAGACTAAGCGCAGTGTCGTTGATCAGAAATTGGCGGGTACTAGGAATAGGTCGGTGGTCGGCACGGCATCGAAGCCAAGCGTCGAAGCATCGACATGGCAGCACTCGCAGCAGCGCGTCACTAGGGCGAAATTGCTAATGCGGCTAATTGAGTTATGGTCGGGCGACCTGCGGCCTCCATTGCGGGCCGTCCTCTTGCTCCACGATCACGCTTTACGGTCCAATTTTGGCTAACGATCTATTTTTTGGACTTTCCGATTGCCATTGGAGAGACGCAGTCCGCGACATGTAGTGCGATTTGTTTACATAGCAATCTCAGTGGTAAGTGAGCGACCGCCTCCGTAATTCGATTTGAATATATCACGTCACAAAGTGGAAACGCACGGGCCGATCTTAATGAGTGAATAAATTCGGTTTTTGTTAGAATTTTTCGCATTTATTTATTATTGAGTTCACATGCATATACTAACTAAATCACTGAGTAATTTTCGTTTAAATTTCTTAAAATATAATCAACCTCCAGCTGCAAGTTATACAGTTCCAATGAGTGAATAAGTTCTGTTCCTTTTTTATATTTATTGTTAAAAACAACCGCATTTACTAAAGCCCCTACTTTTTATTAAATGTAGATTTATTTAATGTAGATTGCAAGCATTTTTTAATTAAACTCGTCTGTCCCGAAATATTTCTAATCTAAATTTCTTCAAGATTACGTCCATTATCAAGTTCTCTACTATGCTCGTTATGCGATGTTATTATTACCTTTTTCAAGTTTAAAAAAAACTATTGAAGAAGGTGATGAGGCTTTGGAATTTTTTATCACAAAGTTATTTTTTAAATTATATTTTCGATATTGACGTGAAATATCTTGTATATTTTATTGTTTAATGATCAAAATCAAGTTAATAAATATGTTATTCAATTATGTCGTAGTTAGTTCGAGCATATTTAACAGTTCCTAAGTCCTTTTCATTTATAAAGTCCGAGGTATATCAAAAAATGCTTCTTTTAATTTTGCGGTGTTAACCTTCCTTAAAATATTTTGTAATATATGTATACATTAACAAAATTTAAATAATTTTTTAAGTCACAGATCTTTTCAATCTTCAAATATCCCTTTATTCATACATCAATTCCAATGTACGACTGATGATGATATTACTGAACGACTTAAAATCTTTTTATCGTCCCTATTACAATGTGGTTTTGTCTTATAGTAGATCTTTTTAATCACTCACATACTATTTTGTAGTTTACGTTTTCCTACAAGTATAGTGAAATTGTTCAATTAGCCTTTCTTTTCTTAAAGGGTTGGAATCTGTTAATTGGCATCTCTAGAACGTCTTCTGGTAGTTTCTTATAGAAACGCATATATGTGAATTATGTTGAGCCTACTATAAATATTCTTGAATGTGAATATTTTATGCGAGTATTTACGTTTGCTTCGTTGTCCTTTGCATGCGGTTGATTGAAAGAGTCACGGGGCAAGTGTCACCAGGAGACGGGGAGGGCCAGCCGGGGAGCGGTGGGCCGAGTGCATTTCGTGCTCGGCCGAGCACACTAACTCGCCGATGTGTTGGATGCTTTACATATCAAATGACAATATTTGAAATCGAGGAAACCGCGTTTGAAACGTTGTTGCAATGTTGCGAATATGCTCAACCCGACAATGTCTTCCATAATATCGACCAGTTGATAGTAAAACGTAACACTTTACGTTATTATAGTTTATACAAATGATTCATTGATTAAATCTGACGTAAAAGGTTTAAATATTTCTTTCTCTGTATTGAGTTTAATAGAGTCGCGCTAGATAGGCTTTAATTGTTTTATGGTGCTTGTTTGTGTTGCTGACAGGTCCCCTGATGATGAGTGATGATAGTCAAGGATTAAGCGCGCTGATCGAGAACATGTTTTTTCTAGTAATTCCAAAGCTGAAGCCTAAAATTACTTAAAGTTGCTCAGCCAGGAGTCGATCCCTTTAAATCAATTTAAATTTGGTTTTGACTTTTTTTAAGAAATTGTCGGTATATGTCAGACTGCAGTCACACTCTGTCGTCACTCATTAACTGAAGCTGATCATTTTTACTGCCAATGAATATAGCACTGCTTTCTCTTATCGGAAATTGAGCACCTCTTAATATGGTTTGACTACATATTTCTTAATTGTTATTTATTCCTGTAATTTCAATTGCACAAACACTTTACTTAGTTTATGTTAATTCTTTGCTAATACCTAATATTTTCAGCTGGTTAAATGAAACATTTAGATAATATTTGTCTTAAACTGAGAGTGGGTGCTTAATTCCTGAAATCTAGTTCAGGGATCAGGAACTTATTATGTTACGTTGTAATTGAAAGCAAAGCATGTAGCGAATGTTATTTCTACTTTAGTTTTTAAATGTTACATTTGTTGATATGACATTTTTGCTATTTGAAGATAACGATCGAGTCATATTTAGCAAACAGTATTATTGCTGATTTTACCACGTTTTAATCGGCATGTTAAAGATTTTAACAATATGAATGTTAATAAGTGGCTTTGTTGTGTACGCCGTTTAAACCGTCTTGAAGTTGTTTGAAAGCCTCCATTGTGTTTAACTCAATAGGGGCAGTTTAACTCAATTTTTTATTTAAGGAGGCTTGTTAATCTTCAAATTCTGTTATTTTCGCATATTATTTCGGATGTGCGACTGACAACATGCAATTTAAAGTTTCGAGTTTCCTTTCGCGGACGAATTAACAAATTCAGTCGGGAGAATTTTTTTTGTCATCATCGTAACGTTATAAATTTTAATTTATTCTATTTAGAATAGAGCCATTCACTCGCACGCTGTTTTATCGTCTAAATAATTTTTCCAATTATAGTACGATGTCTCAATTAGCTTACTTTTGATAAAGGATTTGAATTTATTCAGTGACGTCTTTGGAGCGTTTTCTGGAAGATTGTTACAGAAATCGTATACAGTGACGTCCAAGGTATATGAATGGATAAAAGATGGCGAAGTATGTTCTATAATGGAATAAAGTCACAGCAGTCGAGGGATTAAACAGTGGCTATAGCGCTAAGTGATTGCAGTTTTAACGTCCTGGGCCTTTAGATAACGTAACATTCGAAGATGAAGGAATGACGTTTTGTAACGAATGAAAAAATGAAACGTCATTCCCATACATTTTTAGGCGAACTGAGGGGGCTGTTCTGACACACGCACAGGGCTTGTAGGGTTTATATTATATTGAAAACCGCTACATGCCTCGCATTAAACGTTTTCTTGGAAATTTTGAGTCGAATACGTCTCAGGACATTAAGAATTTCGTTACCGATATCTATTTAGCAAATTCTTTTTGAATATGATTTGTCTACCTCATTTTTTGTGAACCATTCAGCTTAAATGGTTTTGTAAACCATTTCAAATTATGCCGACAAGCTTCTTCTGACGTAGGATCGCATCAACTTGATAATTCCAATTTATATATAATAATTTTACTGACATTACAACTGTATATTTTGTATGGATATTATAATCCTAAACTATTTACGATTCCTAATGCACAATATTGCAATCTACCAAATGAGGATAGGATTATATTGAAACAGTGAGTAAAAAGTTTGATTTTGTCAACTCCATAGACTCCCATTTGAATCGTGTTGTGAGGTGAGGATTATCATGTATCCGACTGTACAAGCTTCCAATAACCGCGTTACACGTGACCATTTTTTCACAAGATATAATAGACTGATAATGAAATTAACTTTACTCTGAAACGAGATCTAGAGACAAAATACTATTGTAACTTATTGAAATGGAGTTCTGAAATTTTGAACGACACGTACGATTCAGTTCTATTTCTTTCGGATTCAATTCATCAATGCCTTTTAATATTCCTTCACTTTATACTTTACAATAAAATCTCATAATCGACTTTGAATTTTATTAAGAAAAAAATTATAATTTTATAATGCCTCTTTGTGAATGATTTGTTGTAATTTGCTTAAATATATACTCGACTAGAAGCCTCTTGTGGTCTAGTCCCGGAGAAAACCCTCGTCAATTTACATTTGATGTTATACTTCGATAAGTATGCCTTGAATTTACAATAAAAAGTTTAAATTGTTCATATTTAAAATATTCTTTATTCTAGTAGGCTCAGGAAGCTCTTTTGAATCGTCATTAGTCTGTCCGTTGGCAATTCTTCTATCACATATATTATTTTGAGAAGAAACTCGGTAGTTACTCTTTTAAACATTGTTGATATTGGTTACAATGTGATATTTAGCTTCCACGTGCATCTGGAATGCCGTCCGTTATTATCGTTTAGGTTTGGGTGCCCAGCTTTTATCCTTACAGTTTGATAGCGATAATCCCGGGTGACTTTCCACGTTGACGCTGCAGCGAGCCGCGATCTATGGCCAACTGGATAATTAACTTAACGTTTTAATTAGCTTTCGCTAATAGGCTTAGGCGATGGATTTGAGGTCAGCCGCAAAGTGGAAACCTGACAGTCCAGCTCACGTGTAAGCATTTACAGCCAAAATATGTTGCCAAGAAAACGTGTCATGTTCGCTGACTGGTAAGATCGCAAAGTTATAGGATAGGAACGCCTCTTTGTCTCTCGATGCCCTTTTAAGTGGTTTGCACATTTTGGTTTGCGGTAGGAAATAAAAGTTCTTCATCAACCTTGAGCCTCTAAACTGGCAAAGTCAGTTTTCGTTTTTTGAGACATCGTAGAACATGGATTTTTATTTATAACCAATACCATTTACATCCCATATTGATAACCTACATCGTCATATTTCTTCTAACGAATCAATCTACGCTCTACGTTATATAGACATTAGCAGTTGGTTTATTCCTTTTCTCATGATGCATTATGAGACAACACTTAAAGGTAGTTGTTAAGAGACTTTCACTTTCCGCTTATATCGTGTAATGTTGGTCCGCCAGCCACGTGTCCCCTGGGATGACGGTGACGGTGTCCCCGGAGCGTCGCGAGGGGGGCTCCGCGCAGAGATGGGGACCCCCTCGCCGAGTCACTCTCAGAAGACGAGTCGGAGCGCCTCTGGGGGTCAGCATTGTTGGAGGAAAGGTATGCACGTTACGTATTGTAGTCGCTTAGTGGTTAGCGCTTGTCAAATGTATGATACACCAGGCGGAAGACGAACAATAAAACCACTTCGCCTGAACCATTTGTCAGAAGAAATTAGATTGAGTGTCAAGGTCGAAATTAGGTCAGGGTTGGAAAGCAAGCCGGCATAAAAAAAACATTTGTTTGCATTAAGAAATCCTAACAGCCACAAATAAACATTTCTATTTTCGCACGTATATATAAATGAAGGCATACGATACCATACATATTAACAATGGCACGTTTAAGAGCGATTATGAATAAAAGTGACTTCATACAAATGGCTGAAAGATATTATACTGATAAGAACCTAACTTTCATCACCTCTGCTGTTAAGTGATGATAACAAAGCGCTCACCTGCGAGACTTCAATTATTAAAATTTTATAAATTTTCTAAGGATGACTCCTCGGCCATTCAATTTTGAAATTTATTAACAGGTTGATATAATTGCAAAACAAAATGGACAAAACGGCGAAGAAAAGGCGATATTTGGAATCTTCATCAAGAACGTGGTGGCCAACAGCCCCGCGGCGCTGTGCGGGGAGCTCAAAGTAAGATTAACCTTGAAGTAATTACCATACGGTTCACGTGGTGCTAAGTGAATGCCATCGCCCGTCGACATCATATACCTACGATGTCACAGCAGTCCTGTCGCAACTCCATGGCTGCGGGTTCCTTCTATGATGAAACGCAACAACAGTTATCTTTCACAAAGGTGTTTCCTAAATGTATTGTTATATGTGAGAGACATCCAGGTCTATCTATTGACTCATCCCGATATCTCTGGCACCTTAAAGCGTAGAGACTTGAAATTTGGTAAGAATATTCCTTTTGCCATTTGCCTAAATTAATGTAATCGGTACCCAAAAAACATTCCACGCAGACGAAGTCGCGGGATCAGCTATTACTTTATACATAAACATGCTGTTTCGTTTTTATTATTAGCATTCATATTTTGGCTACGTTTATGTCAATTACATCATATTTACTGTTGACGACGTGACTACGCCAGTACACTCTCAATTAATTTGAGATGGAGTAATCGGAAACTCTCATTGATTTCAAGATTACTCGATAGATTGCATAAAATCAGTTTGCAAAAGTCTATCCCGGTATTTGAAGTGAAATGAATAGTTTCGTGCTCGCCAACCAGCAATAATTTGAACTCTTGTCTTCGCTACACACCACAATCCCGAGCCTTTATCATCGAAATGTCTGTGGTATTTTTTTTACAGATTTTAAAGGACTGTCGATTATTTCCATAGCTAGTATAAGAGCTTGCAGTTCGCATTCAACTTCGGCTTACATTATTTTGTCTTGCCTCATTCTTGGTTATTTCGTGTTGTTATTTTGAATTCCTGGTGTAATCGACTCTCGATAATTTAACATTCAGTAATTGACTTCTTGATATCTTGAAATTCTTTGTCGCTCTGGTTCTTTGAGTGACACCAATGTTATATATTATGTACCTTAAATATTCCATTTATAAACTATTTCCATTCTATTATGAAATTTAAGTTTCATGTTACTGTCAGTCGTCGTTATATTAATCACTCGTAACTTAAATTGTGGCTGACAAATTTAAGTTTTAATTGCTGGACACTTGGTCTACTTTGTTATCAAGTTAACGATACTTTTGAAGCATTTTTATGATAAGTCCCTATTACTAATTTAATGACAATTGTTATGGACTTATTTGCATGCATAAGTTTCGCAGTTTTTTTTTACCCAGTGGGGTTCATTCCTCTTGTCCAAATTACGTGAAATACTTTGAATGTATAGGTTCTTCGATCCACACTAACCCAATCACGTGACAAGTGTGGAACATATCTATCTGAAGCTTGACGTCTATGTAGGTAATTTAAGACTGGGATTCACTGTCTCTAATCCTCTATTTCGCCAGTTAGTTAGATACTCGGTTGTGTAACGCCTTCAATAGATATGGTGCAGGCACTTGAAGCCCCCAACGCCCGTGTTTGCTCGTTTCCCGATCATCACCGACAGCGGTCAGTAGTCTCCCAGTTTCGTGTGTTTATTAGTAAAAGACGCCTTCACTCGTCTCCCGGTCAATATGTGTTAACATAAAGAACACTTATTAGGCCGATTAATAAATTTGCTTAACAAAAGCTTTTCACTTCATGCCAAGATATATTGGCCGTGAAAAGTGTATATGAGTAGCAGCGAAGTTAACATTCGTTTCACATAGTTGGCATCGCCAAGATGTCGTAATAGAAGCTGATAATTAATAATATACGATACGAATAGCATTAAGAGATATATAGTTCTGTCGCGTTGGTGCTTAGACCGGTGACAGAATACTGGAAGTGGACGGGGAGTGCGTGCGGACGGCGCAGCACGAGCGCGCGGTGGAGCTCATCAAGGCGGCCAAGGAGACCGTCACCCTCACAGTGCAGAGCCTCGTCACGTGGGTATGTGACATAGGACAAAGGAAAGCGTAGCTCGACCTAAAATAATAACTGATTTATTGTTCAGAACCCGCAAATGGGACTCCGACATGAGGTCCGTGGATCAGCCATTCCCTTTCGTAATATACAATCGCAAACTAATATATATGTGCAAGTGCGTTCTTTATTAAAACATATCCGAGAGATGCCGTGTGTCTCTGTCATCAGCTATTGTGCCATCAGAACTTATACGACTATTTTGAAGACGTATTTTTATTTATACAATATGTTACAGTTTATTATCTGGTATACTTTTTTGCTTCACTTATAAGAAGGAATTTGAATATTACACATACATTGGCAGGTAACATTTATCCCCGTTTGCTCCCAGCTTTTAAACAACACTTAGGGGTATGCTTTAGTTAGATATGTTGGCCGAGGATCTGATGGCGCGGCTTTCTCTCAGAGAATCCAGAACTCCAACCTAATAAGGCGTCATGAGTAAAATAAGAATATTTTGTTTAGCATACGGACTCGTCAGACGTGGACGCTTCGCCAGCAACGTCACCCCCTCGTCCAGTGAAGAAGTCACCCGCCCCCGCGCCCCCGCAGCACGAGATTAAGGTACCTGGTGCTATTTGTACCGACTAATGTTAAATCTGTCTGTCACGTGTGATCTGATAATATAATTTAAGTAATATAAGTAGATAAGACTATGAAATACGAGTAGACAAACTGAAATAAGGAACGTAGCTCATTCGCAATCCTTAGTCAATATTATATCCTAAGTCTATTCAAGCCCTGAACACGAGGGTGTTTCTTCAAAGAGTATTGTTTCCTAGATAACAGTAACGGAACCAGAGATAGAAAAGGAAACGGCGAAGGATGCGGCGAACCACGAAGTAGGTGCCGAAGAAAAAGTAAACGGTGAAGCAAAGAAACCGAAAGTAGTTTACTCGGATTCGGAGAGCAGCGACGAAGAAGATGAACGCGAACTGCAGGGAAGAACTTACTCTGACAAGGGAGTCGAAGTGAGTCTGCTGTTGTAATTTTTATGCTTTTATTTGTATTTGAAAATTAAATTAATCCGTAAAATGCGGAATTAAATCACCTCTTCTTAATTCGAATTGGCTTCACGATATCATATAGATAATATGCAAGAGCAACGACGACAGTGAAAAACGATTTAAATTCCAACGCTACGAGGACAGCTTCAGGTGCTGTTCTAGAAGGAAACTGCCGAAAACTCAGACAGATGTTATCTTTTGTGTCATCATTACAATATATTTGCATTTTACTTCATTCGAGTAAAAACAATTCGTTGACTGAGAAGCTTATTTATCCTGTAAATAATCCTTCAATTTTTGCCGTTATGACCTTGTTAAACGCGCCGTTTCCCTCTTAGATCGACCGCGCCTCCGCCGGCGCCATCAAACGCAGCAGAGAAGAGAAGGAGGCGGACCCCGAAGAAGAGGATGACTTCGGTTACACCACAAGTAAGTGGAAAGATACATTATTTGCACTCGTCAATTTTATCTTCTACATTGTTCACGTGTACTTTTACGCGTGCGTGTTGGAGCACAGCTGATTGTCGCTCACGAGGACGTCACGCGAGGGTGGAAAGCCGTGCCTTTTTTCTGGTTACGAACTTTTCCGCCTTTAAATATGTTACGTGTCTTGTTTGGTTTTGTGATCGAAAAGTCAAATCGCGTAGGATGGCATTACGTATCACCAGAGCTCATACATTTGGGACCAAATTTTATAAAATATTCAACGAATTGTACAGTAAATTGTTAAATTTAAGTTTATCAAAGAGCACAATTATAAGCGCAAAAATGTCCTACCCAACATTTTTTGTTTAAAAAGTTATCGTTATATATATGACCTAAGCCCTTTCCGGTTACTAGTCTTTTAAATAAGCAAACCTTCACAGAGCCCTGCGAAAGTATGACGAAATGGTAGCAGAAATGTTTTCCACGATCTGCTGTTGATTTCTCTATACATTGACCTTGTGCATACATCTCTCTCGCGGTTACATGCGACAATTAAGTCAGCGTTGTGAAAATCTGTGTAAGTTCTTTACGGAATCTAGTTTAAATTTAACTCCGAACTTTTTTTATTTGTAGCCGTCGCTTAGAACATGATTTTCGTCGTCGTTATGTCGTGTACGAACTAGGAAGTTGTAAACTCTCCGATCCATTTGATGTCTTCAATTGGATCGGCTGACTGTAAAACTAACCGGCGACCGTTCTCGTGAGCTGGTGAGTCACGCGGAGGCTCGAGGAAGGTCGTCGGCGGCGCAGTGGCAACAGCCGGAGCACACCTGAGTGTTTACGGGTTCTATATTGGGATCAGTATGCGGACGGATTGGGAACGCGGAATTCGCTTAGAATACATTTGCTCACTCGAACCGCTCCATTCGGACACTCGGTACAAAACAAGGAATTTTAAAGCTACTGATTGCTTTACACTACTGAGCAGCAAATCAGTTGACGTAGAAATATTATTTATTTTAATTTAGATACCTTCTCTCTTCTCTTTCCTTGAATAATGAAATTTTTTGGTTAATATAGACGTATATAGAGCAATTGAATCTTCTACCAGAATAAGATTAATAATGGTTCTGTATACATATGTTTCTACGGTTTGTAGTGGAAATTAATCAGTTATCCTCGCCCCTATCTTCAATTAAAGCTATAATGCAGTTACAAAAGCGAACAATCGCTTTATTGTGTGGATGAAATAATTTGACTTGTCCATCTTCAGTGTCATCAACAGCAACACACGTGGAGACATTAGGATAAATCGTTTTAATAAAAATATAGAATATTATTTATCATAAAGCCTGGTCGAGCCAGTGGCGTTGAAGCTGTAGCCAATTGGGCTCAAATATAGGAAGGATGTCCCTAAACATGCTGCCTGCTTACGATTATTTGTAATTAACTACAACTTACATCAATGCGAAACACACAATCTTAGAACTTTTTGTTCCCCAGTAAAAGAACCGTATATTTGTACAGCAATTTTACTGCTTGCAAAACTCGTACTAATAATTTTAAAAGACTCAGATCATTTGCAAAGTTTCTTTTCATTTTATACCGATTTGATGTAGCTCCGATTTAATAATGTATCTTTTCACGTTGCACTTGCTTTTTTTAATATACCTTATGTTACTGTTTTATTTCTTGTTGCAATTAATAAATAAGTTGTTGCTTGTTACTTCAGCATTTAATTTCTGATCTCTAAATACCAGCGCTTAAAGACCAATTGCGCTTAAGGGGTCATCATTATACGTGTAATGTAAAGTAGAATGTTAAAAATTATCTTTAGAGGATTAGGCTGTGCATGCTGGAGTGTTGGTGCCAACACTTGTGTACGGTAGTGAAAGTTGGGTATGGCAGAAGAAGCACAAAAGTAAAATAAATGCGGTAGAGATGAGAGTCTTCAAAAGTATGAGTGGATTAAAACTGAGTGACAGAGTAAGAAATGATGAGATAAGAGCACGTTGTGGTATAGAAGAAGATGTAGTGATTAAAATTGAGAAAGGTATGCTTAGATGGTTTGGGCATGTAGAGAGAATGAATGAAAGGAGACTGACAAAAAGGAGTAATGAGTAAAGAGTGAATGCGAAAGTTGGAAGGGGAAGACCAAGGCGAACGTTCCTGGACTTAGTCCAGGACATTTAAAATAAGGGCCAGGTTAAGAGCACTCTGAACCGACGAACTTGTATGAAAAGTTTACTGAGAATGAGAGAAGCGAAGGAGATATGCAAGGATCGTGGCAAGTGGAAGGATGTTGTCTCCGCGTACCACGAAGGGAATGAGGTGGGATGCTATGCATGTGTGTATGTATTTACCAACAAATCAAAATATTAGGTCCTTATATTTGAAATTAGCGCTTCGTCGTACTGACCACTTTAATGTGAAATACAAAGAGGAGATCTCTTTGGTTAAGAATTCCAAATTGAAGTTTATATATTCATTGAGCTGGTAAATTTGGGTTTTGAAAATGGTCATTCATTTGTTCTTTTCTCATAATTTTTTTCTTTGGCGTCGCTTGATATTGTACTAGATAAGACATGAAATATTGTTTATTTACGAGTCTATCGTGGCACCAGTGCTGCAGAAACTGGATTAATGATGTGGACGACGCTGGTGTCGCAAAAAACAGCACGGTACGTTTTTAGTTTCAACGTCTTCGTTCTGAATATTTCGACCTTCGGAACCAATCCCGTGGACGGCCGCAGACCAAAGTGGAAAATGAAGAATTATTTATTTATTTATTATTGGAGCACCAACGGTTATGCACTTGCAACATGGGTTTATATAAAATTGCAAAGAGTACAACGAACATTAAAGTACATCCCTAATTATAGGTGCACACGTCATTCCTGTGTGCTAAATTTAACGATTAAACATTTTATAATTTATAAAAAAAGTACGACCAACAAATTGAGTGTGTCTAAATTGTGTACAAAAAAAATTATATTAATAATTAGATTTAAAATAAATGTATTGGAAAATTCTTATAAAAAAAATAATGTAGCATTAACTAATCTAACTAAAAAACGAAAAAATTTTTATTATTTGTACATATTTTTAGAGCCGATCTAAATGATTGTAAAAGGCGTCACCTACTAAGCCGCTGTCAGCGGATAGTGCATTGAACTGCCTCACCGTCCTATTAACAGGAGCAACATGGCACAGATTAGTCTATTGTGGATTTGTGGAAGCTAATTTGAGGCTATTGTGGAAGCGGATCCATTACAAAGCACTTCAGAGATAGCTGCAAGCTTCGGGGTAAGTGACAAAATCCACTTGAAGCAAATCGGAGAAATAAAAATACTTGAACTATGGGTACCTCATGAATTGAGTGAATGGAACTTGCAAACACGCGCCGACTGTTGCGTTAGTTTGCTCAACCGACGTAATAATGAAGAGATTTCAAATGGAATCACCACTTGTGATCAAAAGTGGATACTCCACGATAATCGAAAGCGCTTGTCGCAATGGCTGGACTCTGGAGATCCAGCCAAATCCTGCTCTAAACTAAAATTGACTTAGAAAAAGTTATTTGTGAGTATTTGGTGGACTAGCCCCGATGTCGTTCGCTACAGCTTGCTAAAATCTGGCCAAACGATTTGGACAGATATATATTGTCAGCAACTGCAAACTATGAAGCTAGAATTAGTTGCTAAGCAACCGCGATTGGTCATGTGCTCTAGGCCACTGCTGCTTCACGACAACGCAAGACCGCACACTGCACAACAAACAACCACTAAGTTAGACGGCCTACAATTGGAATGTCTGGGATATCCACCGTACTCCCCGGACCTAGCTCCAACAGATTAGCCATTTTTCCGTAATTTGGACAAACTCTTACAAAAAAAAATTCAACTTCGATGCGGTAGTCCAAACCGCCTTCAGGGTTTATTGATTCTCGCCACCAGGGTTTTTTTTAGTAAAGAGATCAATGAACTACCTATAAGATGACAAAAGTGCACCGATAACAACGGTGCATACTTTGATTAATGAAATTAAAAAATTTAAATTGACTTTACATTCCTCCCGTCCCCAAAGCGCCAACTTCATACGCAAGGACCTAATATTTCCGATTCGAGCAGGCTCATTGAGCTCAATTTGAATCGTCACTAGTCTAGTAAATGGTTTCCAATCTACCACCGATTCAGGAAAACTATGGAAGAATTTTAAATATATTTCTTGCTCTTAAATGTGTATACCATTTCAGTTTTATGTTCTATGACTTGGGTATTGGGTGAAGTGAGTTATATTATGGTCTGTGTGAGCTTCCATGTGCAAACGGTAGTCCAAACGTCTTTTGAATAATCCGAACATTACAACACGATCTGTATATAAAATCTTTCTCGTCTCATTTCTTCATAGCGGGTTGTGAGAACTCGTTACCGGTGTGCATCATCAGCCTCTGAACTTTTTAAAACCTGAAAAGGGATGTTTTTCCATTTGTTGTGCCGACGCTGTGCTTTTGCAGAGGTGTGAATATTGCCAAGGATTACGCGGCACCGGCGCTGCGGTGTGACAGGCGGCGTCGGTGGGCGTCGGCGGGCGTCGGTGTGCGCGGCGGCGCGGCACCTGCTCATTGTATACACGACCTTCGGCGGAAATAGCATCAGCGCCGCGTGTACGCTAACACTCGTCCGGCTCGCCTATCTCGCCTATCAGTTGAGATGATTAACTCGTTATCTCTGATTCGAGGTCTGCTTTCCACGATACCGTATGTTTCAGTTGCAATGTTTCTCATTCCGTCGCCTTCTCACCATCTTTGAAACCATCTTTGAAACACAATAAATCTATCCTATTATGCGAATATGCCGAAGTGGTTTTAAAAACTCCCATATTCAAAGAAAACCGTTTTATCGTAGAGAGATTTTAAAAATCTTGGATTTTGAGGCGTCACTTTCAGAATAAAAGAGGTAATACTTAGCTCTACTCTTGAGCACTTTAAAAGGCAAATCTTGAAACATGAATTTCTGAATATCTAAAGCTACGGTGGAATTCTTTTCGTAGAGCGAAATGCAGCGAAACGGTAAACTGACAACCTCAAATAACTGAAGTCAACTGAGAGACGACAGGGAATATCGTACATTATTATTGGGCTATATGTTAAAGGCGTGGTTTTATTGGTGCCTATGGCGGTCATAGGTACAGACATTTTCTATGTTTTATATACATACCAGCGGTTCCCCACGGGTTTACCCATCTAGTTGTCGAGCCCGTGGAAATATAGGGGAATCCGGTCTCAGTAAATCTACGTTGCCGTAGGAGTATGTATGTCGAATTGGTGATCCTTTTTCGTTTATATATCTCAATCTCGTGGGTATATATAACGACCGTTTTTGGTAAGTCATCGTCAAATTAAACATGGTGTGACCAAATCGATTTGAGAATGTGGAGATTATTTGTTATGTATACGAAGATTTCCTTTTTAACAAATCTGTCCTCGTACCACTTACGCTTTGATGAGTTTTGAGGTTGAAAAGGCGGCCAGCAAGGTCGTGGACCCAGTGTTAGTATATACCGACCGCATAGCGGGACATCGGTGAATAAATATTTGTAGACACTTGACACGCTGTCGATTTTCGTGTTCAGAGGCACACTGCCACCAATGCGGATATACATACGTCATGCACGATCTATCTTTTTCGCGAGTTGTGACCATTTCCTTTTCCAACCCTGGGCTGCAGCTGGCGTAAAATAATGAAGTTAAATAATTAATCTCACAAGCCATTCTCCTAGAACTAAATTAATAAAAGACTTTTTTATTGCTGACAGCGCTTGGTTGTTGTCCCACCTGATGGTAAGTGACGATGCAGGTAATAAGATGAAAGCGCGCTAGCATGGTAAAAGGCGATTTACCTTCATTATCTGGAACTATTATTCTTATATATTTCTTATATAGTTTTTATACCCGGAAAGACATATTTATCGGTCTAGGTATCAAACAAGTGGGAGGTTTGGATCTTTCCTAGTTGTTAACCTACAAGCAAAGAAGTGAACGTTAGAAAAAAATGGGTTACGTTACGAGTTTGCTTTAACACTGTAAATAATGACAGTAATTACCTGTTATCAAGTTAGCGCTATTACAAACAAACTCTTACACTCAAGCACTTATTAAATGGTACCGGCCCAGGGGCTGGAGCGATTGCATTAAATCTGGATATATCGACTGGATTCACTTACCACCCGAAAAGCTGTATACTCATTTTCGGTTTATTTCTGTAGAGCTTTCACATTTCGTGTTTCTCTCTCGATGGTCCCGTGAGTGACCACCGACCACCGGGCATGTAAACGAGGGAGGCTAAGCCTTGTCTTCATTTCGTAGGCGGTTAAACCCATGTTTTTATGGGGCTCATATTTTTTTTATGTGTTCACTCATTCCTTGCGCTCGTAAACTTTAACCATAAATGTTGTCTTTTTAATGATCTTCTTTTGTAGCGAGACAGTGAATTACTTGTCGCTAATCGGCTCGACATATCTGAGCTGACTTCGAAAACTTTTTTAACACTAGGCTAATTACAAAAAGATACAGCTCGCGTTCGATAGAAGTAAATATCTGTATTGGGCTTTAATTTGGAATAGAGCCGACTCTTTATTAAAAGCATACGAAGGTTTCTTCGTTTGCTCAGTTCACACATCGGCACCTTTTCAAATGAAACGAGTTAAATATGTAAGAGTTAATCGTATAGCACGCGTCGTAGATGCTCAGGGTTGCGGAATATCCCAAACGTGTGCCGGGAATAAGTCGCCAATAGTGTATCGGTGTCCTCGGCGACGAATGCGGAAAGCGCTCGGCGGTTCTCGAGACAAATGTCTGAATGAAATCTCGCCGCACGGGGGGATGCGGAGCGACAAGACAAACAATGTGACAAATTACACGCATTCTGTAGGACGAAGTCTATTTCCAGCGAACGTCGTGAGCGTTCACGACGTCCGCGCGCCGCGAGAAGGAAGAGTCGGTTCCCTCCGTCCGAGGGCGGCGCAAGAGAGCGTCGGTCGGGGAGTCGGGAGTCGGGAGTCGGGAGTCGGCAGGCGGCAGGCGGCAGTCGGCGGCGGGGAGCCGGGCCCGCGGTCGCGGTGACGCCGCGGCTCGCGAGTGTCGTGTCGCGTCGTGCGGTCGAGCGCCGGCAATTTCGATTCGCGCTCTTTCTTCGCTTTCGTGGCTCGCGTGGACGATGGACGCTGAAGATATGTCTCGGCACTGCACTACTCGATAATGCACGTGTTTGTAGCTCTATCATAGTTTCGAATCGACTTCGTTCGGTATAGTTTGCGATTCGTTTGCATTCAATTGAAAAATCTACAAGTTGGTGTTGTAGTCTCTCAATATATAAACACGTGCTCGGTGTAACTCTTAACATGAGTTGTGCAAAGTTATGAAACTGAAAAAAAACTTAACCGTGTTTTCGTGTACGACGTCTTTCTTTAATGTCAGCTCCAACATACGAATGGATGACTCTGAATATGTGGTGGAATGCGATCTAAAAATTCACGTTACAAGTGCTCTCACTTCGTTTCTATTTCAAATTTTGAAGTATACGTATACGATAAATCTTCGATTCGTCCATCCATTTCTCTGCGTGTTATTAAAGTACATGACATTGAAAAATTGTACTCCCTCTCGACTCCTTTACCGAATGTGATGGTATTTTCACCATAGATTTTTATGGTCTCCATTCTACATTTACCAAATAATACTACCAATAAGGAAATTGAGAGTTCGTATCAGTGCATCCCTCTTAAAAAACAATCAAGCTTTTATTATGTTGAGATTATGAAATGGTTTATTTTATTTATTCAAAGGAATCCCAACTCAGTCAGCGTTTACAGTTTCCAAAAGTACTCCTAATTTCACTTATTGCAAAACTAACCTTAACAGATATTAATTATGTACATTAATGGCGATTACAAAGTTTATAGTATTTTCAAATGTTTCCCATAGACTGTAAAGCGATGGCTGGAAGGAGCATTGTAGCTCGCCAATGGCCGCTACTCGGTTGTTATTAGCTTAATAAACGGATGAGCTGCAGGAACGTCACTCGGAGTTTATTGTTGGCTCGTTGGACCTCACCCTGAATACTTACTCATGCCATAACGAAAGTGTTTTCCATAACATAACCTCCTCGAGAATATCCTGAAGTATTAACTCATATCACTGAATAAAGAGATAAAGATCCATTGATCCTAATAAATAATTTGTTTCTAAACAGCAACTTAATCGATTATTACGAAGAGAAATTGTTGTCAGTCATTGTACTGTAAAGGTTTGAAACAAAAACAAATCGATTATGTTTTGGAAATATGTTGTTTTTAGATTCATGTCACGAAATTCCTGTCAGAATTGACTCATGGCAACTCTCTTCGTCTTAGTGAGGACTAGAGAATCAGCTTGCGCATTCTTGCCTCGTGTCCTGAATGAGTCCGACTTCGAGCTGAAGTAAAGATGACAGTCATTTATTGAAGTATTTCTCGACATAAAAGTACACTACACGTGAATGCAGGCGTTTCTTTCATTTCGGACAAATCTGTGAAGAGTTTTCGTGTGATCGACTTACAAACTTCCACATTTATCAATCTACTAGGTTTACACCACCGAACGGTTTAGCCGTCCGATGACCTGTACGAACCGTAATCACTCTACCGTTGGGTTATTTCCGTACTTCCACTTGACATACGGCGCCGGGGTAGGTGCATCATATTCAATGACGACCTAAACCAATCGTACATAATCTTCTAGTGTTAGCCCAGCTTTAAAAATGGTAGAGTTCAGCCGGGGCGCTCGTTGGCTGCACACGAAGTCCTCGCTCCCTCGACGAAGTGCAGCAATATATTGCTACTTACGTGAGCGAGTGGTCCCAATTCCCCGCTTGAGCTAACAGAACTTCCCCATTAAAGAGGAATAAAGGAGTAAATGACCTAACCAAAATTAATATTGTACATTGAAATTACATCACGATGACGATACGTAAAAATAGGATAGACGTCGTCGTGAGTTCTCGGCCAGGGCGCGAAGGAGCCCTAACTTTACGTCGTTCTTCAATTTCATCGTCGGTTATACATTATAATAATATATACTTGGCTTGGTTCAAAAGTGTTGTAAAGACTTACTTGTATGAACAATTTTAATTTCGATTTCATTTGAAAAACAGGCGACGCCACTATTAATTCTGTTTTTTATTAGTAAAATAATGTTCGCTACTAGAGATCTGTATTTAGATTTCTTCATAGACGAGTGCTGCAACTTGTATCCAATATTCATATCCCGCCGCTGCAATTGCAAAGAGCCCACTCCGCAAAGTCAGCGGCGGACCGTTGACCCACAACCGAGGCCGCACTCGTTGCTGCGGTATTTCAGTACTCGTATAATTCGTATAATTACACAGTCAAATTACTCCTCGCCCAGAGGAGCAGCGCTTAACGCGAGTCGTACTTTTTATCATCTACATCGTCGCAACCCGTGGACGTCCACCGCTGGACGTAGGTCTCCCACTGATGGCCTCATGTGGAATTTTGCGTCTATTACGTCTATACTTTGTTGTGTATGTATATTTCACTGCATATCGAACTGAAAAGAAAACGATATATGTAAGAAATTCTTAAAAATTGACTCGTAAATCCTAGTGTACGAACAAAATACATGTATAAAAGCATCGTTTTATTGTGTTGTAGGTTTTGAAGTCAATAAATATTTCAATAGGCAGACAAAAAAAGTTTTAACCGACTCCAAAAACGGAGGAGGTTATCAATTCGTCTGTGTTTTTTTAATGTCTATTACCTCATACCGTTCGACTGGGTAAAGCGATCTTGAAGATTCTTTTTTTATATGAAAGGTGGCACTCGTCATGGGGTCCCATTTTTTCCAGTTCTGATAACGGCATCCATGAGAAAACAGTGTAAGTTTTAAATTTGCATTAAGCGTGTGCGTGACCCGTTTACCGAACGACCATATCTGTACGATAGTGTGATAGACATGGCGAAACTCTTGCAAGGCCTATTCAAAATGCAATGCAATATGTTACAAAGTCGGCGAATACAAATGTGCGACTATAATATAACTCCTTTTTTACACTTCGCAAATCAGATATTCAATCCTGCGTCAATTGCCGAAGTATAGCACCACGAGCTAGACCTTAGCCGATATCGTCCCAAATCCCCAAGATTAACTCGCAATATATTCTAAATAGAACAGCCGATGCAAATGTAAAATCTAAAAACACGGCGTCCATCACGAAATGTTTTAGAAGAAAAGTGTTCATAATCATACAACCGAAAGGTGAACGGTGGATGACGGAGGCCCCTTGCGGGGGATAGAATGGACCACGTATAAAGTGCACTGTCCAGCGTAGTGTCGAGTTTGAAGTGTGAAGTGTGGAGTGACCAGTGTGCAGTGGCCAGGGTAGTGTCCAGGGTCGGGGCGAGCAAGGGCGGCACGTTGAGTCCCCCGTGCGGCGAGTGTGCGCGGCGGGCGGCGCGCGCGCGGGCCTCGCTGCGCGACGGCGAGCCATGCCCTGACCGGGTCATGGAGACCATCTCCGAGGACGCCGAAGGAGAACTGGAACTCGGTAATTCACGGTCGCATCGCCGGTTCTGGGGGTGTAATTTCCCGTTTGCCCTAGCGTCACGTCTACGGCGTCACCGGAAGGGGTGGTGTACGCGGCTAGAAAGCTTGAAACTTAAGACTTTGACGCGATACTTGTGACATTTGTAGTTCAATGAAGTCAAGTCAGGGTGTCCAGTAAAAGGGCGAAAGTAGCTCAATGAGTAGTTCTGATTTCTATAGGCTCTCGGATGACTTAACCGATAGCTGGTATAATCCCACTAATATCGTGAATGTTTGTTTTTTAACCCCGTAAAAACAACTGAACTGATTTAGAGGAAGTTTGATACGAGTATACAGGTAGTTTGTGATTCGAATTAAGACGTGAGACACATTTTAAGCCGAAATATCATCTATCTTAATCATTGTGATTCCCAGATATTCTTTATACGTAGAACAAAACGTATTCAGACTGCAGTTCAATCCAGTTTCCCTGCGGTCGCGGAGAGAATCATATGAATCTCAATGCAATTTAAGCGTTGGGCGACCGTGACCCTGACCGAGAGTTTCACTTTTCTATATTATCATTGATTGACTGATACTTTATTTCACAAATTTCACAATTAAGAGGAATTATTCTGACGGTAAATATTACGCAAACGAATCTCGAATGAACATATCGTCTTCACTATTTAATTATTAAAAACTATTCAGCGACCCAGCAGTCTCTTCCCCAGGGAGTCACATTTCGGATAGCTTTTATTCTAAAATAAAAATAGCCTACGTTAATCAATATAAAATCAGCTTGCCGGTGGCAGCCTGGTCAAAATCGGTGTAGCCGTTTCAGAGATTAACTGGAACATACAGACAAACAGGTAGACGAAATTTTAAAATGACCGTAAAAACTTTCAAACGGCAATTGTGAAAAGTTTAGTCAATTCCAAATTATACACAGTTATTTATTAGTTGTTGAGATTTGACTCCATGAATGTCAACGCCATCCGCCGTCTGCAGGCTCTGGCGAGACACGACTAGAGGTCCTCGTTTCATAACAAGTGTCTGACATTAGTGAAGTGGTAAACTTGATATCAAACATTTGCGCAGTGTTAACTGTTGTCCGTTTTAAAATCGTGCACATTTAAAGGCACTGTGGAATAGAGCTTTCGAGGGGTCGGAGCGGCGGATCATGTGTCATGCACCTTAAATGTCAAAACCCTTTTACTGCACTCGCAGTTGTCCAAAACCTATATCGGAACACACGGCCAGGGATAAAATCACACAGGCTATCAAAAAGTAGTTAGTATTTTTGTTATACTGGCAGAGGAATGATTATGTTCCCCGTTTCGAGACACGTGTTTTCTTACCATGATTACTTTCTTGAGCTACAAAAGCACGGAGACAGTCACAGGCGTCGAATAGTGACCCTATGAAGCCTGTTCTCATGATAAAACAATTTTTTGAATATCGCTCGAGCCGTTCTTGAATTAGGGCGGGGTATAAAAACGGACAAACGAAAACTTCAATGAGTCACTAATTAACTAATATTGTGATCAAAGCAACTTACTGTAAATATAAAACCAAATCGTGTCCGTTACATGTGTGTTCAAGAACGAACTGGTCTCCGCCGCGATCAGCAAACTCCCTCCCTCTAGTGCCATCAGTCGAGAATCCGCTTGGTTTTATTGGGTATTCAGACCTAAGCAGCGAATCCCACACTCCAACACCAATACAACATAAAAATAATGTTTGTATTGTTTGTATTCGTACACCGCAGACTGAGATTGTCTTGTATTCCCTCCAAGTGCATAAAGGTTTTTCTCAAAGAAAATAAAATCGTTACAGTGTCGTAGTCGTTCAGGCTTGAGATATTTATTTCTTTAAAAAATATAGTTCCCATGTTTGGCAGCGTCACAAACCTCTAGTGAAATTAGTCGAGACTAGTCTAGACAACACTAACTCGATCGATTGAGTATGGATTTCGTGGCCGTTACCGTGCTGCTGAAGAGGAACTGTAACCGTACTCCAAATCTATTTACCGGCTTCATTTGTAACTACGGCTTTCTTCTTTTGACTGACAAGTTAAGGTTTAACTGTCTGCTCACCACTAATTCAACTAAAAGTATTTTTAACCGACTTCAAAAAAAGGAGGAGGTTATCAACTCGTCTGTATTTTTTTATTATTTTTTATGTTTATTACCTTAAATCTCCCGACTGGGTGGAACGATCTTGATGATTTTTTTAAATGAAAGGTAGTTCTCGTCATAGGGTCCCATTTTTTTTTAACCAGTTCTGATGATGGCATCTATGACAAAGTGACGGAACTCTTCAATTCTTAGGAGCAAATGAACGATACTCGGCAGAATCTTCAATCACTCAGAAGCTATCATGATATTTGAGTCGCCTACCGTAACGTCGGTATGGTCAAGTGCTAGTCGTAGTGAAATATGAAGATCAATGGAACTCCTTGGAATGGCTTACAGTAAGAGTGTATTTTTTGGGAAAATCTATAACTGTCTGTAATCAAATGCCAATGACCTTACGTTTGTTGCTGCATTGCAATATTTGAAAGGTGAATTATGTGTGAAGCGGTGATATAAGGGTTTCGGTTTCGATCCATTTTTTTGCCATCGGACATTTTCCAAGGATTTGAAAGAAATGTGTTATTGCTAAATCGCAACACATAAAATATAAGATACAAAACAGTAGTAATGTCATTAAAACAACTTGGAAAATCATTAATAAGGAATCAGTACTCTCTATCTACGAGGCCTGGGAGGATTTACGTGACGCGCTTGGCGTTTTCTGTGATCTGTCTAAGGCCTTCGATTGTCTTCAGTATGAAACTGATTGGGAAATTGCGACACTATGGCCTCGCGGGCACAGCATTAGACTTGATGAGTTCTTATTTAACCAATAGAACGCAAAAGGTCTGTGTCAATGGCAAGCTTTCTGCGGGGTCTGTGACAAAAATGGGAGTCCCACAGGGTTCCATACTAGGACCATTTCTTTTCCTCATTTATATCAATGACCTTCCTTACTTTGTTAAGGGTGATCATGAGATTGTTCTGTTTGCTGATGATACTTCGCTGTTGTTTAAGATTAATAGGCGACAAACAAATTATGACGACGTAAACAGCTCTCTCAATAAAGTGGTACAATGGTTTGAAGCTAATAATTTATTGCTCAACGCAAATAAAACAAAATGTATTAAATTTAGTCTGCCTAATGTTAAACAAATGCAAACCATTGTTAAACTTAATAATGAGGAACTAGACCTTGTAGACAGTACCGTTTTCTTAGGCATTACGTTAGATAACAGATTACAGTGGGGGCCCCATATAAGTGGTCTATCGAACAGGCTCAGCTCTGCGGCTTACGCAGTTAAAAGAATTCGTCGTCTGACAGATGTTGATACTGCCAGACTGGTATATTTCAGCTATTTTCACAGCATTATGTCATACGGTATTCTACTTTGGGGTAATGCTGCTGATATAGATGCAATATTTGTGCTGCAGAAAAGGGCCGTTCGTGCGATTTACAATATGGGTCCAAGAGAGTCGCTAAGAAACAAATTCAAGGCAGTTAACATAATGACAGTTCACTGCGTATATATATTAGAAAACTTGTTGTATGTACATAAAAACATTGACTCTTTTAATAAAAAGAGTGAATGTACATCATATAACTTACGAAACCAAAACAAACTTGTTATAAATTCTAGTAGGCTGCATAAGATTAACAACTCATTTAAGGGTAACTGTATACGTTTCTATAATAAACTCCCACAAGACGTTCTAAAGATGTCAATTAATAAATTCAAAGTCTTTGTTAAAAGAAAGTTGATAGAAAAATCGTATTATAAGTTGCAAGATTACTTAGACGATAGAAACGCGTGGGAGTGAACGAATTGCTCTAATTTTAATTTAAATATAGTAACCTAATATGATATTGTAATGGTGATGGTAACAAAAAAAATACCCGACTGTGTTTGTTGTGGGTTCTTCTCGGATCAGGGCGCGAAGGAACCCTGGTAACATTAGATTTGAAGCCGTTCTTGAGTACCCTCATCAGACGTATATTAGAATCAGAGTATGGAAAAGAAAAAAATAAATATTATTTGACGATTTAAAAGTGCTGTAGTATGCCTACTTGAATAAAGATATTTTGATTTGATTTGATTTGATTTGATGTGATCCCGGGTGTGGCGATCACTAAAATCAAAAAATAAATATAATTTGTAAGTTTAATGTATTTGTAAGTTTGTTTTGAAGGCGGTTTTTTTTTGTTAAAATTTTTATTTATATTTTAATGATGTCGCTGAAAAAGTCACATAATAGCATCCTTTTTTCTTTTCTCTCATCGGTCTTGCACACTCAAAGGGAAAACGTTATCCAAAGCAGCCGACCTTTAACATAAGATGTTGAATGTTTTATTCGGACAATCGAATTAATACGTACAAAAACTAATTTGAAATTCAAAAATACTGAAATAGCCTGCTCGAATAAAAAAATTGGTGGATTAGGTTAATGTCTGTGATGAATATAATAATAATAATGTGAAAGTTACAAGTGCAGTGGGCGTAGTGTCCGTCCGCTACTCTCTCGACTCGCGGCCAACTTAGTTCGGGGAACTTATATAGGTCAGACGTTTAAACTGGGGCTAATAAATTGTATCTACGGTGTACAAAGCATGAACAACGTAATAAAATTGATTTCGAATACAGATCCTAGACGTCACTTCGCACGGCAACGAACAACGCCCGGTGCTGGCGGGTAGTTTCAGTTGTACCCCTCGTGGGGCGCCCTTCGCCGCCGATGGCCCTCGACGTGCAGACAATCCCTTGTTATCTATTGTTGCCCGGACGTTGTTCACTTTAATCAGCCCCACTCTCGACTCTCAACTTTCATACGGTTCATCGTATAGAGCTATATGAAACGAAGTTAATAACACTAATATTTATTGCTCAAGAGTCGTTGGACCGATACTCATGATCTTTGATTTGTTGGATTCGAGTCTGGCACCAAGAGCAGAATAAGTATTAGGAAGTGTTTTGAAAGTAAGCTAGATATTCAAACATCTAATCATTGTTCCGAAACATTCGCTACATAACAGTGAAAGAGCTTGACATGCAATTCGGTATACACGTGTGGTCGTCAGGACGCTATTTGACTATTTATTATGTGTTTCTATCTCTAAAATGTATAATTTAAAATTAATAATTCTGCATACGTAGTGTCAAACGTTTATATTTAAAATTACAATAAAATTATCGTAAATTAAAGGTTTTCAGGGGATGTAGAACTGAGCGGCAAAGTAGTATAAAATAATGAGTCCACAAATTGTTCTTCAGCAGTATAGTATATCAGTAAATATTTGCTGATAGTAAACCGAGAACCAGGAGTCGTCTACTGCTATCAAAGTTTTATAGGCTAACAAGGCCGGCTCAGCGGCTAATCAAGGCGTCCAATTCATTGCCCATCGAGACGACATGTTGTTGACATAGATGCCATAAATACAGAAACCGAGCATTTGCTAAGCTTCGGCGTTAAGCATTTGACATATCCACTGCACATTTCTTTAATACAAATTGCATGCGGGCAGTATTTATGGTACGCCGAGCTACGACTGAGATGCAACCCTGTCAGTATAACAACTTTGGTTAACGTAGTGTCTGACAACTATTAAAAAAAGCTTTTCTGATAAGTAGATTATAGAATGAAATGACCGGAGATAGATTTGCCTATTTGGAAACAAATTTCATTGATTTTCTCATGACGATTCCTTTGCTGGTAGGCTGTTTTCTCTCTCGCGGCCTGCACACTTCTAAAGGTGGCAGTGAGTAGTCTCGTAGCTGAACATAATTCGGTAGGAACGCTTCATGGCAGCAAACAATATAGACGCGGCCATTAATTAAGAGGCGATGTTTATTTCCGCTGCGCACAAACGCTGTATTCGGTGCTCCATACTATACAAATTACTAGCATACTAAACGAGCATACTTAACCGCACTGGAAGCTGCCAAAGCAATAACGGCCTATGAATTCATTGGATGCCTTGAAATACACTTCCTTTTTTGACACCAGTGAGGGTACATTGACAACTCATTGTTAAACATCTTTGAATAAAAGTTTTCAGAAAATTACTAAGGCTTACATATAAAATGATGGACGTGAAAATTTATATAAAAGTGTTGATCGGGTCGTTCTTAGGAAGTATATATGAGTGGATTTCTTCGTGGAACTCGTTACGCGGCTGTCGCGAAGCTTACGGAAGCTTCGACGGGATCAAAACTTGTCCGAGATTTGTGGCTTATAATACATCCGATACGGAGTCGGTTTTACTGAGAGACATAAGTTACGAAGGAGTGACTCCTCGTGAAAATGTTATATAACACTGGTAACGAATGACGAGTTTTCAATTTGAACAGCTGTCGTAGTCCTGTTTCGTCAGTAAGAGGACCGCCAGCTTACCGGCTCGGGGTGGGGATAATACTAGTAAAATATTAGTGCTTAAAACGTAAACAGGCAACTTTGAATACAATTTCTATTGAATATGCCAACGTATTTTAAATCTATACTGAAGTCGCCGACCAGTCGTCTCAAACAAAATCGGATTTCCTAAATATCCCTGCTCTGCCGGGAATCGAACCCAGAGTATCTTCTGGCCAAGCGAGCACTCGCAACATTTAGCCATTGAGGTCGTAAAACCCCCGAGAAATCCGATTTTCACTAGAAGAAGCCGTGGCGTTGTGCCAATTTTACGTATAAATTTATGTAGGCGATCTTATTATGCTACAACAACACCATTTTGGACCGTGGTTTCGGTTTTTCAGGGGAAATAAACAGCAGACTGTTTTTATGATTAGCATGTAACGACATCCGCTAAAATAGGATTAAGATATTTTGCACGTACAGAAATAATATGGTGAATGAAGAGAGAAAATCTTTCATTTTATGTGTTGTAGTTACACTAAAGCTGTTACACTATAATTAATTATCGATACGAGAACAAAAGAGTCAGCCGAGCCGTATTCATAAGTATTGGGTGGTGAAATGTGGTGCAGTGTGAGTGCGAAGGGCACAGCGATGTGATTAATGCCAAGTGTTTCTGGGTCAAGCGCACTCGCCGCGAGGCTGCAGGCTGCACGCCACTCGGCCTGAGATGAAATCGATACACCACGAATCTGGCCGGCAAATGACTAACTACGACGAATACGGTATAACCACACAGCCCTTCGTTGTCACGAACACAGGGCTGTGTGATGATACTGTATGGTGTTATGGTGTAATGGTGTCCCATTCAACCGACATTGCAACGTGCGTCCGATGATGACTTCGACGGCCCCGCCGGTGCTCGCTTCGTGCTGGCGGAGATTCTGCCCGGCTTGCTTACACGACTTCAATTAAAATTGTATTGAAATAGAATTGAATTTCACCTAAGACAGAGACATTTCAGTTCCTCCATGTGTATCACTTTATCATCACGATATTCTAAATAACTAATTATCGAAGTTACATTTCTTTGCTGCAAGCATTTTATCGTCTACTTGGACAATCCATCAGCTTGTTATGTGTTTATTTTATGCTCTATAAAAGTACGTAATGATACAAGTCCTGTGGAAGCACCACTAAGCTATCAGTGAATTTAGATAAAAACCAAACAAGTACAAAGTGTCACCGCTAGGTACAGACCTCGTCACTCACAGGTGAGAGGGTTTTTCTGAGTTTTCAGTTTTCCCCCACTCGATTGCGGGTTGGCAAACAAACAAACGCAATAAAATAGGATAAGTAAAACAGCTCATCGGGAGTCGAAAATGAACCTTCCCAGAGTCTAGTTTTTATTTTCATTTTAAACTGATATACTTTTTGTTTCAAATAAGCCCATTAATAAATTATTTAGTAAAGAGCTTCACCTTAATACTTCGAGTATATTTGTTACATTTGTTGCGTTTGGAAGATAATCGCTGCTTATTTGAGATTAATTGCTTCAAACTACTTTCTGATTTATATTAAAATTGAAAGGAATACATTTTAACAATAGTTTGAGGTTTCGAAAACCCACGGCACAGGAACGGGGTGTAGCCGCCACAAACATCATGGTCTCATCGGGCAGGGGCAGTGGGCGACTGGGAGACGGAGACGTCCTCGATTGGAACCATACGTATTCAATGAAGGCCGTGATTGTCCGCAGACAAAATCAAGAAGAAGTACGGGTCGCTGGGCGACAGCGTGGTGGTGGTGAAGCTGGAGCGTAGCCCCAAGGCGGGGCTGGGACTGAGCCTGGCCGGCCACCGCGACCGCAGCCGCATGGCCGTGTTCGTGTGCGGCCTCAACCCCGCGGGCTCGGCCGCCACCTGCTCGCCGCCCATCAGGGTGGGCGACGAGATCCTGGAGGTGAGTGCACGGGCAATATTAATGAGCTCTGATTAATTGGATTCGTGTCTGTAAAAAGTGACTGAATAAAACCGTTCAAAATATTCTACAAAAGATATATAAAAAATGTAAATATTAACTCCGTCCGGTTTGAGTCAGGTGTAAATTGTTGCGCGTTAACTAAATAAAACAGACTAAACTTTTTCATCGATTCATCGTGCTCCTCAACTTTGAATTTACTAAATACAATATTAATTTATCGTTTGTTGTCATTTACTTTTCATTAAACCAGCGGTTATACAGAATCGTGTAATAAATATTGACACCATCTTCTCTCGCTCACGTCATGAGCCGGATAGATTTCAATCGTCTGTCGGAAGCGACGGATTTATTTATTTTTGAAGATGTAAATGATCATAATAATTCACTACAGATTCTATCTCATTTCTGTCGATGTCTAGTTCCGTCAGACTTTAGAAAACAAACCCAGCTCTAAGAGTCGGTGAGCGTGATTAGCGGAATACCTGTAGGCTTGATGTGGTTCTGGGCTCCTTCCGAATAAACGAGCGAGCTACTACGTACACCCGGACAAAGTGAGGTGACGTGTCTGCCGGCATGTTATTTGTTTATATACTCGTATATCAAAAAAATAAATGGCCACTTCGACGTTATTATTTTATTATAGTATGCTTCTCGATGTCGTAAAATATTTAGACATCGTAAACACATATGTTGCTCAATTACCAGTTTCTTATTATCCTTATCATTGGACCCATTAGAGAACATAAGCGTACCTCTTAGTGCTTTTTTTAAAGTTTCCCCGCGAGAGATACGCCAAAAACCGAACTAGGGATGCATACAGAGATGAGGATGATGATGTCGTGCCTCTTCACGATAATAAAACACCGGCAGTTCGCTCCGCGAGCGTAAAAGTAAATACGATGTAAAGCAAAAGTAACGACCAAAACATCCTGCCTCTTATTGTTTACACGAAAGTGGAAATTGCTTGTTATTTGTATATCCGTACATACAATTACAATCGAAGTGTCTGTTTGCAGCGTCTTAATAACGGATTGTTTTGATGATGCCAAACGAAATCAATTTTTTGTATTTCCATCACTTTATGATGCTACAAAACCAACGCTGGGATCGCGTGGGCCCACGGCGGGCACGCGGCGACCACGACACGTGCGCGATTGCAATTTTAATTGCAATTCGTCAGACGCTCGAACCTCTCAACGACATCGGGATAGGCGTTTCAGAAATACAGTGCCCGGGGATAGCTGGAGTCCGGATTCGCCACTCAATCGATAACTAGCCCAAACTTTTAACGATTATATGAATGCCAGCGGAGATAACTTTGAATGATCTTTTAAATTCGTCGTCTTCGACGCTTCAACCGATGGACGTCCAGTGCTGGTCATAGGCCTCACGAAGCGATGCCCACAGTCGTGGGTCTTGCGCATCTTGCGGCGCCTGGCTCCAGCACCGCGAATGGCGACTCTTTTAAATTATATCTACGTAATGGGAATCACACACAGTAGTAGAAAATGATGAATATTGAGATACGGGAAAACGATATTTCTCTTGTAAGATTGTTCTTGGCCGAACTAAATACATGAGAAAAAACATCTCGTCGTCTAAACCTAAAACTATACACCGTGCACACATGTTCTCACTATGCCAGCGCTCATTAGGAAGAACTGCACAGTTCCACCGGATCCCACCATATAATTAATTGGGTTTCGTTGGACGTAAGCCACTAGGAAAACGTGGAACTTTATTTATTCATTTTACTTTATTTATATATTATAAGTATATGTAAATTTTTTTAAATCTAGTGGAATATGTGCGCGAGAAGTTCAGTGGCGCCTCACCCTAACATTAGTTCTTATACCTATCATAGCATAATTTGATGTTACATATTTGTTTATTGTGTCTTTGTTTCGTAAATTGTTTTCTTTTTATTTTTGTAATAGTCTTTCTCATTTTTAATGTGACTTTCTTTTCTGTAATGTAATGTGTTCGACGCTTGTTAAACTTTTAAAATTTCAAACAAAATTTAAAATAACGTAAAATTCTCACCTTAAGTGAACTTTATGTGTTCTTTGTTGAGAAAAATAATTGTCTTTAAACCGATTTATGATTTGGGAAACAATTATTATATACCTTAAAAACTACATTACAACGAAATACATAAAGTTCCTTCAAGTTCCCACTAATTACCACGACATAAAAGGTAAGTAGCAGCCCATAACATCCCACTGCTGGGAACAGGCCTCCTCACTCATATGAGAGAGAGTTTTTAGAGCATAGACTCACCACGCTGCTCCATTGCGGATTGGCAGGCATAGTACACAAGTGTACTCTCATAGTCCGATATGATGAAATCCGACACGACCGGAGAGAGATCAGCGCAGGACCGACGGCTTAAAGTGCTCGTCGAGGCACGGGGGTGGAGCACACCGCCAGTTTCCCAACCTCAGGCAAACATTAAGAAAGTCTTAATAAAAACCTCAATATGGATTTTTGAACTGACTCGACCTGGGATTCGAACCCAGGACCTCATGTCTGCAGTCGAACATACTAACCACTAAACCAATGAGACAAAGACACATACATGGCTATAATATTTTAGAACATTATATTAGAGTTATTTTATGTACAGTACAATGTATATAAAAGGGATAACGAAAAACGTTTAACACAAAAAAAGGAACAAAATAATTTTATACTAATTATTGATATAGACCATCCTTAAATAGATCCATCGCATCAGCATATCGACATTATTGCAATTTTCATTGCAAATGTGACATGCTCGATAAATGATTAAGCTTTAGGCATAGGCAAAGGTGGGGGTTCCAAAAACTATGATTGGAAACCTTTTAATATGCCTCTTTCTCAATCTCTAATTTTATTCGGTCCTCTCTCGATTTTATTGCTTTTTCACTAATTATGTACAAGTCGGACACGAGTGTGCCGGCTCAGGGGAGCTATTTCTGTTCAATGTTCGTGATCGGAGAGCGCACGCTGCATCATCGCATCGCATAACGCGCTCATTGTTGCAGCACGCTCGCTGGCCAAATGTCTATTATCGTACGGCCGTTGCTAAGTGGTGGGCTGCCGTAACTTGGCTAGGAAACACGATCACAATATCATCATCATCAGCTTTTAAACGTTTACCACAAGGCCAACAAATAGCCTGTTCATATAAGGCAATATCACAAGCGGGCGTGATGCCGCAAATCTGAAACTCTAAATAATAGCAACGACTTGAAAATCAAGCTGTCAGCCAAACTCATGTGTTTTGGTTAAACTTTGCTTATGGTTTCGGAGTTGGCCTTTCATGCCCACTGGACAGCTAGCCCTGTAACTAATACATCATACTCATCTTCTTGAACGCAATGGTTCAGTCCGGTGATATCGCAATTATTTTTTTCGACGCAGATTTATCGCGAACTATCGTCTCGTATCTAGAGAGTACAAGTCACATTTATGTTAGTAGTAATTTTATTCGGCAGGTGAACGGCATCGTGCTGCATGGGAGGTGTCACCTGAACGCATCGGTGATCATCAAGGGCCTCGTGGGACCCGTATTCAAAATAATCCTCCTGAGGTGGGTACACTGGCATCGCATTAAAACGCAATTTTTTAAATTTTTGCTAAGCAATGAGATCTAATTTATGCGAAGCTAAAAGGGTTTCGTGATATAAACAATAACTATAAGTTGGGAGACTTCAATTGAGCTAAGGCTGTAAGCCTGGAGCGAACTGATCTCAAATTTTCATAATTAAGCACCAATTGTCAAAATTATCAACAGAAGGAAGTAAAGTATCTTGAAAAATGTAACAGCAAGCAATATGTCTCAGGCATGGAGGCTTATCAACAAACAAACAGTGTTTTAGCATATTTTGTTGCGGATGTGGAATTCGTATGTATATCATCAGCTAGTAACACACCCACTAATGAAATCTTTTACCCCAAAATAATGAATAAACTAGGATATGATGATATAGGAGAGCTCAAAAAACAGTTTGTTTCTTCAGCACCTGTTCCTGTAGTGAGTTTGCTTTCGACGTGTCTGCACTCACTGCCCACCAAGTGGTCGCTATAAGCAATGTCGGCGGAGCACCTCTGACATCAATGTTGTTTACGGCAGATCACTACCTTCTTTCTTTTATCGCTACAATAGTGGCACGCCTCGTATATGAGGAAAGGGCGCAGCTGGCCGCGTAACGAAGGAGCAATTGTCCAAATACCTGAAATAGGGAGCTCTGTTGCTGCTAGGTTTGCAGGGGGAGATGTACGACAACTGGTCCCCTCACCGCTTCCTGTTCCGACACTTCAACACCAAAGCTGTGGGAATAAGTTAATGGATAGTTAGTCAGCTCGCTTAATATGGTGAACTGCTTTATTAAGAGATTCGTGGTTGAAAAATCGTACTTTAACTTGCAGAATGTATAAGTCTGTAAGCGTGGACGTGATTGAATTGATGTAGTCTAAATAAAATAATGTAAAATGATATCGTAATGATGATGATAGTGAAGGACAATCGATTGGGTTGGCCGTGGGTTCGTCTCTGAACAGCATGCATTTATTGAAAATAATGGGTGGTAAAAACGATATTTGACAATTTAATAATGGTGTAAAAGCCTTATAATATTTATATTTTTTGAATTTGAACGGTGTTCTACAGGAACAATCGAATTTCTTGGTGATTTCTTTCCGCTAGAATCGAAAACATGCTCAGGGAGCCTTCTGAAATTTTATTTTATAAATCGAATGAAACTGTTGTCATGTGTTGCACCAGCAATGCCTCGTTTGTTCCAGGCGGAAGGCGGCGCTGGAGGACGTGGCGGTGAAACCTCTCACGCAGTTCCCCGTGGCCTTGGAGGAGGTGGGCTACTGTATTTATTTCCTCTAAATGTCTTCTTTTATTTACTTTCAGATATTCGTACATGTATGTAAATGTAAATATAATTCTTCCGGGGTATTGTATGCATATGGGGACACTGTTTGGGTACTCTCCCGTAAATGTACAGACTTCTAATGGCTAATGTTATAAGCGGACATTGTAAATTTAAGTCGAACAATGTACCGAGCCACAGAAACGTGGTTAGCACTGCCAGTGAATAATATATAATAGCATATCATGAGATTCCGAGAAAAGTGTTCATTAAATTACGAACGAATATCGTAAAGTAGTTTCGTAACGTCACCTTCGCCAGCCTGGCCATACAAGCTGTTGTGATCCAATCGAATCATTTATGGGCTTAAAGCACATTTAGCGATAACTAAGATATCGTTATTGTTAGTGATTTTGATGTTTTTGTATCTTAAATTAATCACTTAAAGTTTGATTTAGCTTACGGTCTTTGGTATGAATTTATTAACTCCGCCACCTTCAGTGTCGATCGGTCGGTGCCACGTATTATTTCATCACACAGCCTCCCCTGTATGTAACTTCTTCTATAATTACGCGACCCCTTAAAGCCTTCAATTAGTCTGTTCTCACTAATCTCCGAAATTAGCGCGTAGCGTTTTGCCTGTCATTTGATCGCATCAGCTTGATATGTCGAATATGTAAAATTAAAAAAAACTCCGACACTTCTAACCATTGTGACGGGCTCAGATGGGAGTAAATGATAGTCGATGCGTATCCATAATCAATCACTTTCATTCACTGTATTAATCTCTAGACATTTATTCACAATACATGGTTATCATCAGCAATCTCTCATTATCAACACGCTCCATCCAGCCTGCCTATACCTCGCTTCGGGTCGTAGGCACAACTGGCGTGCCTGCCCCGTTTACCGTGGGCATTCCCGAACGCGCCCCGATAATACACGAATATCGACACGACGAACGACCTACGGTACCCAATAAACAGCTCTCTAGAATATTGTGTATATGTAAACTAAGCAATGGAATAAATAATTAAGACGCCTGTTACACAATTAGTATTGTATCCACCAATTTACCCAAAAGTTGACAAATTATATATATTCCTCAGGATGATTTCCACGGCTGGTAAGCATTTGGATTGAAATAAATATTCGAGCACTTAAGTTTCTTTTTATAGAGGAACTCGGTGATATACCACATACCGCGACTACTCTAATCGAAAATCCCCGCGTCTCTCCACTCAGCCCCTACCGCTTCGTAGGAACACGTGAATGAACAGTAATCGTAGTGAGCGTTGCGCTCGCGCCGAGGCAGCGTGCGTAGCGCGTCCATTATTCCGGCTCTAATTTATTATTGTTTATTCGCTTAACACTGACCTTGCGCCGTCCCTGTCGCCGCGTAGCGCCGTCTCTGTCGCACGCCGCTCGCTGCCCGTGGCTTTCCTACAGCCGACCAACGACTCATTTGAAAACGCACCCTATCGCCTCAACTGCAACGTCCAATTTCAAATGCCACTTCGCCTTTCAGTGGTTATCTCCGGCGTTAGCGGTATAAAGTTGCAAGCGATGGAACTATTCAAACGAATGTCGACTCCAACTGGAAACGATTAAAGGTCGAAATGGCCGTGTCGAGTGTATCATTGCATACGTGAACGTGAATAAAGCGTACGTTATCTCCCATGTAACAATGTCGAACATGCGACCATGTGGACGTGTGCTGTAGTGCGGAGACGCCCGCGCGCACGAGAGTACGTCGATGTCGACAGCGAATAATCAGTGGAAACCGTGCCAGGGTTCCCGACGTGAGCCGGTGGTGCCTCGTGAGTCCGAACTCGTGTACTCGTGTCAGTGTTTCGCCTTCGCCAAGCGTCGGGTTTCGGATGGCATCGGCCCGACGGTCGCTCGCGCGTGTGATGGTCGACGAGTCGGATTTGAATACCTATAGCTCTCGCAGTTCTATATTTAGAACTCGAAGTTAAACCGAAATCGTTGTAGACTCGTTCACGTTACGGCCTCTCGTACGCCGTCCTTACGCTAGAGCAGCCTCAGTAGTCGGCGCCACGCTGCTGCTGCGGCGCCGGAGCACTGAGCAGTGAGCGTCTGAGCCTCTGGGCTGAATACGAAACTGTGTTCTCTTATTTGCCTAGAGCTAGACCACTTCAGCCCTTAGGGGAAGAAATCCACATTGTAATATTTTAAAGGTGATCAGTACAACGGGACAAATTTTTGCCCGCTGCCTCCGGCGCGTGGTCCCAAGCTGCTCTATTTATCCCTTTTAAAAAATAATCTTCGAATTTAGACCACAAAATATTTGGTTTATCCTTCTGATAGTAATGTAGAGGAAGGCTTCGCCAAATTTCAGACTGACCGGTCAGTAACTTTGCGAATTGCAACACGAGTGGTCTTTAAAAATACAATTTCGAGAAAATCGCAGCTAAAATTTTAGTACAAGAAAGTGACTAGTTCTAATTACGAACCGATGAATCTCCAATTCCCGGCGCGTGTGATTGTCTTTCCTCCTCTTCAAAAGCTGCTATTCTTCAATCTATCGTTGCTCGCGAGCTGTATGAGCATCTTTTGTTTCCGAAAGACTGTCGGTCCTGTCGGGTTTTTGGCACCTCGTCTGTTGTGTAAGCAAATGCTTTAGCATAACTGCCAATAGTCAGATTCAAAAGGTTCATTGTTCTCAATACTGAACCTTCATTTAATACGAGCAGCGATGTACGCGAAGATTCCTACTATTTTCAGTCCAAACGCAGATGTTTTGGTGATGTTCGCCAAACTGCCGCGTTAACACTTTCACTCGCACTCTATCGAGGTATCGAAGCGAATCATCTTTGTGCAAATCTTCGTAATTGGTACGAGCTGCTTTTCTTATTTCTTCACCACCTAATGGAGCTAAATATTCGTTTCGAGGATCTTGGTTTAGAGATATGGCCTGCTGTCACTCGCACCGCCATGTCGTGGTTTGTCTTTAGTAGAAGAAATATCACCATAAGTTGTCATGATGGCTGTTTCCATCTAGCTGACACTGGATGTAAAATCGACTAAACGCAACCTATATTTTCGAGTAACCTTTATTCGTGTAACAATATTACACGTGGACAGACACGTAAATGCAGACATATGCTCACTATAATATATACGGGAACTTGCTGTTATGGGACAAAAGAAATATTTTACGTCGTTATAATTGTATCAGAGAAAGTTCAGAAATCGTATATTCCGAGTGGTGGCACCGCCTCGCGCTGGATTCATTTACTTGTGCCTCGCCTGATAGTAAGCGATGAAACAATCTAAGACGGTAACGCCATAACCTGGTCGTCGACCTCTTATGGTGTCGACAGTTTTTTTTCACTCAGCGATAAATCTGCGCTGGTAGAGTAGCAACTAACCACGGCCGAAGCCTCCGACCATTGCGCCAGCTTGACCATTAAAACTTGGATGAATAACTGATACTGCACAGCGTGTGCCACGTTTCGTTGGAGCGAAGCTGACTCAGACGCTTCCCTCCACATTCGGCCCAAGGAAAACAATTCGATTGCCGTGTAAACAACAACTGTTTAGCTCGCCTGCTCGCATTGCGTCATGCGCTAGTACTCTGTGTCTCTACACATCTATGTCGTTTTTTGCAATCGGGGATAATACTGATATATTGTACTCCTAAATAATTGACACTTCGCTCTGAGAAGAATCCACGACAAACCCAGTGGGTGCCGCTGTTGTCGCGGCCCTTGCGTCATTGTTAAAGTTGAAGCCAGTCGTTTGCTCCCGCTGAGCCACCACCGACGATTGCCTTAGAGTGGAACTGCTGCGGTGTCGCCCGATCTGTCTTGTTCTTGTGTTGTGTGTGTGTGTTCTTTATTCTACCATATTTGGTGCCATGTCTCGTGCGATCGAATCGTAGATGCTTAGACATCTGCATTATTCCGAACCCGATACCCCGTGTGACGTCTGTGACGACGTATATCAAACTGTCACGAAGCACCCTGGGCGCAGGCTCTGTCCGGGGCCACGGCGACCAAGGGCTCCTCTGAATCGGCTGCGAGTTACCAACTCCTGTACCCTCCTTGGTGACCGGGAATCCGCAATCCGCTCTGCGTGTGTACGTTTGCGAGTTAGTTGTTTTTTCTCGTAGTTCTTCCCAATTAACTTATGATACTAATTTGAGCGACAGCTATTTCCAGAGGAGTGAACGACGTTAAATTTAAAATTATTCAAACTACCAGCGGATCTTAAACAATCTACCAAAAGCCGTAACGAGTGTTATTAACGTCTAACTATTCTTATTGGTCACTTTAAATCGATCTTATTAGGAGACGTCGACACAGTTTCGCTAAGATAAGTTGATAAGTCTTGAGTGTGGTTCGCCATAACTATCGCATCGGACGTCGTGCACATTCGATGGTCCTATCCGCGACAGCGTCCGTTACGCGTGCTGCGCCTGCAAGAGCTCTGTCGAAGCCAAAGCGCGCATCGAGCGTGTCATCGACAAGCCTTTGGAAGCGAAAGAGAGAAGGCGGCCTGAGGGCGATGCCAAGCGGCGGCGCGGCCCGGCCGCGGGGAGCCCGCTCGCTGCGCGCCGCCATGCTGTGAGCTGTGATGAGCGAGCTGCGCCGCCGCGATGCTGACGACTATTACAAGCCCTCGGCACTGCTCAGGTCGATATGGCGCCGCACGCTGTCCTTCAGGAAGAAGAAGGTGAGCCTCTCGCGCCGCCGAGGTTAGCTCCTGCCGAACCGTCGCATTTGCAAAACGGCGAAACTGCCCAATTTAAAATTAACAATATCTCCCGTTTTACGGTGTCTAAGCTTAACTAAAATAACTGACGTCGTATTCACCAGCGACAACAATGTAATGATCTGATGGAGGCAGAGTGCTTTTCCATATCGGAGTGAACATCATTTATCGTTTGTCTGGTAACTGTACAGCTGTGCGATCAATAAAGAGTAAATGTATGAATAGAACGTACGAGGCGAGGGTAGTTGCGATATCTTTACCGTTAGCGATAAGAAATGGGATTGAAACAAAACCGGCGACAAAACATCGAATTCTCCATATTCTCTATCGAATCCGCCTCGAGTGGGATGAGCTTCGGATGTTTTTCAACGATAACGCCCACGTACGTCCGTTCGCTCGTAACGAGCCACCGGTTTTACGCAAATCGGTCGGCTTCATCACTTTGGCTAAGCCACGGGTGGAACGGCAGCTTCGGGCCGAATGTCGGTCTGTGTGCCCCTAGCTATTGGTACTGATTCGCTTCTTAAATCGTTGTACGTGTTGTAACGTGCGTTCGTGCTCAAACTGTGCTCATTTTGCACTGTTACAGCACCGGCGCTGGGGAAGTATTATGTATAGAACGTTTTAATGTCACAAATTGCTCGTTGAAATCAACTTTTCCCAATATTTCTGGCGTATCTTGAAAGGTACGCGCACAGCGATTCACATGTCATCTCGATGTAGGTTGGTGAAGAAAATTTGAACTCTCACTGTGACTGTTCGGTTATACTTTACGAGTACTCTGGTCGTGTTGTGTCAGTCGGCTGTGCCTGTGCGTGTTCAGCTGCGGAGTCGCTCTTCTCCATTTGCCTAATCCGCGAATGTTGTCTACATCGTATTCAAATAAAGATATATACGAGTATGTGGCTTTGACCGCTTCGTCGGTCTAGCGGTCCGCTTTTTCGTTTTCAGATCATGAGGTCCCGCATTCCAGTCCGAGTTGGCCTTGCGCCTGATCTTTCTCGGTCTCGTTGGATGGTTCAATGACTCTCTTTGCGCCAAGCGGTCGCGGGTCGAACCGTCCCCGCAGTGCTCGTCGCTGAGACACGCTCGCAGCCTCCGACTCCGAGTTGCAATATGCTACACCATACTATGCTCTAAAAACCCTCGCACCTCGGAGTGAGGAGGACCGTGCCTAGCAATGGGACGTTAATGGGTTGCTACTTACTTACTTTACTTATACTATACTATAGTGATACGTAATCATGAAAGATTGGTGTCGTGGAGAACTCCGGCATTTGTTTCAATTTATTTAGTCCGGATAGCGTTAGAATTGATTGTAGGTACGTCGGATTCTGAACTCTGATATAATATTATAAAGAGCACGGATTTGTGTTTCTGTATGTATGTATGTTTAAAACGTTTTCACACAAAAGCTACTGGACAGATTTCGAAAATTTTTCTAATAATATGGAAGGCAGTAATTTAAAATAAGGCGAAATAAAACGTTTATGTTAACAAAAATAAATCTGTAGTCCGACTTAGTAGACTTCCCACTGCCGCGAGATCTGCATCTACGCGGGTGAAACCGAGGGGCATTGCCACTATACAAAACGATATTATGCTATATTGTTACAAATAATAGACGCATATGCTCCACGCCGATGAGAAATAGCGCCTGATTCAGATTTCCTCAGAAGGTTTATGTAGAAATGGACCGGCAGCCGTGCCTGAATCGAGTACTGTTGTGTTGCAGGTGGACGACCGGTTCGTCAACTACAAGGGAGTTCGAGACATCACCATCAAGAAGGTACTTTTGTTACCGTGCGATCTGATCAGTAGTTCTGTCTTTTTGCGCTCAAAACGTTTAATAAAAATGGAATAAGTAAATTGCAAATTATTTAAAAAAATAATGATAACTAGAATAATTACTTTGATGTCCGCTTTTACTATTTTTAATTTTATTTTTATTTCTCAGGAGACGCCTGAGAATCTGCGACGTATTGGTTTGAGTTTGCCATTGCCATTGCCATAACCAATGCGGCATTGCGCCCTTTGGGATATCCACTTTCGTGACCACATTCCTCTATTCATATAATCTCGCACTCGTGTATCCCGAATGAATGATGGTTTATTTACTTAAAATCAATCAATACGCCACTCACTACCAACTCCTTAAATTCACTGCGCAAAAACATTTAAAAAAACTGCGAAAAAACAATCATTAAAGAATTAACATTTTCAGAAAACACTGAACTTTAAGTATAACATAAAGTATTTCAACTTGAATGCGTAAACAGAAAGTAAGATCAATAGCAGCAGTAGTGGTAGGAGCAGGCCCCAGAGCGGCTGATTAGCTTTTATTCTTCTCATTGTTGAAATCGGGACGATTGGTGACAGCGATAAGGTCATTGCGATCCCGGCTCTCCGAGCTATTACTGAATCTTCTCAGGTCTTCCGAGTCAGTAATATCCTACGACCATATATTTTCTTCTCTCTTCCTTCAAAAGTTCCTGTCTTTTAACCCGTTCCTCCCATTTTTCCATTTTCCTACCCATTCCTGCCATGATGATTGTGTGAAAGAAGTGAAATATGTGAGTCCTAGACGCATCTGGATCAGGCTAAAAGTTGGATTTACTCGGATCTTTGTCTTGGGTGATTATGCTCCGACGGACCTGGGTACGAGGAAGTCCAATAAAGCCCAAAAAGAAATAGATGAGTTTTGGGAAAGTGTGAGTGATACGTTAAATGAATGTGAACCGAATGAGCGAATAATTATGTTAGGAGATTTTAATGGATGGGTAGGTGTGAAACGTGATGGATATGAAAGGACTCTTGGTATGTTTGGTGACAAACGGGTGAATGAAAATGGACGAAGTTTGCTTGGAATATGTGTGGAACATAGTCTTTTTGTGGCAAACACTATGTTTGAGCACAAGGGGATTCATGTGTATACAAGGGAAGAAGGGAATGCTAGAAGTATGATTGATTTTGTAATTGTGGACGAAAAACTGAAGAAGAAAGTTCTAGATGCTCGAGTATACCGCGGGGTCGACATCGATACTGACCACTACCTGGTTGTTGCCCGAATCGGTGGTCTTTTTAATCGGTGGCGCCATAGAAAGAAGGAAACCTCGAGCATTCTTGAACGAATAAAAGTGGAGAGATTGCAAGAAGAGGATGTTAGAGAAGAATATCTGAAAAATTTGAGTGGGCGATTCAAGAGTGAAGACGAAGGAAAGGCAACGAATGATATTGACTATTTGAACGGGTACATACCATGATGGCGTTTTTTAAATTTTGCCGATATTTCGAGCCAGTTGCATGGATCGTGGTCACGACGTTACTGCTGTGGTCGGTTGTGTCAAGCTGTCAAGGGCAGAATCTATCTACCCTACGTAAAGAATTTATGTGACAAGAGTGAATGCGAAAGTTGGAAGGGGAAGACCAAGGCGAACATTCCTGGACCAAATCCAGGACATTTTAAAGAACGGCCAGGTCAAGAGTACTCTACACCGACGAACTTGTATGAAAGGTTTAATGAGAATGAAAGAAGCGAAGGAGATATGCAAGGATCGTGGCAAGAGGAAGGACGTGGTCTCTGCCACCCCGAAGGGAATGAGGCGTGATGCTATGTACGTATGATAAGGCCATTTCGTTCAAACAACAAATACGTGCGACTCGTACAATACAATGCCGTAAGACAGATGTTACGCAATCATTTAACTGAATTGGTGGAGCCAGCACACGCTTATTTAGTCGAGCTCCTGGTCTGGATTCCCGCAGAGGCAACTTTAAGAATTATATTTTCTAATTTGTTCGAGTCCACACCGGTCGGCGATTTCGGCCGTAGCTAGTTACCACCCTACCGGGAAAGACGGGGCGCCGAGATAAGCATTTGCGTTCCGTCACCAATCTAGCGCGCTTCCCTCTGCGAATGTGTCACCAAAGTCGCTAAACTGTCAGAATAAAAACGTGAGAGCTGGAATGAAACGTCGCTGTCGTTCGGGGTGCGCAGGGTCCGGCGGGGCTGGGCATCATGATCATCGAGGGCCGCCACACGGAGGCCGGCCGCGGCATCTTCGTGTCCGACCTGCAGGAGGGCAGCGCCGCGGAACAGGTACGCCACGCCGACACGCGAGGTTCCTTCTGGGTTGTAGGAGGTACGTTCGAGGGCATATGAAATCTCTATCTCTAACCCGGTCGACGAGTTGTCATCTTGCACTGCGACAGGCTCAGCGCCAGTTGCAATCTCGCAGCAAACGATGACCAATGTTGAAGGGGCCAGCGAAAATATGGTGCCGAGGAACGGCGGGCGAAGGGAGTTGAGTTTAACGCGGGCTCGATCTGAGAAGATTTGCTTTTATGAGCGGTCACTCTCGTTTCTTTGTTTGTCAGTAAGTAAAGTAAAATAGAGAGATACTTAAGCAGATAAAAATTAATTGAGATTCGTCTCGTCTTCGGCGCGACGTGGACTCGTCCGTAACGATGAATCCACATTGCGCCGGTGTCGGTGAGCGTGGTGGTTGCGTTGCAGGCGGGCCTGAACATCGGCGACATGATCCTGGCCGTGAACCGCGACTCGCTGCTCAGCTGCAGCTACGACGCCGTGAGTCATACCTACTTCACAGATACTTTGCAACAGTAGACGTACAATACTATATTTGAACCGCAATACACCTTTAATTTCAATATGAACCTACTATAACATTTATACTCAAAGAAATGAAATCAACAGCTACAAAATAATCGAGCAAATTAACAAATTTAAACCTAAATCTAAATGCCGCGATTGTTGAGGTCACACCCCTCCCTATATATCATACTACATATGCGCTGCACAATACTTGTGACCACGAGGACATGCTGTGTGCTTCAAACTTAGTCGCAACAACGTCATCTGGCTTAATTTCCTTTTGAAACTGAAACAGGTGAGACTTGATTTTCCTTTTCAAAGATCCAATTGTCCGAGTTCCTCGAATTGGTGATGGTAAATCATTCCAGCGCTTAGTGACGGAAAATGTGAAACTTCCACTAAAGGCGGCTGATCTGTGTACAAGTATGGAATGCTCTATACGGAAAGCTTCTCACCACTCCAGTTTATTGCTGAGGTACACCGGAAGCCCACATTTCATTACCATCCATTCTTCAAAGATTTGCGTTGTTCGCATACGGTGTAACACGACTTCTTGGCGGTGTACTGAAGCAGAAGCGAATGCGTGTATTTCGCACTCGTTGAACTAGTTTTTGCTTCTACATAAAAACCTAGCGCCGTAACCTTGCTAACACTAAAGACCTAGCTAACACAATTTAGGTCTGTAAAAACAATTACGAACAATATTCTGCACATAAGTTTCAAATCTAAGCGTCGAGTCCATGATAATGACTAGATTCCGAGCCTCACAATAGTGGATTTTTCGCGTATTCAGTACTGCAGCGTATTCACCGTTTTTTACCTACACGATCTGTGATCGACCGTGATAATATAGACAAAAGAAGATTGCTGCAATATCGTGCCCTTGTTGTTTGACTTACATAGCTGTAGCGCAGATATGTTTTACATTAATCTGTTCGGGTCGTCGGTACTGATTTAGGGGTGCAATGCACCCCCCCACCCCCCTCCCCAGGCGGCGGCCAAGCTGAAGCAGACGGACGGAGTGGTGATCCTGACGGTGTGCAGCCCCAACCTCAAGGAGGCCGGCGACAAGCCCGCCGGCGAGGCCGACGCTGCAGGTGCTGCGGCCCTCTATGCCATTAAGCATTATTCATAGTTCGTCATTTGTAACAGCTCGTGGCGGACTTTATTTATAGCAATGACTAAGTTCTTTCAAACATTTCCTTTTCTCATGAATTAGCAGTATGTATTACGTGATTCAATTCGGCGTTCCCGTGTTTGCGAGTATGTACATGTATGAAACGTGAGGATTTCGCTAAAGTAGAATTCGTTCAGGGAACTCGTGGGGTTAAATCCACAGCGAGCGCCGTTTTGGAAAACGTCGTGACGAAATCTGCATATCCCGGGAGTTATTTTGAGGACGCCAACCCACAGTGAATCCGCGCGGGGGGTCTACGCTTTAAAATCTCTTCTGTGAGCGAGGAGGCCCTTGCCCGGCAGCGGGATGTCGATAGGCTACTTCCTTTTTGTTGCTCATAGATCAGATGAATTGCAAATGAGACGATACAGTACACACATAAGTGAGACGAGCCCAATAGTTCCGCGGGCGCGCTTTGTTCGGGAGCAGTTGCCTCGCGCCCTGGTGGTCGGCTTCGGCTGCGCCGTGACGTTTCTGTTTGTCCCGCAGAGGGCGGGCCGTCGCGCGCCGCCGCGCCCAAGCCGCCCGCGCCCTCGCCCGCCAAAGGTACGTGGAACACGAAAGCCCATTGCCAGAAAGGTAACTAATTGGATTCGTCCGAGACGAACACATTTCTTCCAAAATCAAATTATGTTACTTCGACGCTTTCTCATCACCGTTATATTATGCCATGCCAACTTTATCGTCCGTTCATCGTACACTTGTAGACTTCCTCAATGATTTGCTCAATATTCGCCCGAAGTTGAGAAGTTGGCGACGTGCTCCATCCCCGTGCCTCGGAGAGCACGTTAAGCCGTCGGTCTTGCGCCTGTTCTCTCTCCGCGAGTGTCGGATTTCCGTCACAGCGGGCTATCATAGTGAAGGAATAGAGGGTGCACTTCTGTACTATGCCTGCCAATCGGCAGTGGAGCAGTATGGTCGGTCTATGCTTTGAAAACCCTCTCTCATAAGAATGAGGAGGCCCGTGCCCAGCAGTAGGACGTTAATGGGCTACTACAAAATAACTAGCTCACTATAGTTATTAGCATTCTGTTTAACCGATTTGGAACCGATCCCGCCGGCGCAGACGATTGTAAAACCGTGGTCGCCGTAGGCGGTTGGTCGGTCGGTCGGTCAGTCGGTCAGTCGGCGTGTGTTGCAGCGGAGCCGCCGGCCGACCCCGCGACGGCGGCGCCGCGGCCCAACACAGACACGGTGCTGGAGCTGGCGACCAACGGCGACGTGCTGGGCGTGACGCTACTGGGCGGCTCCGACACGCTGCTCAGCGTAAGGCGACCGACAACTCCGAGAACTTGAGCTCACCGCATGCCGATAGCTTCATACGATGGACGCGTGCCCCTCCCCGCCACAGTGCTCTGGCTATTCTTAATTCACCGTCGCCTTTTTGTACGAGCACATCACACGCGACGCGAATTACCACTACACAAAGCTTTCGACTATAGCGATTGCCGAAGCATAAGTAGTCGTCGCTTCAAGTGTCGGCACTGCGAAGTGAGGTTCCCCGGCAGGGCCCTGGCGCGGTGGTGCTGGAGGTGCTGAAGGGCGGCGCGGTGGCGCGGGACGGGCGGCTGCGGCCCGGCGACATCATCCGCGACTGCAACGGCGTCACCATCACCAAGGACATGACGCACGAGAGGATCTGCATGACCGTCAAGCTCAAGGCCCCCAAGGTAGCCGCCGACTCCGGCCGCACTACCACCGGCTCCGTGTCGAAATGTTATACGACGCGGAACGTTCTTTGCTATTCTCTAATTTAGATTTTCTATGCAGTTTTTCGAGAGTTTCAGTTCCCCAGGACATTGTCACATGAACGTTGTGCGATTGTGTTCCAGCTTCGCATGACGGTGTACCGGCCGGAGCCGCTGCAGTTCGAGGAGGTGGAGGTGGAGCTCACCAAGAAGTCGGGCCGGCCGCTGGGGCTGAACTGCGCGCCGCCCGCCGACGGCCCCGGCGCCTACATCGCCGAGCTGGTGGGCATCTGCACCTGCGCTAGGCGCGTGCTCACTGCAAATTTGACAACAACTAGGGTGCCTTCGATAGGTCATCTTGATACCCTCGTTAACTAAGATGTATTTTGAACGGGAGCTCGTGAGCTTGTTTTTAGTTATGGTCAGACGCAGCAAATGTATATATGTAGTAGATGTCGGAGTCGTTTGTCCGTTTATGCCTTTAACATAATATTCACACGTAAATTGAAGCCTCTACGGACCGCGAACGACGGAAACTGTCGAGGGATTCCTAAAGAAATATCATTGGGCTTAGCGGAATGGAAGTAAACGTCAAATCAAATAATGAATAAGATGTGAAAATTTCTTGAGCGATTGGAAAGTCGACGAGATGAGAGAGCGACAGCAACAAGAGATAGATCGAATGAGATAGGAAGCATTATGCAGTGGTCGTTAAGGTGGTGGTTCTGTTTGAGCGCTGCTCCGTGCCCTTCCACTCGTGGGGCAGTTCACATCAAACCTACAATCATCGTTTTGCCGACAATTAACAGTCGTCTCATTATCTTGAACCGACATTTGAAGGTTTCACTTCTACCACGTGTGAATTGCAGCGTGCCGGGTCGGTGCGGCCACTCCGAGCGGATGGCCTCACGTTTTCGGCTTTCGACAGCTTCGAGGACGCGAGTACAGACGACACATGTCGACGAGGCAGCACCGCGCTGTCCTCGTCGGCGAGTACGAAATAAACGAGCTCGCCCGCTCTCGTCCGAACTCCGTCGGCGCTTGTAAAGACCCGACCGCAAGTAACGACGCCGAGCTAACTCTGCGCCGTTCTCGTTCCAGCTGCCCGGCTCCCCGGCGGAGGTGGACGGGCGGCTGCAGCGCGGCGACTTCGTGGTGGCCGTGGACGGCAAGGATCTGGCGAGCGCGGAGTTCCTGGCGGTGGGCGCCGCGCTGAAGCTGGCGGCCGCCAAGGCCAGCATCAAGGTCAAGCGGTTCAAGATCCTGCCGCGGTAGTGCGCCACGGGCGCGATAGCCAATTCCAAATAGTAGCGGCCGTTCGGGCGCACCTCTCCCCAGAACTCCTCTCGAAGCGAGGCTTGTGAGCTGGCGAATGCGAAGGGTGCGATCGGCCGAGCGTGCTAAATATAAATATTCGTAGACAATATATGTATATACGTTTCACTTCGGTCGTGTGGTCTAAAGCACACTCGTTTTTCGTTGTCGTAACGAGTCCGTGCGCTGCGTGCGCGCGCTGTCGCCGTCGCCGCTGCGGCGCCGTTCGTTCGTCGGACCGGTCGTCGCCTCGGTGCCCGCCTGCGGGTGGTAGGTCGACGCGAGTGTAAATAGAGGGCGCGGGCGGGCTCCGTTCCACGACACCGCTCGAGGCGCCGCGCGTCGCGGACGGACGGACAGTCAGTCGGTCTTCCAAGCTTAGACTTAACGAAGTGATCTCATTCGTCCGCAATAACGATATTGGCGCGATCCAACTAAAAAGGAGATTATCGAGATCCGCAGCCTGCTACGTCATCCGCCAGCTTAGATTTAAGGGGATTTATTTAAACAATAATTCGATATAATAATTTTTCAACATTATGCGAATGATAACAACCAACGTTCGGAATTGATTTCCTACACTTATTTATATAATTTAAAAAAGATCCATGCTCTATCTCCCCACCGCCTCTCTGGACTGACTGACTGCCTGCCTCGTTCTCCGTTCCAAATATCCTTGAGCGCCGTTAAGTCGTAGCGCGACTCGCGAGTGGAATGAGCCATTTGAAGAGTTCGTTGGTGTCTCCAACGTATCAACTCGTTGCGTCTGTCCGTTGGCCGATAATCGGGAGCGGTCGGTCGCGCGACAAATTTACTTCTTCGTAAAAATTCTTAGAGTGCCAACGTTAGCGGAGTAACTTTAATCTATACACAATAAATATATTAATATGTTTAATAATTTCTGGCCAAAATAATGCTCCGCGTTCTCCGCGCGGGACGAGTCGCGCGACCGACTGGCGACAGTCGCGGCGCGCGCTGCGACGGACGCGCTGCGGCGAATCGTGCTACGTCCCAAAGATTTAGTTTAAGCGACGTCCGCCGGCCGCGGCGTCTCTCGGAACTATAAATAATGTAAAGGATAGTGGTAATGTAATAAATTGTGCGCTTTTTCAACCGTCTATTATTTGTCGCCCCTCGCCCGGCATGCGGTGCGATGTCGCACCCCAACGAGCACTGCGGAGGGACGAACTGACGTGGATCGCTCCGATATGCACGTCGACTGGATCTGGGTGTGCGAATTAAAGCGCACGCTTCGCTCGAGGCGTGAGTCGGCGAACGCGTGACGAGAGCGTTACGAAAAGCGTCGAGCGAAACGGACGAAATTTGAAAGGGAGATAAGATAGTGAAGATAAGAGAGAGTTCCATTTTGTAATTATTGTGCCTGGAACATTTAGTAAATACATATGCGTGACTTTCACACACAGCACAGAAGTGAAATTTGAATAATTACATCGCCGGAGACGCCGAGAATTCCAACAGTTTACGCTGCCCTGAAGGCGTCTCCTGTGAGGTTTTTTGGCGGTTTCGATCACCACACCGCACTTCGAGCGTGCCACGTACACGGCGCCGCCCCCACCGACATTCACTCGCGACCCGCGGGGGACGAGAGGCCGTCGATGCCGAATCAAAATGCGATCGTCGTTCAAAACTGGGTTTATTGTATCATTTAGAATATGCACAAACGTAACAATGATCCCGCGCCCGTCGCTAAATGTTTTTTTGTAGGAGCGCTCACAATATAGATAAGTTAGATTAGTTCGCGACTAGAAACTTTCGTTCGTCAATCACACTCGGTGCGAGTCCCTCGTGCTCAAGACTCGGTCGGCCCTCACGGCCGCTCCTCCGCGCCCTTGCCGATGGCGAGCGGCTTGAGGCGGGCGCGCAGCTTGGCCAGGCGGCCGCCGGCCTTGGCGCCGGCGCCGGGCGCGCGCAGGTCGGGCAGCGACTTGCTGTGCGCCACGGCCGGGGCGCCGTAGTAGCGCGGCATGCTGAGGTCGTCGCGCCGCGCCGGCGCCGCGCGCCGCGGCTCGGCGGGCGGCGGCGCCGGCGGCGGCCCCGCCTCGAAGAAGCGCGGTAGGTTGTTGCTGCGGATGATGGGCGTGTCGGGCAGCGCGCTCAGCCGCAGCTCGGCCGCGCCGGCCGCCGAGCGGCTCTTGGCCAGCGGCGGGCGCGGCTTCGGCGGCCGCGGCGCCAGGTGCGCCGGCAGGTTGAGGAAGGAGGCGCTGCGGCGCGGCAGCCGCGCCAGCACCGACTCCACGCGCTCGGGGTCCACGCCGCGGCAGCTCTCGACGCGCGCCAGCGGCCGCGCCGGCCGGGCGTCGGGCGCGCGCAGGATGCCGCGCCCGGCGTCGCGCGGCACGGCCAGCGGCGGCGGCGCCGGCGCCCACACGGGGTCGTACTCGTACACGGGGTGCGGGGTGGCTATCTTCGCCTCGTCCTTCAGCGTGACGCTGCTGGTCTTGAGCACGTCCCGCCGTCGCACGGGCACGTTCATGACGAGCCCTTCGTCGCGGTCCCCGCTGCCGGCGTCCTCCTCCTCCTCCTCCGCGATGTTGAACATCTCGTAGCCGAGCTCGTCCTTGAACATGATCTCGAAGTCCGTGACGGGCGAGTCCACCTCGTCCTCGAAGTAGACCCTGGTGCGGCCGGGCGCGGCCGCCGACCGGTCCGGCTCGGACGCGGTCTCCAGATCGTCCGTCGGGTCGCCGCCGCCCTTCAGCTCGTGCTCGTCCCGGAATATCAAAGAGTTAGAGAAAACCTGAAAGAGAACACGGACTTTTTCGATTGAAAGTCGAAAAAATGGGGTCCGGCTGGGTTATGGACGCGGCCTTTTGTCGTTATCCCATCTAAAATATTATTAGCATTATATGTTTCATACTTTAGCTTTTCTTTATTGCTGTGGTTTCACCAAATAGTAAGTGATGATACTGTCTAAAATGGAAGCGCGCTAGTCTGGTAAGAGGCGATATACCCCTTATGGTTTCTACACAACATCGTACCGGAACGCAAAACTCTTTGTTTGGCGGTACGTTTTTGCGGCTAGGATAACTAGTCGCGGCCGAAGCCTCCCACCAATCCAAACTCAGACAAATTAGAAATTACGATTTTCTAAATTCACCCTACCGGGGTTTGAACCTAGTCCCTATGCTGCAAAGATATTGATTGAAGGGGTGATAATAAAACTAATGAGAAAATATGGGACGTACAAGCGGGATTTAGAAGAAGAATGAGCTGTCAACGTTATCTACGCATGGGGTGAGCGGTTGTCTGATCCAAGCATTGAAGTCTCTCTATGAGGGTTCTAGTGCTTGTGTCAGAATAAACGGAGCTGTTCAACCTTTTCATGGATAAATGTTTGACAGATTTAAAGAAAGTATGTATGGGTTAAGAATGAATGAATTACTCATCAAATGTTTACTCTACGCTGATGATCAAGTAATACTTGCGTCATCCGCTAACGAGCTACAGGAGATGCTAAATATTATGAACGAAGCTTTGAAAGGGAAAGGAATGAAAGTGAATGTAAACAAAACGAAAGTTATGCTTTTTGAACGAGATGAATGGCAATATTTTGATAGATGGGGAACTAGTGGGGGAGGTGAAAGAATATGTATACCTGGGATATGAATTTACAAAAGGTGGAACATGTGAAAGTGCTATTGAAAGGAAAGTGATCTATGTAGGAAGAGCGCGGCTGCTCACCTGGTACAGCTTGTCGGCGTGCAGCGGCAGCTCGTTGAGCTCCCTGCTGGCCTGCAGGTGGTTATTGTTGAGGGGCTGCTGCGAGACCGCGCCAGCACTGCCCACGCTGCCCACGCTGGCGCCCATGTTGGTGTACCCGTTGCTGTACGCCTTCGCATCGTCCAACCTGAAGACGGACCGTCGACTAGCTCGATAATCTCAAGAACCATTCGAGAATAATTATAAATCCTTGGAAACTCCCGGCCCTTCCGCCTCGGCCACCGCCCGCCGCGGCCGACAAGCGTCAGTATCGAAAACACCGGGAAAAGGGGGAATCCGCACACCGCGTTGGCCTCGCTCGTCGGCCATGCCGCCGGGCAGGAGGCGGCTTCCTCCCGGCGACGGACTTCGCTGGACGTCGGATGGATCGTGCGCATGTTTATATGTCGTTCGAACAGCGCAAAGTGCGATATCGTGACAGACCTTCCGGCGGGATCATCGCTAAGTGCAAAAGAAAACATCGCGCGACGCGTCAATGTCGTCGCGGCGACACGAGCGGGGCTCTCTCCTACCTGCGAGCTGTCACTCGTCACGACGATGACGACAACACCATTCGAAATATCTATCTCCGAACGTCCGCCTGACCTCCGATGCAGAAACGCCTCCCCGGAGGCCCGCTTTCTCTCGTAGAGTCGCTGGCATTGTGCGGACTCGTCAGCGATAGTGGCTGTTGAAGTGCGCGATAGTGATAAGGCGGCCTTGGGATTCGCGATGAGATATCGATTGTTTGCCGAGTGCGCTGGCGGTGCTATTACTACGACCAGATAAACTTAACGATAATTGCAGAATGTTTCAACTTTAGTTACAACTATAGGTTCCCGTCAAAATGCGTAAAAAATTATAGCTGCGATCAGAAATTGTCGGTTGTCAATAATACAAGTGAAAAATTGTAAACAAAAAATGCCACATGTTTTTTGTCAATATTAAAAATGATGAAGTAAAAAATACTCTTTTAAACTCGATTTGATCACTGAGCGACGGACCGAACATCAAATGTCGGACAGCTGGAGGTAGCTTTACTACATTCCAAGAACTTTGTCATATCTACTCACCCCTTAAACCTTTTCTGGACTTCCACGAGCGATTCAAAATCAAAACTAGCCAAATCAGTTCAGCCGCTCCCTGGTTTTAGCGAGGCTAACGAACAGCAATTCGCTTGTCTACGCAAGAAAAGATATGATAGCGGCATAGAGAGGCAATTCTGGCGAACAGATAAAATGAAATGTCTTAGAGTGAGCTTAATAAGTTAAAAAATATTCGATGGCCAGTCGGGCGCCTTTGCTCCAACGGCCCCCGGTCCCTCCGGCCCCCCGGGCACTCGCCGCCGCCGAGCAGTCGGGCAACTCACGCGAAGGCCGCGATCTTGTCGTCGAAGCAGAACCGCTCCTCGCAGCACGCCCAGTACACGCTCTCCAGGCAGCTGCAGACAGACGCACACGTCACGCGACAAACTACGCGGAGGAGGCACGCGCAGCGGCCGTTGCGCTGCACTGGCAGGCTCGCCCGGAGCCGGCGGCACTGAAGCGTCTCCTTATCTCGGAGGAAGACAAATTTTGCGCTCGGCGGCCGCGGGCCTTATCTCGACGTTATCGTGATGGAACGGAGCCGCTGCGCGAGGAAGTGGTGTCGTATCGGTACTCACTACTGGCACGCCTTGCAAATGTTCATCAGCATGTCGCCGGGCACATAGCGGCCGCTCCGTCTGGGAACAGACACACCCTCCTGTGAATTCTTCCTCCGTTCTAAGCCGCTATTTTCAAACATCTCAGGTCTTTCTCGTTTAACCCGTCGATATTGGCATTAAGGAAAATTATTCCACTTTAAGAAGCCGCTTAGTGTTTTTACACGAGATAAACTTTAATGGAATTCGGAATACGTTTCTTTGCCGTGCACGGTTTCTACGATCTATTGTGAGCAAAACACTAGCAGCCGACGAGAAAAAGACCTCGGCAGACGTGGCGAATCGGTGCGTCGCGTGACTTCAGAATAACTAATTGGACAAAAGGCGAGTCGCTCGAGATACATTAGCGAATGGCAGCTCACATTTATATACGATGACATTTATCTACATTTATCGGCTCTCCCGCCCGCCCTTTATTGATGACACAAATTATATCACTCGGCTAAAGATCGGCCGGAGGAGATAGTTCGTTATCTAAAGCCGGTCGCCGACGAGGCCGGAATGCCACCGCGGCCTCCGCCGTCGAGGCAGGCCGCCCATTGTTCTCCGCAGCCTCAACATTACTCGAGTGCAGCCGGCGACCCGAATGTCGAGCTCCAGTGCGCGGCGGCTGGTCTGCGGCGCGGGGCGAGCCCTCGACCGAGAGTTCTCCGGTGGTGGGTCACTCTGAGCGATTACGAACGGCCTAAAACTCTGCCGGCAAAAACCACAAAGACAATACTCTACGGTAGAAGAGATCAAAGGGCACGTTAGAATAGTAGCAACGACTAACTACTAGCTACTATTTGTTCAAATGTCCCAAAATTGTGTGTCGCTGCAACTACGAGAGCATTGTTTTTTGCTGGACTTCGTCTGTGAGCGACACATTTCAAAACAACAATGAGTGTGTTTTTGCGGTCGCCGCGAGCCGGTGCCGCGGGAAGGTCACGTTTTTCCTCTCATCGTCATCGGCCGTGCGACGCGATGACTCTCGAGACCGGGCGGCCCCAACCGGATACCGAAGAGTCGATTCGAGGCAAGCCCGCACTTCAGGAAAATGGAGATTCAACTTCAGAAGTTGCAGAGGTTATTCGGAACGGATATACTGATTCGCTACACTCGAGGGAAAAACAGAGTTGCTGAGTGTACGATAATCTCTAAGACGCTGGGCGCGTCATATTTAAATTCACATACGGACTCACTCGCGATCTCTTTGTCGATCAACAATGGTGTTTTTGGAACAACAAATAGACTCGTTCTTCGTTTCCTTAAAAATGTCAGTGTCGATTCGTAAAATTTATATAATTCTTTCACGAATGCAACACATCTGGGCTAGAAACGCCTGCGCCTAATGCTATTTCAAATTGTTTGACAATATTCATCCTCCTCGGCATTCATCCCTTACAACTCGTCAGTAGTGCCGACGACGCTCACGACGAGACCACAGACCGGCGGGATCTTTAATTTGTTATCGCGACGGACCCTCTTCTACTAAACTATGAAAATAAAAAAGTAAAGTACAAAAACCGTTTAAGGTCGACCCGAGTTGACTAAACGGCCTCCTCGACTGTGACGATGACGCCGACGATGCAATAGCTTTTTTATACCAACAACGAGGTATCGATCCAAATATAAATGATTTGAAACCGATTCGGCCAAGTCGAGGCCACGAAGGCGTCAATTGGAATTTCTATGCGGTGACTTTCGAATAGCCGACGAAACGGCGAACAGCTGATCGCGCGCCGCCTTCCTCGAGAGGCGAGGAGTCGACACCTGTCTATTCACTTCGACGAGTGACGTTGTGAATGTGGTGATTTTACAGTCGTCGGTCGCATGCCGTTTAATTAATGACGTATAGCAAAACTCGTTCGCCGGCGACCGGTTTCTCGGAGGAGGAAAACGACGATTTTCCGTCGACGGCGATCGCACCGTTGCCAGCAGTGGCGAGGCCGGGCCGCGCTCCGAGTAATAGTTTCAGCCGAAACATACAAATTCATCGCCGATAACTTTGGTCACCGATATTCGAATTCTGTTCTCGCGGGAAGTTTTACGGTAACACTGTGCATACGCTTAGCGCGGCGCACGATTTCCGGATCTTTCGATGCCCTCGTGCAATACGACCACATAGGGCCAGCGCGGATTACGATTTGTTTGAATGAAAGATTAACGAAATATCGCTCGTTATCTCCGTATCTCGCTGTCGGCCGATACGAGGCGATATCACGAGAACAATACGCTGTAAATACTGGGCTATTCATATAAATCACATTGTAGTGTCACAATAATGGCGTTTCACTAATGCACACGAATGTTTACACGACTCCGACCGCACGATCACTCATCGTCTATGTGCTCGACGCCGCTAATCTCCGAAGCGATTTCGCCTGACTCACTCGCAAACGGTCGAGGAAAACGGCTCACTTCTCGTCCTGATTTTCCGAAGGAGGTGGGAAGTTTGATCGGTTCCGCTCGTCTCGGAGGCGGCCGGTCCACCGGAACGAACCTCGCCGCGAGAGGGACGCACGCCGCTTTTATATTCTTAAGTTGAACAGAAACAAAATAACTGCGAAAGAAATTCCTCCAATCAATATCGGTGCTCGAGCACTGTCTCCCACCGAGAAAATCTAACTCGAAAACCGGAGGAAAACTTCGCCGATGACGTTTTCGATGCGAGAATATTTCGTCGTTCTCGAGCGATATATCTAACACGAATTAGACAAATCTTTTAAGAACTACTGAATGTTTTCGCATACATTGACAAATTAGCCTTTGAAAAAACGACAAGAGGGACTCGAGAGGGAACGATATCGGTCTCGCACTCGTGTAAAATGCACTGTACCCTTGCGGCGATCGCGGTCCGCTGCAGAGTCACACGCGGTGGAACTGCGTCGCGCCACTCGTGCGTCGCCGAGCAGCGCCGCGGGGGGACTGCGGGCTGCGGCCGCTTCGAGTGCTTCGACACTCGCATCTCGTCACCAAGGCGACCTCTCGACTCCGTTTCAGGCTCCTACAGTGTTTCGTCGTGTCGATCCGTCCGTACGCTACGCAAGCGGTACCGACGGCCCTTCCAGGTCGGTCCAGGACGCCGGCTCGCGTTTCAAGACGACGATCGTGGACTCGGACGAGCCGACGGCCTCGCGGCGAGGCCGTCGCGACCGCGCCGTCGGAACGGTGGACGGCCTCTGACGGCTGTAAAAGGAAAGCGTGGAGCGAGTCGTTCGCGACTTACGTTCTCGATCGAGGCGAGCCTTCGAATGATCCATAAATATTTATCATCGAGCTGGTTGCGCGAGGCGACGTGCGCGCAGCTTTTCCTCAATGCGACCGGCGGCCCAGGCGGCGCACTGCGGTGCGGCAGATGGCGAGTGATCGTCGACGCCTCTGAATATAGAGAACTACATACACACAGGAAAGTTACATCACGTAAACAAATGCGATGTAACTTTATCTGCTCACCTCAGTACATCGACTAATAACCGATAATCCCAGGGACCCCCTCGCCGGCGAGGCCGTCGATTTTCTACTCGATCGAACGATCGGCTCGAGTATCTCGCGACCGGCGAGTGATCGTTTTCCGCCGTTGGGTTTTGTTGGGGATTTCATATATCGCTTGGAGCTCTTCTCGGATCGGAATGCGAGCGACCCTCGTAACGAGACATTTCAAATCGGTCAATATGAGTCACTCGTATATGGAAAAATAAGACTGACCGTTCCGAGGTGCTGTCGCAGTAGGTATTGCCGCGACCTCGTCCGGCCGACGTTCCGCGGCCATAGAAGACAATTATATCTCGACATGGACAAATCGTGCGTTACAATTTTCACACAATATCATTGGTCGTGTACAGAAACGGTCCATTTTTCAATGCGATCGTTTCATGTGTCCGTGTGCATCCTACGCCATGATGCAGCGAACATTTGTTAAATTCTTTCAAGTGCATGCAGTAAATGCGGATTTCTTTCTGTGTCGCAGAGTAAATACTGGTAAATATGTACGAACTCACCGCTTTAGCGAGAAATTTTGGGGTGAATAAGAGAAAAGCGTCCCTTCCGATCCATGTACGAGCTTGGCGAGAGCCGTTCCTACCTCGTCCATAGGAGCGCGTCCCGCACCACGGACGGCGCACGCGTCGCGTGGCCTCACACGGCGTGACGTCGGCCACGACCGCAAATCACACTAACGACATGACAAACAACTTGTGTTATTCGCAGCTCACGATTATGTCTCGACATATACGCTATATAATACGAGTATCTTTTCCCCGAACTGCGACACCCGGCCGGGCTCCACCAGGCTCCGCCGTCCACGCCAGCCCTTGCTCTTCCGCGTCCGACGTAAGCGCCGACCGCAGAACGATCAACTTTATTCTCGTTTTGCCCGGAGTAGTTAGTTTATCGTGACGTTACTGGAGCATCGCGGCTCAAGGTCAGCGGCGCCAGACTGGCTCGCTGACGCGTACACTTTCACCGACTTCTCACTTTCCACCGGCACCGGGGACTCGGTGTTCTTTGAATCTCTCAGTGCGATACTAGAAATTCAAATGTTAATAGTGTTTCCGCTATCTTATAAAAAGATGAATAATGAGAGGCGAAAATACCTACACGTATTCAATATTTGTTCCTTTCCCTATAGATTGAATTCAACGAGCGCTGTTTGTTTTGCTGCTTTTGGTGTAAACATTTAAATAAAAAGATGGCACATATTTTAACTTATTTATTTGTTTAACTTTTTTCTAAGTGTCTAGTGGTCCTTAGCGCCACTGGCTTCAACAGCGTAACCGTTAAGGGGGCCCATAGAACGGCTGCGCTGCGTCTTCGGAAACATTGCCCTAAGGGCGCCTCCTGTGAGGCTCGAGCCTCGGTTTAGAGCAACGTCACTGCTGTTGAAAAGGGATAAACGGAAAGGTGTTTAGGCTCGAGGTCCCCGAAGATGCGGCCTGGTTGCGTGAGACGGCGAGGGGCTCCTCTTCGCCGGCGAAGACGCTGTGTTTGTAAAGTATGTGTGTAGAGGACACTGTCAATAGTCATCCAGTCGTTGTCCTCGATCGAGGCGCAAGAAAGAGTTCATCAAGAAAGGGCAGGAGGCAGGAAAGGCTCCGCTCCGGCGAACGGCAGAGAAAAGCGAGCACCGGCTGGCGAGGCGTGAGTGGGCGTGAGTGGGGGCGATGCTACGCGCGTCACGCGACCTGCAGCGGCTTCCAGCCCAATAAGGAAGAGCAATTGTCGCGGCGGTCAATTGAAGCGCGCAACTCCGAAGGCAGCAGACGCCAATTAGTGCGCCATTCGGACGGATTTAAATGACTAAATCCTTTGCTAATTTACATATTCCCGAGCAAATTCCAACTTGAATGCATGTTAGACATTTTTTGGCTGTAATATTTATTTCAGAATTAAATCCGTAAGTGTGTTACGAGTGTTAGTAACAATTAATTATGTCAGATAGGTACTACTATGTTAGTATGGTCTGATCATCGCGGCACCTGTCCAGTGTATCATAATGGGGCAGCCGGTTTAAGTGATCGCCTGTGGGATGCCGTTGTCGCTACCACGCGAGCGTCGCAGGAGAGAGACTGCTTCTTTCAGGATGATTGCATGAAAGCCGACAGTCCTGGCCGCTACAAAAATGCAACTAACACCACTTTCGCGGCAGTCCCATGAACATCCTAATGGCATTGCTTTACTACACTTTAAATAACTTCAGTCTTCCGAGCTTCCTGTGTACACCGAGTGAATTAAAGTCAAATTAATAGCCGGTGCCAATGAATACGCGCTGCGTGTAGTCGGCCCGTAGACGGAAGACTGCCTTGAAGACGAAGCTGCTTCGGTGCGGTGGACGCGACGTCGAGGAATCGTAACCCGCAACGAGGCCGTCGCCGCATCCGCGAGGCCAGTGGGGCACGGGCGTGTCGACACCTGTCGACTTTGAGATTAGGTTTGTTTGATGGCGTCTTTCGTTATTCTTACGACGGCTTAAATGTATTTGCCGCAGGCTCCGTTGTTTCTGTAAAGAACCGTGTTTGTTCAATTATAAAGACGTCGCCTGTCGAGATGACGCCGGTCTGGCCGAGGTCTGCTCGCGGCCGAATATTTGTTGAGATTCGTACGGATATCGAGATGCTCCGTTCCATACGATCTCGGTCTGTCGTCGAGGAAGGGCGAAGAAGGCAAAGAGTGAACGGTTCTTCCCGAGTTTTCTGCCGGTGTAATATCATATAGGAATGCTCCTCGCTTGTGCAGTTGCAATTCAGATTTTATGTTATGGATACATCGATAGGTTTTATTTAAATATGTAGTACATATCTGTTTATCGAAAATACATAGCACATGCCTCATTCCCTTCGGGGTAGGCAGAGACCACGTCCTTCCATTTGCCACGATCCTTGCATATCTCCTTCGCTTTTTTCAATCTCATTAAACCTTTCATACAAGTTCTTTGAGTTTAGAGTATACCCTTGACCTGGCCCTTATTTAAAATATCCTCGACTTGGTCTTGAAACGTTCGCCTTGGTCACTTCCAACTTTCCCATTCACTCCAGTCGGTCTCCTTTCATTTATTCCCTCTAAGTGCCCAAACCATCTAAGCACACCTTTCTCAATTTTAGTCATTACGTCTTTTATAACGTTCTCTTATCACACTTTTCTTACTTTGTCACTCAGTCTCAATCCACTCATACTTTTTATCGGTCAAAATCTGTACCGTATTTATTTGACTTTTGTGCTTCTTCTGCCATACCCAACTTTCACTACCATACATGAGTTGGCACCAACAGTTCAGCATGCACATCCAGTCTCCAGCACACACACTTTCACATGTTCCATCTTTTGTAAATTCATATCCCAAGTATACATATTCTTTCACCTCTTCCACTAGTTCCCCATCTATCAAAATATTGCCATTCATCATAGATTCATCTCATTCAAAAAGCATAACTTTCGTTTTGTTTACATTCGCTTTCATTCCTTTCCCTTTCAAAGCTTCATTCATAATATTTAGCATCTCCTGTAGCTCATTAGCGGATGACGGAAGTATTATTTGATCATCGGCGTAGAGTAAACATTAGATGAGTAATTCATCCATTCTTAACCTTTTTAGCAACACATCCCTGTCGAACACCTCTTTCGACAGGAAACCACTCCGTGTACGCTCCGTTTATTCTGACACAGGCACTAGAACCCTCATAGAGAGACTTCAATGCTTGGATCAGACAACCGCTCACCCCATACGTAGATAACGTTGACCACAGCTCATTCCTCACCACTCGATCGTAGGCCTTTTCTAAATTTATATGAGTCGATCCAAGTTATTGTCAGTTGAAAAATAATAATTTATTTGGATTGAGATTTTTGAAAGGTATGGGATACAGAGAGAGACAGCGTGGCGTGTGTTGCTCCGAGTGTGCCGCCTTCGGAGAGGAAGGGCTTTGGAACCCACGAGATTGAGCCCGCTCGATGGACTATCCTCGGCGAGGATTCTCGAACAGAGTCCCGTGACTTCGTCATTTGGAGTTTCTTTTTATCCGAACCTGGCTCGTCCCGCCGCACACTCGAAGTGGTGAATTTAATTATGAGTGAAGAAACAACATTGAACCGCAAATAATTTGTGATTTTGTTTATTAGACATCGAGTACTCGCCTAGTGCTCCCAGACCCAGGTTCCCGTCTCCGGGTCTCACCTCCATTTATCCAAAGTTTCAAACGGCAACTAACGAAGTAGCATAAATACCTTTTATATTAAAAACTCCCCAGATAATTTGAAATAAATCACCAAACAGCAATAGATTGTTGATTTTTAAATAATTTAAGGCAATAAATTAAATTACAAATACTTGTGTATGTATTTTTAGGGGATGTCGGTGCGGCTTGGCGTTGTCTGTACTTTAGTGCTTTCACTTTTAATTGGGATTTTGTTCTTACCCTACTCGATTTCAAAGGATGGTGGTTATGATTTAGTCGAGTCAAAATGAAACTCCGAAGCGGTTTACAAAATATTCATTTGTCATCGTTTGGTTCGGTCGCCGCACACACACACATCGAGAGGCTTCGCGACGGACGAGGTCTGGAGGCGCAGCAATGCTCGAGGGCTCGTATAACTACGCTTAGGACTATTACATTTACACGGTACAAAACAAACCTCATTCCTGGCAATAAGGAAAGCGAAATGCAAAACAATTTCACAAGGAGATCACGTCCAAGATACTTTTTACAATACTATTAATTTCCCTAGAAGAATCGTGCGATAAGTATTCTCATCGACCAAATGTAGAATACCAATCGGTGCTGCCACCAAAAAAACTGCCGGGCGCAGAACTCGCCGACATGGCACGGCCGGGAGAGCGTCGACCCGCCGCACTGCGCGACTGCAGCGTGGCGGGCGTATTCTCCACAGTTGTAAATCAAAGGTTGTATCGGAAATAATAATTAGGCACATGATTCCAGAAAATACAAAGCGGACTCCAACCCGCCACTCGACAACTAGACATTATTGGCAATACGATAGTCTTAATGATCACAGATGATAACTCTTTTTCCCAGACACAACTAACGTTTCGTTCGGTTCCTTTCGCTGTACATTATATTGTTCGTTCTTAAGATACGTCTTGTTTGTATCCATTGAAATGTAAATAAATAATTACGTAATCTCCTTGTAAACTTTTTTTACTTTCCCCCCCCCCCCCTCTAGGCGCCTCGACATTAAAAGCTATAGTTTAGTAGTCAACATTCAGCGGACACATTGTAATAATAACATGTACAAACATATCGGAGTTATTAAATTAAACCGACGCTTCAACAAAGTACGTTGGATTATTAGAAATTATTTGAAAAGATATTACAATAATAAATTAACAACAGCGGCATTTTGTTTAAAACAAAACAATTGATGTTTGACATCGAAAGTAAATTCTGAGACGCTTCACGATCACAATAACCGGAGACATGTTCATTTTGATAATGATGCAGATTTGCTGATAGTTAGGTATGCACTGCACCACACCCTGCACAGCACACGAGCTGAGCACAGCACACGCAGGACGGGGCACTGACCTCGAACACTTCACAACATTCAGCAGATGTCGCGAACAGAAATACATTGGTCTTATAAAAACGTCAGCTTATAAAAACTACCCACAAAACTTACTTTACAATAATAACAACGTGACACGACACGGACCGACAGACTGCTGTATAAGTGTTACATCCGACATTTAAAATACAAACGTCATTATGTAGAACGGATTTGTTATATAAAAAGATTCGATCGGTTTGTATGTTCGTGCTGACCTCTGAAATGGCTGGACCGCTTTTCGTGCGACTTTCACAGTCATGTGAAAACTGCATGGAAACAGGATACCGCTCGGCAGTCCAGCACATTCCATGAAGCAACAGGCAGAAGCAACAATTTCGGCGGGAATCCGCTATCTCTTAGCGAAGCGAGTAAATAACAATTGCACTACTCGCATAAACGACACCACGGCGTGATCGTTGTTGCTCACAGTTGCTTGAACACGACATGCGACACATTATTACAAATTGACAACATTTTCCAAATCTTTGATTTTAAAATTCTGTCACAAATTTTGATTCTTTTAAGATATAAACAACACGGTACAGTTTCTTTGTAAGCTTACCATTAGGTTCAGGCACTCTTCATAAAATAAAACCGTGTAACGAAGAATAGATCGATCTCTCGCCGTAACAGCACTACGTGTATTGTAGTTCAGGGGACCCTCCCCGGGAAGGGTTCCACTCGCTACAACGCAAATATTAATACCACTATGATGTTATTGTATCGCTCTGCAGTAGTTCGAAAAACCGTCGCCACATCGGTACCAAAGCATATTTTTGGTTTTGAACCACTGTGCCGTGCTGTAAGGGAGCGAGAGATCCACTTACACTTTTTGCTGACAATAAAACACACTACCTTTGGAAAGCTCCAACCGTTCCGATGAAAGGATTACGAGGCGGAACAAAAAGTATTTGTAGTGAACGAATCGAATCTTAAATGAACACTAGCGGGGTTTCACCAGACAGCTGTACAGTTACACTTATCTACTACTTATTTGTACAGTTTACAATTCAAGCTCTCGATACTGACTCCGCCCGCGTTGACCATTTCACTAGCCACTAGCTTCACTGGAGACGATCGGCGCTTCACACCTCGGTCACTATTTACACTGTTTCAATTCACTCTTTCCACACTATTCCCTAGATGGCAGTTCGTATCACTCGGTTTACGCGTTCCTCGCGTCCCCCTACTCCGCCCCCGCGGCGTACTGCGGGAGGCGCGGTCGCGGCGGCCGCTAAGGCGGAGCGCCCACGAACATGCTCCGGGACCTGTGTCAGTGCCGCAGCAGGCCCCGGGCCTTGGCCGTGAGCTTGCGCACGCGGCCCCGCGACGAGATGGACACGGGCCCCGAGCCGCCCGACCCCGACGACGCACCTGCGGACCCGCGATTAGTGTTTCCACAACCGTCGACCTTCTCCTGTTCTGCACGGGATAGTTTACATATCGAGAAACGAGGGTTTCGCTGAGAACGTTGCTACTCAGGTAGAACTTACTGGGGCGCTGCTCATGCCGCCGCCGGGCGCAGACACTCATATGGGAATACTTTTTAAAACGTACGCCCACCACGTCGCTCCACAGCAGTTTCACGCGGGGTCGCACAAAGACGGAGGCGAAAAGCTATCTAGCCAACAAGTTTCCTAATAAAGAGAAAGCTAGTGCCTCCTGCGCAGAGCGCGAAATAACTATGGAGTCACGTGGGCGCTAACTCGACACGGTCCTTGATGTCCTCGCCGCCGGTGACGTCACAGGGGCCGTGTCTAACATTTGTGTCCTTCGTTGCCGTCAGGTCAGTGCTCGATCGTGATCTCGCTTGATGGTGAGCGAGTCTGTGAGGCGGCGGTGCGCTGACCCGATACCGAAATGCAAATTTTTAGTGGCGACGGTAAATAGTCCGGCTAAAGTCCAGACACATCGATTGGAAAATTCTAAAGCGCAGTGCTTTCACCGCGACGCCATAGACAAGAGTCATCCACATTGTAAAACAATGCTGCTCTATCGCAGGGGAAAGGGATCTCTCGGCGAAATCCAAAACTTTTTTCGGATCAGTCTGCAAGGAACCCCCCGCGTGCTCCTCTGCGGTAACTCATGAATTTCTATCGTCTTTTATTTATTCGTGGGTCGTTACCGTTGTGCGCGTGTCCGTTGTGGTGCGCGTGGTGCGGCGCGTCGCGGTCGTCGTGCAGGTCGGGCACGTCGAGCGGGTCGCGGGCGTCGCGGACGTCGCGGGCGTCGCGCGCGTCGGGCGCGTCGTGCGGCGCGACGACGACGGTCCGCCGCGGCAGCAGGTGCGGCGCGCGCTTGCTGATGGCGGCGGCCGAGTCCTCCTCGCTGTCCTCGTTGTAGCGCGGGGCGCCGCGCACCCGCCGCGACGCGCGCGCCCTCTGCACGCACACTCACGCTCACTTACGGTCGTACGGCAGGCGACGCTGCGATCTAATGCGGAACTGTGCTCAGCCGGTAGGAGGCAATTCACTCTTGCGGTTCCGGAACGCAAATCGCTTCGCTTGGCGGTACGAGCGGTCCGATGCGATTTCCTAAATTGGAACCCGTCCGTGTCTCGGCCGGTGGCCGGCCGCTCTCCCGATAGGGCATCACTGGGCACAGGCCTCCGCACTCGTGGGAGAGAAGGTTTTTAGAGCGTTGACCCACCGCGCTACTCTAATGCGAATCGGTAGGCATAGTACACGAGTGCACTCTCTATTTCTTCACTCTGATAGCCCGATGTGACGGCACTCCGATGCCACCGGAGGGATCAAGCGCACGACCGACGACTTAACGTGGGTGGAACACGGGGATGGATCGCCCCGGGACCTCGTGTCCGTAGCCGAACATGCTGACCACTAGGCCAACGAGGCGGTCGTACTCATAAATATTGTGGAACAAAAGTGAGCAATCCACGGCCACATCGGAAACAGAGAGAGAGAGCTGGAATTAATAGTTGGAGACTCACCCGGCGTCCGGGCGCGGAGAGTCGCGACGGGCCCGCCTCGCCCTCGCCCTCGCCCGCCTCGCGCCTGCCGAGAGCGGAGTGACGTCACCGACGGTGGTCATGGGGTACCGGGAATCGGCGTGGATCGCTCCACGTTAGCTATTCTAGTGCCAGGGCGTTTCACATTCCCACAGCGATGTCGGGGTTTCGACGCTGGAAAGCGAGCAGGCGGTACCGCAGCGCTCGCAACCAAAATCGGATCGGAAATTCCGTATTCATGTTAAACATTACGCCCGTCGTACGACGTGTTCGCCTGCCAGCGCCGAATAGGCAACTGGACCCCATGCATTCCACAATTGGGCAATACCGCGTCACTCCTCGCTCGCGTGCGGATACCGCTAGAGCGCATCTGGGCAGCAGACCTAACCGGGCCAACCCCAGCACGAGATCGACCGCGAGACCACCAGAACGACTTCCGGCCGCAGTTTACATCTGCGTTCCCCTCGAGGGAGTCGCTTTTATTTCATTTATGAGATAAGCCTACAACATTTATGTACAAATTTATGGATGCAGAACGAGGTCAACAAGAAACTTAACAGTAATGACATAATCTAGATTAAATTAGTTCTAAAGTTAAAATGCAAATTTACCAGTTGAAAAAGAAAGAGAAAGAGAAAGTCTATGGTAATTTAAGCAATAATACAAGAACCTGGCCGCGGAAACTTGCTATTTTGGGATCGAAAACTTAGTATCTAGGAAGTTGCATTGGCGACGACTACGATTAAGCACGAGTGAAGAGAGGAACTCTTGCGACTCCGATGGAGCGGGAAAACGTCGCTTCAGTCCTCGACCGTGTAGGCATCTTACAATTTGATTCGAAGGGTGTAAGAAGAGGTATCAAATAAACTATTAAGTATTTTGCATATCCAAAAGGTGTCGTCGCAAGAATATATATACTGTCCCCGCTCGGGAGAAGCCACCGTCTGCAAGACGGTTACTACACTTCGCTCTATCTTCAGGAACTACTACGACATTAGAAGTTCGAAGTCCGCGGCCGCCGCGACACGTACCGGTACGCCAGCAGGGGGCGGTCGTCGTCCGTGGAGTCCCGCGGCCGGTACGAGCGGTCCGACTCGTACCGCCCGCCGTCCCGCTCGGCGTCCGCCGCGCTGCCCGACGACGACGACGACCACGACTCCGAGTACCGCTCGCGGATCCTGCGCACCACACACGTCCTGCGACTGTCGCGCGACGACAGTCGACCGCACACACGTCACGTCAAGAATAATTCGGCCACCGTGTCGCCCGATAGCCAGTGATGATACGGTATGAGATAGCTGACCTCTTGCGGTGCCTACTCAACATGTAGAGGAACGCACATATTTCGCTCGGCACATCTTCGCCGGCGAGCCGGTGACTAGCCGCGGCCGAAGCCGCCCAGTCCAGACTCAGACGAATTTAATTGTCAAACACTGGATAGAGACCGCGATAAAATAACCACACTAACATAGTACTTAAGATAATCATTTGTTACTAACACACTTATGGATTTATATCTTGAAATAAATAAATTATTATTATTATTAAAATGTCATTTTTTCTATTTACACCGCCGGGAATCGAACTCGGGACGTTTATGGTGAAAGCATTGGTCGGTGCCGATCGAGACTTCAATGCGAGATGTGCGAGAGAGCAGTCTATCGATGAATACCGGCGTGTCCGTTGTGCTTACAAACACGTGGCAATACCGACATAGCGGTCCTCATATCGCAAGACCAAGTTTTACAATTCTTGTTTCTGTTTGGGTTCAATCTATGGAACGGCTGGACCTATTGGCGGGACTTTCACTGGCAGACGGCTGGTCTTAAGTAGGTAGGAGTAAATAACTAAGGCTACTTTTATAACAGGGAAAAGAGCACCCGAACGGAGAGTGAACTCAGCGGGCATACAGGAAATACGATCGGTAACATGTTATTCACGATTATACAGCGCAGCGCGGGACGGAGGAAGAGGAAGAGGACGGTGCGGGGGAGCGTACCTCTTGAGCGGCTCGCCGGCCTCCGAGCTGAGCGAGCTGCGCAGGCGGCGGCGCTTGCGGCTGCGGCCGCGCTGCTGCAGCAACACAACCGATTAGTACGCGCCCTCCGAGGGGCCAGGGTACCCTTCACAAGGGCACGACCGGCGGAACCCCCGACGCGGCATCGGTCGAATACGTCTCCCGAAGCACCGTGCCGAGGGTTCCCTCGCCATATTTTAATAAGCGACATGAGTATAGGGCCGTCGGCCGTCGGCGACCTCGAGGCGGCGCCACCGTCGGGCCACCGAATAAAACCACTCGGGAATGTGAACGGCTGCGCAGGGGGCGCCACTCACCGCGGGCGGCGCGCGCGCGGGCCGCTGCGACGACAGCGACGACAGCGGCTCCATCTGCGGCAACAACGCAACCGGACGGTACACGTACGTTCGAGGAACAGACGAGCCGGCGCGGAGGCGCCTCACCTCGAGCGGGCCGAAGGCGTCGTCGTCGGAGTCGGGCGGCGGGCGCAGGCCGGCCTCCTCCGCCGACACGCGCCCGTTGCCGGCGCCGGCGAACTCTGGGGACGGACAACGGCGGCCTTCGGTCCGGGCTCGCGAGACTCCATTGCGAGCATCCGATAATGTGCATATTCCCCTTCACCGAACGCGACAGGTTGTTTTTGTAAAGAGAAACTCGGTCGGATACCGGACCGGCGCTACCTTCGACCGTTCGGCGCGCACGCCCAGTGCACTGCGACCGTTTCACGGTGGGCTCAGTGGAGCTCGTAAGGAACGGAAAAAGTGGAAAGTGACCGCGACGAGGGAGCCACTCACCGGGCGGCGGCCGGCTGCTGGAGGAGGCGGAGGCGGACGCGGCGCTCTTGCTCTTCTTGCCCACGCCCTTGCCTGCGAACACACCGCCCGTTCGCTCATCGATGGAACGGATGACACAACACTGCAGGCACCATTTTAGGATTGGGCGCGACAAACGTCCGTTCGGTCGCCGTCGTCCATGTGCATCTCCCCTTACCCTTGCGGTGCGAGGTGAGCGGCGCGTCGCTGTCGCAGGAGTCGCGCGGCGCGCGCAGCGGCTCGCCCTCGGAGCTGCGCCACGAGCTGCGCCGCCCTGCCGAAGCACCGCGCCACGTCAGTCGGCCGGAGGCGGTGGCCGCCCACTGGCCTCTGGCCTCTGGCCTCTGGCCGTTCGGACCGTACGCGACGGTTAAAGCAAAATAAATACTCCTGAGGTTTAAGAATGCGTTTTTTTTTTTCAATTTTTGCTTTGTTACCGCTGTATAGTATTCCCCATCCACCCTACTAGTATAGAATGAGATAATAGTACGAGATACGACAACACGGCGGGTCTGAAGTACTGACGGAAGTGTGCGGCGTCGGTGCGCGTGCGCCCGCGAGGTCGCCGCGTGCGGACGTGGCGGGCGCGCGTGCGGCGCGGCGCCGGCAGCCGCTCGTACAGCGCCTCGAACAACGACGACAGCCGCACCGTCATGGAGTAGATCTGAACACAGAAGCGGCCGCGTCACGCGTCACGCGTCACGCGTCACGCGTCGCACGGCGGCAAGCGATTCGACGCGAATTGCAACGCGCCAGCAGTAAAGGGCGCCACACTTTTGTAACTTTACGTTTCTAACATATTTCTTAAAATGATGTGGAGACAAATCTAAAACTGATTGCCGCATCTTATTAAAAATGCGTATGCTCGACCCGACAAATGATTTCCGAACCCTCTTTTCATTTCTTTAACCGTACAAGTGAATATTATCACGGATACATAAATTGTCATTCATTATATACACACCATATATTTAGCGGAACGTAAATAAATCCTCAAATCCGGAAACTTGTTTTACCACCGGGAGGGAGAACACCAATCCCAAGGTGGTGTATGGTTCCTCGTCCACAAATCCCTCGTCAACGGCGTTGTAGAAGTTAACAGCGTGTCCAACAAGGTAGCGTACCTGATACTCAGAATCACCACACGGTATTCGCTGAAGGTCATCCAGGTTTACGCACCCACATCATCACATCTGGATGAGGATGTAGAGGTTATGTATGAGGACATATCCAGGGCCATGCATACCTCTGGGACATTCTACAATGTTGTGATGGGAGATTTTAACGCAAAACTCGGCGAACGAAGTGGGGCAGAGCTGAGAGTGGGGCAATATGGCTATGGGCAACGGAACCAGAGGGGACAGATGCTCGCTGATTTCATGGAAAAGGAGGGACTCTACATGATGAACTCCTTTTTCAAGAAACAGCCGCTCCGAAAATGGACCTGGCTGAGTCCCGATGGTTCCACGAGAAATGAGATAGACTTCATCATGTCTACGAAACGGAACATATTCAATGATGTCTCTGTGATCAGTAAAGTGAAAACTGGGAGCGATCACCGCATGGTAAGAGGCACATTGAATATCAACGTCCATCGAGAACGGTTCAGACTGGTGAAGTCTACGCTCCGACCTACTCGTGCCCAAATCCAAGACCCCGAGAGCTTTCAACTAGAGCTGCAAAACCGCTTCGACGGCCTTGAGGAATGCGAATCTGTGGATGAGGTTAACAATAGGCTAGTAGAAACTGTTCATATGGTTGGGAATAAGTACTTCAGAGCCCGTAAAAAGAAAACCAAGAGATTCTCTGACTACACTCTCAATCTCATGGAGCAAAGACAGACAATGAGCTTACAGTCAGCAGCGGACGCGTCCGATTACCGGCGTATCAACAGACAGATCTCCAAATCACAAAAACGTGATCTGCGAACCTTCAATACGGAGCGCATCAA
>JACTOM010000861.1:5336-45671 GCA_015832385.1 Elymnias hypermnestra
TGAAGACTGCATGTTCCACACCTAAGCTTTTCTGGTGTTGTAAGGCTATCAGAACAGGCAGCACATATGTTTGATTTAGGCATTTTAGTACTCATCATCGTCAGTCCGATGCCTGGTAGTTTTTGGGACAAAAATATGTTATGCACAATTGCTATATTTTTGAACAGGCGTTATTAAAATATACAATGTCAGTGGCTTGTGACGTAGATGCGAGGCGTACGCGAGTTGTCCTAGGTCAGGGTTAACTGAAATTGTGTTGTTGTAAAAGACAATTACTCACAATTCCCTGCTTCGATTTGCAAAATCCAAACTCCAAACACAGTATCGAACTTTGCACTACACTTATACACTGAGTTTTAATAGAAATAGTTAATAGAATTCAAGATACAAGTTAAAATGTTACGGATCAAATACGAAGTAGTGTTATCGTACGAGTGCGCGGGTAGTATTTAGATCTAGATTTTTAAGGTTTTATTTATTGAATGTGGTCTAAAGAAATTTTAAATAGAGATTTTTTGATGAGTCACAATTATCGGTAGTAGAAACTGTTAGACTTGATTGTAGTGTCAGTACAATCTGGTACATAAACTGCTGAAAAGTGATTAGCAAAAGCGTTACAAATTGATGAGGGAGTCGATAATTGCGTGCCTTTGAATGTCATTACGTTTGGTACTGTTCCCTGATTATTTCTTTGCGATTTTAATTACTTTCATCTTGTTTTTACTAATTAAATCTTCTATACTTCTTTATAATTAACGTACCAACTAAATATTAGAATGTGGTACCTTTTTCTAGCCTCTTGAAAATCGCACTCTGCGAGGGGACGTGTAGTTTTTTTGTATTCAAAACGAAAGGCCTCCTTTTCTTCAATTAACCTGATAAGGTTATGTGTCAATAGGGTAGCGACCTCTATTTAAAGTTAGTTTTGGGACGTACTTATCCACAAGTCCTTTAATAATACTATGAAATTTCTCGATCATCTGATTAACAGTGTCAGCTGTTTTGAAAATATCACCCCAGTTAATGATTCTTAACTCTTCATTAATTATTTCGTAATTTGCGCTGTGAATGTTATATTTTATAATTTTGTTTTGTCTTAATGATTCTTATTTGTAGAAATTAAATGATAATGATTAATAGATATATTTAGCGTGTGAGCCCCTTCGGCAGGTCATTCTTGCGAAGATTTGCCGGTTCAGGATAAATAAAAATGTCACCAGATTCTTCAACCAGCGCTACGCCGTCTACTTGTCACTAGACGAGGATTGTGTATCGCGATCGAACTGTTGTTCAGGAGGAACGTGTATACGAAATTGGCCATCTAATATACGAAGTCTGCGATTGACAAACGTGCACTACTGTGACAAGTAAACGACATCGGCTGGTGCTTTATTTGCTATAAAGTACATCCTATGATTGGCGTTCTATTATTTAGCAATCACAGGGATTACATTAATTACACAAACAACTTTATTCTTGGAAATGACAGTCATACAAATATATACACGCTACAGTCGACAAACATTTTGTATACACGAATCTATTAATATCTATATAGGAACTCGTTAAACAAAATATATTATGAAACGAAAACGACTTTAAAACAATATTAACTTGAAATTAAACAAAAATATACTATTATTTATAATTTGAGGAGAAACGTCGCGAACATAGCGACTATTCAGATATTTAACAAAAGAAAAATGAAAAAGTCAAAGAGATCAAACAGAGCTCCTCCCGCGTCCGATGCCTTGCGAGAAATGAGTTGGCTTCGCACGACCATCCACCGACGTGCGCTATCCCCACTCGCTGACGTCATCGATCGTAAGATCACGTCGCGACAGGTCACGACATGTTGAAACCACGCCCGGAGACTGGCAAAAGGCGATAATTATATATTGATGACGTTTTCTGCCAAATTTATTTAATCAGACAGAAAACACTACAATTACTCATCGACGAAGTTTTTAAAGTCGGAAATTATTAATTAGCGAAGCAAAACTGTTTATTTGGAAAACAACTTCGTATATCGAGAACCGGAGAGTGCCAGCAAATAAATTTCAGGTGTATCGTGTAGGTGTCGTGCGGACACGACTTAACGGATACATTGGACACAGTGCGGCGGCGTGTTCCTGCCGACGACACCGGCACCTGCTCACGACGTTGTCGTGACACGTCCGTGGAGACGCCGGGGAGGCGCGCTCCCTGCTTCCTGCTCCCTGCCGCCGACCGACCGCTTCCGTTAGGAGCTTTTAAAATATTTCTCTCGGCGTTTCGTATATATTAAACTACAGTAAAATCTTCGTCACGAGAGTACATTCGAGGAAACGGCCGCCTCGCGCCGCCCGCCCTTTGTCTGTCGGACCGCTGAAATTGCGTCGGCCGATAATTAATCAGCTTCAGTTGCACGGAACGGCTGTCGGTTCGGCGATCTGCTCGATGAATGGGCTCATTTCCCTGGACCGCCGAGGAGATTCGTCGGCCCGTATCGACCGCGCGATTCCTTAATATCAATCCGCAACAAAATATTCGAGCTACTTTCCGCGAAGTTCTCGCGCCGCGATCGACATTCTTTCGAAACACGAGTGTTCCCTCGGCAACGAAGTATGGTTCTTTTGCGTTATTTGAAGTAAACATATTCGCACTAGGATATTTTACTACGAAGGAGCGAGTATATATTTCTCCAAACGGGAGGACAGGATTATAGATTCGACCCCTCGCCGCGTTCACGCATCCACGAAGGTGCCGAAAATGAGGATAAATCGACCAAAGCGATACGAGCTCTGCTTAATAATCTGTCGAAGGGGTCGAGGCGGGCAGGGCGACGTACGGACCCCGATTTCACGTCCTACCCGAGGACGAAGGAAGGAGCGACGCGTTCTTGGCCGTCGACGTGAAGCGCCGCGAGTCACCGCAACGAGTAGCGACGGGAGGGAGTAGCGTCGCGGTGTTGACTTTCGTCGCGCGGGGGGAGCTTCGAGGAGTCCTCCAAGGCTCCACCGCAACGGCGAAGGGACTCGCTCATCCGATTAGACCTCGCGTGACCTCTTCGCGACTCGATCGAGTATTGGTAGTGTGAATTCTGTCTATTAATGGACGTCAAAAGCTCGATTCTGCTAACGAAAGTGTCTTAAAAGTCGGAGAATTGTTAAAATGGAGCGCCATTTTCATCGTCCGACAAAAATGTATCGATGAAACACGCGATCTAATTCGTAACTGTATAGAGATCAGTCGTATAGCTAGTGAGAGTCGGTGGAGTCTCGATATTATAACGACGGCATTTCCAAGTCATTAAGTGGGCGATCGCGACGCGCTGCGTGAAATATTCACGTCTCGTTTTCATTCGTTTCGGCGAAAACGCGGCCCGGGAACGACCCCCCGGTGTTCGATCGCCTCCACGGCCGCAATTTAACCGCTCCAGTACACACCAGTTTACCTAAAAATCGCGCCGCTCGCGCATTCTTCGCCACAAAAACTTTATGACGCTCCATTGTGTCCGCGGAGAAAACAGCGGCTGGCGGCGGAGCTTTCCGAAATAGACCACTCGTCGTGATATGTTAATCGCTCCTCAAACATAATGACGGCAATAAAACTTGCGTGGGAGAGGAAAAACATCGTCGGGGGGCCGCGAACACCGACTGCTACTTCTGAATCGTTTATAGAACGCCTCATCGACGCGGTGCAGCGCCGTTTCGAGTTAATATAGAACGAATAGCTCGCTCCGGCACGACACGTTTTGAAGAGTGACCCTTCGTATATACTTCAAGTTTAACAGTTTTCATTATCCCGCTATATACTTCTCGCCGACACGCCCCACGGAACGGAGCTATTCGTTTTCCAAGTCCGGTGCTCCGCACTAGGTTTCCGGTACTTCCCTGCGGCTACCGCTCCTCGAATGGACAAACAACACGACGTACCATCGGCGCCTCGGTACACGTCGCCACCCTATCGTACTAATTTTAGGAAATCGCGAAAAGAAAAGAGTTTCCTTTCGTCGCCGCCCGTAATGCGATTTCTTCGGCCCTCTGTGAACATGTTTGCCGTACAATTAAGCACTCGCGGGACGTCGCTCATATTTGCACTTTCAATGGAGAGGAATTAGAATCGACATAGTACTGGCGAGCTCGAAATACGCGTCAAAATTATAATCAATTCGTCGCACATAACATTTGTGATGTAGCTAGTACCGTTCCGGCGACCGAGCACCACCGAACACCACCCAGCACCGCGGAGCGGCGTCGCCCGGCGGAGGCCGCGGCGCGTCATGCCGCCCGAAGTGGACGGCGCCGAGAGTGATTTCTCTTCTGGCCCCTGGTCACCGGTTTACAGGAAAACAATATGAGAATCGGAACAGTTTTTCGATCGCCACTGTTTGTGGACCTCTAGCATCCCTTCGAAACGGAAAGGCACTTTGAACCTTCGAGGCCGAGACCTCGTCGGAGGCGTTCGATATGTCGAATGACATAAGTTAACAAAAAATAGACGGACACGGCGGAGTCCACCGTCGGACGGAGTCGCTTCCAATGTAATAAATTACGTTTATTATTTATGGCATATTAATTATGCGAGATTATTATCAAAATATTAACGAGCCACCGAAACCGGCTCCGCGTCATAAAAACGTTCAAGCGGAGGTATTCGATTCGCATATGATTAAACGAACCGCGGCGGCGGACGGACGGACCCGGACGGCTGCCTCCGGGGCTGTGGGTCCCGCCGATGTCGCTCCCGTGACACGGGCCGAAGGTAACTGGCCTATTGTAACCTATTTTCTTTGCCGTAGTCGGTACAGTTGCATCAGATTGTGAACCCTCGAGCCTGCAGACGTCGATCGTTTTACAATTAGTCGTAACGCCTCAATATCCGCCGGTGGTGATCCGTGCCGAGCGGCAAGTATATTGGTCTACTACGCCGGTCTATTTGTTGCCCCGTCGCCTGCTAATATTTACCAACTGTAATAAGTTATAAGACGACTCGCGTGAGCGGCGGCGCCGTTTGTATTTGAGCGTCCGCCTTCAGATAGCGCGGTGACATTCAGTTCACAAGGAAATATTCAGAGGGTTTTGTTGTTATCGGCTACTAAACTCTTTTTCTAAATATTACTCGTTGACTCACCATGTAAACGTGCGAGGGAAACACTTAAGCTCGACAGAATATCATGTGAAATTGTAAAAAGGTCATCGATCGACCGCCGTCGCGACGACGAGTTCGGAAATTTCTTTTCCATTGCTTAAGCATTGTAAGACCGTATCGGAGAACGGTGACGAGTCCACAACTTTCGTCAGTCATGGGACAAAATGAGGTAAAACAGCGACGTTCCTCACGGAGCGACGAGGAGGCCGAAAGAAAACTTTGTTAATTTAGTAATTGAAGAAACACGAGGGTGTTTGCAGTCGCCGCATCGGTGGGATCACCCTCGCCGCGACCGCATTCTAAAGAAAAACTTCCTGCAGAAGTTCTTCCTCCGGCGCCCGCCGACACCGACCACGGCACGCGTTACCTCGTTACGCTCCGATTCCGAATCTAAATTACGATATCGAATCTATCGTTTATCGTCAGGAGAAAGAGGAGCAATCATGTTGCCTCTCGACCAGGAGCCGCACCACGTTTAAACTCCCGAATCTAGCTCGACGTCGACGAGCTTCGACTCTCAGATGCGTCCAGACGACGTTTGTGTGTGTATGCATCCGCGTGCGTGGCTGCGATGACCACATGAGGGAAGTGAATAAATTGAATTAGCTTAGCTCGGTTCCGAATATCGTTAACTGTGGAGTCTGCACAGAGACCATATTTAAGGTTATCGCCAAATACGAGTACTACGATATGACGGGCAGCATAAAGTTCCCGATACCCGAAGTTGCGTGGTCGCACCGCTTCATGAAGAACCATTCGCATTGTAATCGTATGCACTGTAGGTACTGTATTCGGTCGGAGTCCTCGTGAAACCTCTCGTCGCCCCGTACGTGGAGTCGCGTGAAGGAGCCACGTCGCCCGGGAGCCCGGCGGAGGCGTAGGTATATCCCAACTTCGCCCGATGAAAAGCTCATTTTGCCGGTGGAATGAAACCATTAATTTTCATTTTCGTTGTTGTAATAAAGAAGTCTTTCTGTTGATGTTTGCGCGGCGAACACGCGTGACTCGCGACAGATTAAACGCCACATTTACCGAGACCGCCCACGATGCAGAACGAACTGCTCACGTATGCTCTAAGCGACACCAGCAACGACTACTGGCCGGCACACGCGGCTCGAGTGGAAGCAGCTAAAAACTTTGCACTATCTTCGTATATTTCTGTACACGTTATCGGCTTTTTACACATATCTTTATTTCCAATTTCTGGCCACCGCCGCTAGTTCTTCCATCGCTGGTAGCTGGCACTAAATATAGGAAATTGTATTTTATAATTTGTCTACGTCCGGGCTGCGTTACCACCCTGTTGGCAAACATTGACGCTGCAGCCAATTCGCATTTCAGCATGACGCTTACTGTTAGAAGAGGCTCCGCCGAGCGCTAATAAAAAATATTACCGTGAGTACATGGAAACTGAGGGATACTTCGCTCGAAGCCACTCGTCGTTCCAGTGAAATGGCAAAACAACTATAAAACGTCGAGCCAGCGATCGACTCGTCGTCTTACAACTTCAAAGAATTTTAATCAACTACATTTTGGAGACGGCGGCCTCGCGGAGGAATTCCCAACTCTCGAAATTTCTAATTCTCTAAATACCCCCTTTTTACCCAAAGTACTATAGCCGCTTCTTATTGGACCGTTTGATGGGAATTATTTTAACCAGAGCGCTATCGAATGTCGTTTGTGTTAGACTGAGGTGTATCATTTCCATATAAAGAAATCGCGAGTGTGCCACAATGCCACTTAACAGCCCTGCCTTGCGACGGTGGCACTATTCAAGAGTGCGCGGAGCCAACTCCTGGACTTCCCCGCTGCGACGGGGGCTTCATTGGGCTATTTCTTTTATGTTATCTATTGGACTACAGCGGTATGGTAGACCACTGAAGAGTCCACAAATTTATTCTGGCTGAACCAATAAAGCTGTGATAATTGCGAAATTTCTATTTCGAATAAATATATTTTAATTTGTAGTCGTGATTTTGATTTTACTTTTATTTGATTTAATTTAAAATAATCAAATTTAATTTAGTTTCTCTTCTTTTCTGTATTATTATATTCTATTTGTCACTAACATAGTTATAAGTTATTTGTATTTTAACAATTTGGGCCAAATGTTGCCTTCAATAATAACTTATTATTATATGTACTCGTACATCAGACACTTAGACGACCCGCCTCGCGGGCGCGCGATGCTGAATCGTTTGAGCAAATTCTAAAAGAAAAAATGTAAACAAACGCAAAATAACTTTTGTGCCTGTAATAGCTAACCATATTGGAAAAATGGGATCAATCCTCATTTCAAACTGTAGCTACATACTTAATTCTTCTAATCCAAACGAAATATTTAAAATACAATAACTTTTTTCCAAATTTAATAAAATATTCAACTCAATATTTTAAAGTAAATCGATCATTCTTACTGACACATTGGCATTCAGTAAGAATGGGCCACGGCTGATTTGCATAAAAGTAGGCACAAGTTGAATGAATTGTATTCTGAGCGTCTATAGAACACTAGTGTGGAGTTCAGAGATTTTGTGAGATCATTTTCCAAAGATTTCAAAAAGAAATGTGTTTTGGCTAAATCGCAACGCATAAAATATAAGATACAAAACAGTAGTCATATAATTAAAACTTGGAAAATAATTGATGATGAAACAGGAGCGCCACTCCGCATTTTAATGAATTTAACTTAGACCTAGATAATAGATAAATTTCGTCAGATTTAGAGGTTGCTAATACTTTTGAAGAGTATTTTACAAAAATTCCTGTCTAAACTACTAAATCGCTGAACTCATCACCTTCCATTGCACTCTCTTGGCTAGCTGATAGCTTGCCCCAATGTCATAGTGTTTTCAAATTGAAACTGTTGATGCCTGTGGAGTAATTTAATCAATAACAAAAAAACTAACAGCTTTTGGAATATTGTGACCATTCAATTCATAAAGTTCTGCTCACATTTATGTACATTCTGTTCTGATTGTAGTAATTGCAAAGCCTGACAAGATCTGATTGCAAATTTTCACAATCTGTCTTACTACGAATTACCATATAAGTTTTTGTGTCGTCCGCGTACATAGGAAATTTGGCATATTTTAAGCATGTTTCTATATGATATAAATAGCAGAGATGAGAGCATTGACCCTCGGGGGACTCCTGATGGGATATCGGTATCGTTTTCAGAGACGCGAGACATCTTTGAAACAATTTATCTCATCGGAAGTTTTTTCGTCGAAAGACATTCCCGAGCGCGGTCACGTCCCGTTTTCATCATCGCATCGCCGCGCCGTTAAAAAGTTCCAGGAGCACACTTTTACGAGTTCTCAGCCGCCCGCTCGCTGCCTTGAAGAAGTTTTCGAGTGCCGTCGCAATGTGGCCATGCAACGAACAAATTTGACAAGAAATATAGTGACGCTCCATCGGCTAGATTGACCGAGAGTGCGAAGTCTGCGCCGGCGCCTACCCGACGCCACGGAGCGACCATCAGTCCAATGTTCTCTGACGACGTGACGCCGCTCCGAGTCGAGGCCCGGTGTCACGGGAGACCCCTCGAGAGCGGCGTTCCCCCGATTCCTCGATTTACGCTGGAAAACCCAGTAGAGTTAACAGCCACTCTACATTTCGATAAAACGCTGGTCAACTTTTTATATTTAATCCATCTAGTAGAGCTTTGCAGTGAGACGTTCACTTTATGTATACGCGTGAAAGAAATATCTGTACTATACTCGTTATATGATTGGGGAGTAAAGAGCGCTGGCGGCCAACACCACTCGGAGCCGCCGCACGCAGACCCCGAGTCACGACTTCTCTATCGGTGGTGGTGGTGAGGGAAATCGCGTATGCTTCTCTTCCGTTTACTGTGTTCGGAAAACTGGTTTCTCCGAAGTGATCGTGTAAAGCTCGCTTAATAAATGAAAATCTTGAAAACTAACTTGAAGGATTACTTATGCGTTAAGAAGGTGCGGGAGCGAATGAATCGCTCTAGTCATGACGCTGTTCTAATGCTGAAGGTCCATTTCATCGGAAGGAATCGGTCGCCACACGAGCATCTTCTTCGGCTGTCTTGGCGGAAATTGTTGATCCGCGAAGTGCGACATCGCGTGTCGAGGAATCGTTTAGTATAAATTAACTTAATTTTGTGGTTGGAGTCGCCTTGGATATTCGCAGACCTCCGTGAATATTCATGTCGCCTCGTGAGTGGCGTCGATACTCGTTTTGTCGTCGGTCCATCCGCGGGTCGCGCAGAAGGTCGGCCTGCGTGTTTCTCGTCCTGTTCCATCTAAATGTGTCTACCAATGCATAGAATTGGCACAGAAGAGACAGGTGAAGAAAGGGTTTGTAATTGATTCATATATATATATAAGAAAAGTCAGTTATTTAATGAACGTAACATTTTAATGAACTCGGCGGCAGACGGCGACTGAACGCTAAGGATATATATTTCATAAAAGTAAATACTTAACGTTTTTTAATGTATGTTTCCAAAAAATATATAACTCGAGCAGTCGGCAGTAGCCGTGCAATCGATTAAAATATCTGTGCCACGTTATAAGCTTATAAAAATATCGAGAGCTATCGAATCCGGTTCAGTCGATTTGGAGTCTACGCGTCACTGTCGTCAACACACGTGCAACACCGTACGCGTGTCTGCCGGCGAACGCGGGGGCGGCTTGGTTAGTTCTTTTAACGGTGGCCGACAGTCTGTCGGAGGGACTGTTGGCGTTTGGGACGAGTCGCATAAGCGTCTGTGGGATCTCCGCCGCCCGAGAAAAGATAGCGCGAAACGCGTGTGGATGAGATGAATTGGAACGCGGGCGGCGGGCGGCGGCGGCGGGCGGCGGGCGCTGAGCAGTGAGCAGTGAGCAGTGAGCGGTGAGCAGCCGGCCGCGCGAGACGGCCCACGTCGCGCCGAGCGAGCGCGCGGGAAAACTTTGCCGCCGATTTCCCTCGAGCGAGGAGCGTCGGCCGACGCGCCGCCGGTTCAGCCGACTTCGCTCCTGGATACGTGAGTACATTCTGTTCATACTCGTGGTCGTGAAGTCCGAACGTCCAGGTGAACGTCTACACTGAAGCGAAGTTGTCCTTAAACTAGCTATTTTTTTATAAATACGAATTGTTCCAAGTCCCGTCGGGCGGGAACGGAACGCTCCCTCTTTAATAAATTTACCTATTTTTGCACACTTTTGTTGAAAGTCCTCCTTCATAGCGACATCGAAACGGCAGTCGCGTTGCGGGCTCGGCTTCGCTGCGGCGGTGACGCTGACGAGCGGTCGGGGAAATCGTACGACAGTTCTGTTTCTCGATTGAAGTCTATTCGTCAAATGAACTCGAAAAACTACTGAATTTCGTCATCAAAAATTACACACCGTTCCAAGCAATGCAAAACATCTCTTTTTTTAATCATCATTTCAATGTAATTGAAATGTAGTTGAATAAATAAATGTAACGAATTTCATGAAATTCACCATCGTTTAACGGTGACGTTGTGACCTGAGCAGAAAGGGGTCGTGCACTTGTCAGTGGTTCGTGAGCGGGAGCCGAACCCCGGAGCTTCGCGGAGGAAGCGAGTCCGCAGCACCTTGCGCGGCGTCGGTGGAGTCGACGCCACTCGCGTGTGTGTTGTATTGTTGCATTGTTGCTGTAATTTATTGCGGCGCACAAAACGTGTGCCAATATTGGCCTACCGTACAATTGTACAATTATACAATATATAATAAATCAAATGATGATCGCTATAATTTCTGTGAAATGTGTCATCGCACATTCCCGCCCGTTCTAATATTTCAATAAACGCTGTCCAAAAGTATTTTCCGGACTTTCAAACGTGCATGTTTTAGTAAAAAGAGCAGGTTATTGCTATCTATATTTGGAGGAGAATCGGAGATATAGTGACCGAGGACCCAGTTTCGAGTACTGAAGGGATATTCGTGCGGGTTGTACCGGCGGATAGAGCGGTTTTTGAGGAACGTTTCTTTACGCGGTTCGTCAAGGATCTGTGTAAATTGCTTCATATATAAAGATAAATGGTGCAAAAAAGATCCGCCCGAGGTCCCATCGAAAACGTAATCCGTCAGAAATATTACAAAACAATATTCGGCGGCACGATTCCTCTTTGACAGATCTACAATAAGTCCGCTGCGCTAAGTTTGTCTTTTAAGGATAACTCATTATATCTATTACATCTTCAAGATGAATGTGTCGGTCAATGCGGTAATTTAAGTACGTTAGTTATCTTAAACGGTTCGTGTTCACTATTAAGATCTTTAATGTTTTGAAGTTGTTCGAGTGCCATCGACTTTAAACGGCATCGAAGCCGCGCCCCGCGGCGCCAGGAGGAGGTTCGGAGGCCACGGGAAATCTCAGTGAGCCCCTACGTCGTGCGAGCGGCATGGCGCCCACACGCGCGGAAACAACCCAAATATTTATGAATATTTCGCGCATATTTTTAGCGACCGATGTGACATTTGAATTAATTAATTATAATGCTAAACGAGTAACGATCGCTCTGACCGGCCTCCGACTGGAGGTAAACCGTCGCTTTATGGCGCTGACGCCGCCCGGCTAGCGACTTGCGACCGCTGCCATTGCTAAAATCACCGACCGACCGACAGACTGATATTATTGTTATATTGATCTCCGGAGATCTTTTTATGCACGTCGGACGAAGTAGGCATCCTCATCATGTCTCGCCGGCTGCACCGTAACGCCCACTACCCCAGCGGAGCCCTTTGAAGGGGTAGGGGGGCCAAAACTCCAAGCGGCGAGAGGTCGTTCCCCACCAGCGACGTCACGACGTGGACTTAAACTAACATTAGTGAAATTTAAGTTATTTATCCTTATACTAAGTACAAGGGTAAATGTCGTCGTCGGTCGTGGTGGTCGCCACCACAACGTATACAGGCTACACATGTCGCTGCAGAGTTCCCAGTACGCCGGTACTATTAAGTCATACTTTAGAATCCTCTTTCATCATCATGGCCAGATTTCCTGATCGTTTCACCATCACATCGGTGACTATTTTCGTCAAATACAAAAGTTAGTCGATCGCTTTAGGCCGAAAGACTAATTTGATTCGCGACACCCTTTCGGGCCCCGTACAAATGATGTACGGGAACGACGTTTCATCGTTCGATATGTTTCGGTGTGAAACGTCATTCCCATACAATATTTAAGCGATAGCGATCTTCGAAAGAGACGCGGTCTAAGGGCTCAGTCCACTTCGACAGGTATTCGTGTGAATAGAATCGTAAAACGCAATCGTCTCCGACGCGATGCTGTATTTAACCGACTTCGAAAAAAGGAGGAGGTTGTCGATTCGGCGGTATTTTTTTTAAATTCTCGACATGTATTCGATCGTCCGTAAAAAATTTAGAACTGAGAAGTCATATATAATTCGTAAGTCAATGAATAATATTAGCTAAAGGTCTTTTTTGTTATTAAGGAAAACGTCGTAATCGTTTTAGTGTGTCGTAGAACGTAGTCATTGCTAGCCACAGCGCGTCACTGACTGACTGACCGACTGACCGGCTGAAGAAACGCGTCACTCGTCTTGGGTCGAATCATGTCATATGAACACGTGAGACCGATTCACATGTAAATTACAATGTGAATTTGAAGAGAAAACACAAACCATAATCAGAGACAAATTCAACTCAAGTCAGATATTGAACGAATGCATTTCCGCCAGCAGAGCCTGCTGCTACACTCCACATCGTGTTCATGATATTCAATAGCGACCGTCCTTGATGTTGGAGTGTAGCGAGTCATCGTGTCTCCACAATCCTGTGAGCCCGCGCGGCTGTGGCGAAGCTGCCGGGTGTCATTGACGATATCTGCATGGAGACATTCTCCAAAAGCATCTCTTCAATAGGTGTATTATTTGCAACTTCCTATCTATCAACACCCTCGGGGTTGTCTGGAAGCGATCGCTAAAAAGCGACAAGACCGCCTTCTATACCTCTCTAATTAGTGAGCCTCGTTCTAGTTTATATATTAAGCGAAAATCAAAATATTGTTTGTTCGAGTAGGCTCAAAAAGCCCTTTCGTATCGTCAGTAGTGTGTTCGTCGGTAACAAATCTAGCGACGACTCGGAAAGTCGATTCCGCTGCGACGAAACCGGCAAGAAACTCGACGGTTACTCTTTTAAACAAAGTTTTTGGAAGTCACAATGCGTGTAGCTTTCATGTGCGACTGGAGTCAAGACCAAAGGACAAATGCAAATGTGCGATGTCCAACGAGTAATGTACCCGTTCACTGATTATCGTTGTGTTGCCTAAACACCAATAATGTTTTGCCACCGTCATTAAGTACACTATGAATATATTATAAAATCATCTCATTTCCTGAATTTGAATTTTAGAAACTGGTTGCGACGGCACCTCGCGGTCACGTGTCCGTTCGCGGCTATTTCAAATTCCAACAGCGAGGCTTTGTGTTCTTGTATTCTGGTATTCTTGTCTTGGCGTTCTGTAAACGTGAGCGGTTACTTGCCAGATGATGCTGTCTGTTGAACTGTACACCGTGCGCCACTTTTTCCGATGCAGCGATGCCTAGATTAAGGAACGCCTCGGCGCGAGGGTCCCTTCGACGCGTACTCGAATGGAGGCACGGAGGCGCCGCGACTCGAAGGAGGAAAACCGTATTTGTAACCGACGGAGGCACATGTTATTCGGCAAATTATACAATAAGTTTTTAATAGTGTTTATGCTAATTTTTATCCCCGGCCGCTGTTTTTCTGCCGCCGCCGTCCGGAAAGGTTTAATTATTTTTTTTTTATAATTATACGTTTAGGATTTGACGTTTGATATATTGGTATATACAACAGTGGGAGACGGGGACGACCGCCGCGCAGTCAAGGCCTCTCCTCGCCGCCAACTGGTTCTATGGCAATGCGGATTCAAGCACATTTTTAGATATATTATTTTTAATACTGCGCTTCGAGCGTCGCCGGGAGATCGCTAAACGACTGCTTTTTTAAATAAAATTAATCACAAAAGAACACCAAACATCAAACAGATCCGGACGTGGGCATTCGCAACACCACCGCCGATGTGTTGCTTCTAAAGTTGCGTCGTCTAGAAGCAACTTTGTACATACAATCAACCGTTTCGGATTTCCGAAAAAAAAATGCATACAATTTTCGGCGGTACTTCCTGCACGAGCCCCCGGGGGATCCCCGACTAACGCAGCGACAATGTCACATTCCGTTCGCTGTGACCGACCGCATCTGGGCTCCGTCGTCGCCAATATGTCGCAGATTGCCAACTAGAGCCGTCGTTACAAAACTGATGTTCTTTTTAAACCTTCCGATCCGCCGAGACCGCCCTCGCGGGAACTTCTTCTTTTCTAACATGAATTATTATATTTTTGAATGCTGTGCAAAGCTGCCCCCGTCCAAATATGCTCGAGCGTCCTTTTGCCCAAAAATGTAAAGGGCCCCGTTGTATCGGTCGCGACGGCGTCGTCCCCTCGTGCACAATGGCCGGCGTGGCGGGCGACAGCACCGCAATTGATGTCAATTGGCACTTATTGCTTTCGCGATAGTCATTCGGCCGTTGTTTACAGCGTAATCTTTTGCTTCGGTTCAAATGTGATGCCGCGTGTCCCCAGCGATGACGCCATTTAACCCACAACTAACTGGCCACAAATTGTTGCTGTCACTTGTTATAAAGGATGGAAGTAAATAGACGCCCCCGAAGCCTCTCTTCATTTCAGACGCAGAACATGAAATTTACATTGTGCATCGTTTTTACGATAACTCTTAAGAAATTTACTTCAATTGTACATTCTATAAGATTATATGGCATACGAAACGCTAAGACTAACTTTTATAGGTCGATTGTACATTTTTTTGTATCACCATTATTTGGAAGATAAAACGAACAGAGTATGTTATCGAGAGATAGATACGAGTAAATACCTTCGCAGATTTAAATCTGTAAAAGAGGAATTGTCCCCCCGTACATTTTGTCTCGTTATATCTCCAAGGGATCAAGCAGCGCCGGAGATGAAAGCTTCCAGAAGACTCTGTATATTGCGAAGCGTCTGACGGAGCGCTTGCGTGGAGCGAAGCTCGTGCGGCCTTCGCCAGTCAAAGAGCTCAACTGTGAATACGAAACTAACTTCTTTAATGAAAGGTGTTTCATCAGACGGACGCGAGTGCCACTGAGCGCACGGCTGCCTCGTCCACATTTCGAAATCGGAAACACAGCGTGCGGTTTATGAAATCACGACGCGAGCGAGACGGTCGATGCGAGCCACGGCCGCCGCCGTATCGGCCTCGGTCACTCGGTCGGCTGTAATGCGGCACGCGGTATTTAGACGAGAAAAAGGATTTTTTTTTTACTTTTCATTTGTTAGCGCAGCAATGGTATAAAGGTGACTTTTAAAAGTGCACTCCGTTCAAACTGTGCACTCGGCGCCACGTGTTGGCCTAAGCAGTTCCACCGAATATGAACCTAATATCGAAGCGAGCGGGTATCCTGTCCTCTAGGTGCGAGCCAACCGGCGATCTGGTGCAGAGCATCGTGCGAACGGCGCTGCCAAGTATGTGTCGGGGCTGCACCGCCCGCCTATTAATACACCCGAAGACACCTATTTATACACATTTTGGCGACAATTCACGGAGCTCATTATAGCCACTACGAAATTACAACTTTTATTATGCTCGGTGGCAACACTCGCGGCACGATGTCATTCGCCGCAGAAACTAGCAGCCGTAACATGAGCAACAGAAATAAACTTGTTCCCAATTCTAGCGGCCCGACGAGCTTTCGAAGGGTGACAGAATACGTTTCCATGACGAACTCCCGGAAAAATAATACGTGGAAAAAACAGGTGAGCACTCGAGGGCCGAAATGTCTTTTTGACTTTGAAAATGATTTGTCCATCTCGGCGGTATCTCTCGCTACGTATTCTATTGTCTGTCAGTCGCACCGGGATACAAGCGTTGACGTGTTCCCTAACCTCAGGTGAAAATCGAGGCTGCGGCGTGGTCCAGCTGCCGCGTCGCCGCGGAGAAGCCGGAGGATGTGCCCTGAAGCGAGTCTTCAGAACTTTAGGCCATTTCTTAATCAAATGAACACGTGCCGTCGTCGTCACCGTCTGCGGCGGTCGAGTCACGATAGAATTGATCTATTTCCGTTTTCGGTGTCTGCTCGCTGCCAATAGCCCGCCGCCTGATTGCATTCATTCATTCCGATTCTCTTTTGTTCGATGAGAAAGTTTATTTCGTGGCTTATTGTTCCTCTATCCGCTCCCTCGCGGCGGATCGTTTCCTGCGAGAATCGCTCATCATTGTAATCCATTTCGATGGATCGATTCCCTCGTCCCAGAAACAATAACAGATAAAGGACCTCGTGATGAGACGTGAACGATTACTAAAATGGATGTGCGAGTGCTACTTTGTTTGCTCCTGTCGGCCGCGACCCAGTTTCGCTCGACAGGAGAACGAAACTCGTTGGAATAACTTAATTTTGATAGTAAGCATTATTTCTCTATAGAGGCTATTGAGACGAAAAATGCCTCGTCCCGCGTCAACGTAACTTTAGATATTTGTTCAGCGAACATGCCAACATTAACGCCTAAAAGTTAGAAAGTTAGAAATAGTTTCTTCGGCGAGTGAGGAGGCGCGTGCCCAGCAGTGGGCGGGAGTAGGTCGCTATTGTGGTTTCGGGTGCCGTTTCAAGTTTGCGCCGATGAGCCGTGCTCTAGTGCCGGCGGCCGGTGATCAGGAAACACTCTGGCAGCACACGCAATTTGCATTCTCATTTGCATACATTTCACACGCCGGCGGCACTCGCATTATTTACCTAATGCTTTTAGACACCACCTCGCATGTGATTATGCACGCGAAGGGTTTCGACGGCATCGCCGGCGTAACGCTGCGAGAGAGCGCGGGTTCGATTTCCGCGACAAATTGAGATAATGAATTTCCTATTTTGTTTATAGAAATAAAACTCGTTTGACAAATGGCCGAATTGATTCCATGAAAGAATTAATATCACAATGAGTCAATACATAGTGACCGTAGAGCGAGCCGTATCAGTAGCATAAATAAGGCTGCCTTCGAGGAGAAGTTCTGATTGAATAAAACGTTCGAGTCATCTCCGTTCGTCTCCTGCGTCACGAAGCAATTGATTTATAAAACGGAAGATATCGGGCGAGTGTGTGTTTGCCTCGTTAAAGGTGTAAGACAATCATTTCCACGAAATGGCACTCGAATACAATAAGAAATAGTCGCGTTGGCTCCGCGCTGGACGCGAGCCATCTTCTACACTTGTCCTCATTTTTTTATTCGATAAAGGTATCATATAAGTCAGGCGAAGATACCTGACTTATTTCACTCTACGATGAGTCACGACAGTCGCTGGTGAAATGCGTGGATTCTATCTTGGAGTAGTCGCGAAGTCGAATGCTGGGCGGGCACCGCTGAGTCTCCTTTTGATGTGAAGAAACCTATTCCGAAAGTAATTGTGAGGTGTGTGCGCGGCCACCGATCCACTGCGGTGCGGCGTAGTGGGTCTCGGCTCTGAAAAGGGTAGCTTCCGTGTTTCTGCTTTGACGCGCGAGACATATCGAGACAGTTCGCCTCCGTCACTGACGAATGTTTAGCTCCTTTGTGCGCGTAACCGTTCAGATAAGTTATCTGGGTCCGTTTCTTCGTTTCGTCCACCATCCGAGTCGAGCTATTTCAATGAATAGGGCGGATTCAGCTTCGAATATCTCATAGCTTCATTTCGCTTTGTACCGTTGTATAAATTCTGATTTGGGAGTTCTCTGTTCGAGTAGGCTTTACAGCGATTTCGAATCGTCAGATATCTCATTGACCACACGTCGTTTCCAATGTCCGGGCGACGAAAGTATAAAATATGGAGTTAAAATGTCTACGAGGATCACGGCGCCTCTCGCGAGAAGAACCCTTAATCTCAGGCGCTTGAAATATATCATATAAAGTACTAGTCATCTTATTTAATATTTACCGCCGTTATCAGGCTCTCTTTGTCGAGAAGTTTACTTTAGCACAGTTGAATAGCAAGTGATGTATCCAGTAAACGTACTACACGCCGTGAGGACCACGAGAAGGTTCACGACGGCGAAGTTGTTCTATGAGGATTACTTATATTTGCAAGATTTTTTGTCTTTGGAGTTGAAATTTTACTATTTCAAGGTTAATTATTCGTTTTCGACTTCTAGTTAGATTAACTGGATAGGCGCTTAAATAAATAGCATCGAAAGAATTGCCCGAAGCCAACGGCCCGGCCGAGAAGATGATCCCGAAGGCTTCGCGAAACACAACGAGACAAGCTTGTTTTTAATTATTAAATTGTTGTCGGCTCTTGATAAAATGCTCAATTTCAAATTCATCTTAAATATGAGTATTGCTTCTCAGTAAAGTAGGACCGAGTATAATAAACACACACATTTTTCTCCAACCGTTAGAAGTTTCTCTTGACAACCTATTGTAAGTCTACGGGCGGAGCCAGGAGCCGCGGCCGCGACCGCTGAATAGATTGGATCCATTTCAAAATGTCTGAGATGGAGCTAATGGCGGAAATTCTCGGCCTATTCAGCTGGTAAAGCGATCCCAACTCGTCGAAGGCCACTCTCCCGTCGTCTCGGAGAGATTCGCCTCGCGGCTCGACTCCTTATCGCGGCATCTCTGTGTGATGAATCGCGCTCGAGAGTTCGGCGGGCCCTCCTCGTCGCCCTCCTCGTCGCCCTCCGATATAACGCCGTAGTCGCTAAATCACGGCTATCTCTACGCCTTTCAAACGACATCGTCTCGGACTTATCATTGGTGGCGCTCCACTGATCTCTCGCGGGTCGCGAGGGCCCGCGTTCGAGTCTCGGATGTTGGAGCAGTGGCATTTGACGCCCCGGGGTGGGACTACACGCTACTGTGGTCCATCGAGGTCGATTGTTAATTATCATCTGTAATCCGGCGAGTTTCGGCGACCGCCGAGCGGGAACGCGCTACTCATATTATTGACGATTAAATATTAAATGGGTCTTACGTGGGATCGATCATGTATCTGTATCACGTTTACGATTCATTTATTGTACAATATTTTCTCCATCTGTTGTCCGCCGAGGTCACACCTTGTTTTTATTCATTAGGACACCTACAGGTTACAATTATATATTGATATAACAACAAGATCTTAAATCCTAGCTAAAATTGTATACCTACTTATGGATAGTCACAGCATGCTAATTCTTACAGTTAATAATTTAAACAAACAACAAAATCAAAAGAAGGAAAAAAATACATACTAAAGAGAAACATCAATTAGAAATAAAACAAACTAGCATATAGCGAAATTCATGCTACCAAGTACTGGGCCAAAAAGTAGTCCTTAATTTTTTTTTTAAATTTGCAAAAGCTGTCACCAAAAATGTCTATATCAATGACTTTATTAATATTATTGTAGGTATTTGTCATTCTGTTGATAGGCGCCGAAACGCCTAGATTTGTTTTAAAGTTCCTGGCTATTAATGGCATGTAATTTTTTACCCTACTGTTCGGCCTAAGAATTCTCACAGCTATTTTGTTCAGTAAAGTCGGTGAGTCAAAAGTCTCATTTATCAGTTTGTGTAAGAAATAAATCCAGCAACTTTCTACGATCAGGTAGGGTAAGTAACTTACAATAATACAGTTTAGAATAGTAGCTACAATTAACATTACAGTATGTTCCATCACCAAAACTAACGTGATTTAAGAATCGTTTATAGAATAGGGGTTCCAAGCCACCGAGCCATATTCGAGAACACTTCTTACCAATGCGTTAAAGAGTAATAAACTGGTTTGTGGATTTTTTAATTTTTTACTATTTCGTTTAATAAATCCCGCAATTTTGGACGCCCTTTTACATATATTATCAATATGTGAAACAAAGCTTAATTTACTATCAAGACCGACCCCTAGGCCTCTTACGCAAACCGAGTCTTCAATATTGTTATTATTTAATTGTGTTAACTTTTCTGTGAGACGAAATAAAATGACATTTCTTATGATTCAACGACATTTTGTTAGCTAAACACCATTGAGTTAATCGATTAAGATCTTCCTGCAAAAGGACTGAGTCACTGGTAGACCTAATAGCACTGAATGCTTTCAAGTCGTCAGCATATAAGAGAACCTCAGAGTTTATCATTTATAAAGATATTAAAAAGGATGGGCCCAAGTAAAGATCCCCGAGGGACGCCAGAGCGAGCAATATAAGTTTGAGAGGGTTGAAATCCACCCAAAACCACTCTCATTTGCCTATCAGATAAGTAGGAGTTAAACCGATTAAGGATATTTCCGTTGAAACCATGGGCATTTAATTTTTTTATTAGAATGTTATGATCTACAAGGTTAAAAGCTTTGTAGAAATCAGTGTAAAGATTATCTACCTGTATGTTTCTGTCTACGTGAGCTGACAATTAGTCAACATAGGTTACTAGATTAGATAGCGTGGATCTAAGCATATAAAAACCATGTTGTTTGCTGGATAGAATACATTTCATATGCCAGTATATGTGAGGGCATACCAGTGACTCAACCACTTTAGCAAATTTAGGCAGCTTTGAAATGGGACTTACGGCAGTACTTTGTTGGTGCCGCGTGATGACATTTTTTCCCAAGCATCTCCCTCTTTCGCGGTACTCATTCGCTTAGGCAACCGCCGGGACAAGGTGTGCGCTACTTCTAGAAGTAGCGGATGAGCCCGACACTTCGAGGTACGTCCACGTGATTTCTTTCTCCTTCACTAATATCACTTCTCACGCGGACACCTCACTCTAATTTCTTTTTTACTTCTCGACCTTACAATCTACGTTCTAACCGCTACGTGGACAGTGACATATTCCTTTGTCTTTTTATCCGCTGACAACAATAAAATAAATAAAGTAGGCCCAGTAACCTCTCTCGAATCTGTAGTCCGACGGCTAGTAATAAATACAACAATGATGCGAAAAACTGATTATAGCGAGAAGAATCAGCCTCGAGACTCAGTCCAAGTGTCGCAGCCGACTATGGAGCGAATTTAATGTTATGTAGAGATTTGATAAAATCACACAATGTGTTTTTAAACGTACAACTCGTCTTTGAAACCCTAAAAGGGACGGCGCGATCTCAATAGAGACATTAGTATTCGGCGCCCCGACGAGCACCGCCGCCCTGACGGATCGCCCCGCCTTCGTGGCCGGCTCAGGAGGCGATATGTCACTGCCACGCGGGGAAACTGCGGTCCATTTGACCTTTTCTTCCAAACAAATAATCCGACAAACGAGCGAAGCCTTCACTCGACGTCGACTGAGCGTCGGCGCTTACACTCGTTGGCGAGACAAGAGTCGCCGCCCTGAACTCACTCGCTACTGCATGTCGCACGATGGAGACATGCTCGCATACGACGGAGGCAACGCGGTTGGCTTTGAAAAGGTGACCTTACTTCAATTGACTTCCCTGTCTCTCACAAGAAACCGAGCGACAGCGATCGGCTTCTCACAGAGAAAATAGGCTCGACCGCTCGGTCTGTCGACTACAGTTGAAAGGCTCGGGCTGGCAAATTATTTCAAACAGCAGCTGTAAAGCAAACGTAATTTATTCGAGTAGCTTCAAGATTACGCTTTTCTCACTTGCGATATAAAATTTGACTAGGAAAGCTCACGTTTTCTTTGTGGCGACGCAAAGCGGTCGCTCCCCGCGGCGCCACGTGTTTATCGGCGCGATGGAGACGACCGTTAAGTCCTGACGGCAGCGCCAGCGCCCTCCAGTGTGCGCAGCTTCACGTCAGTGTTCAGCCCGTGCTACGTTGGTTGTAGCGAATGGCGATGGTGTGTTGCAGTGCGCTAGCAGACCTCGAAGGGAATGGCTAATTGAACCTAAGCCATATGTCTCGCTAATGTTAATCCGACTTCATACCAGCTGTATAGAACAACCGTATCTACAAACAAATATAAAAGTATACTTCCGACTTGTGAAGTAGGTACAATTACAATAAACAACGTATATTTCGATTTACAGCAAAAATATACATTTCTGTTTATTAAAATACAATAGGACCAGTGGGCGTGTCGAACTATGAAATATGAAGCTTCGCGTAAAAAGCCGCTATTAAAAGTGGGCGGTCCCGCCGCGGCGTCTGCTGCGTGATGGATAGTGCGCTTATTATCAGTTAACATTCGGCAATTCGTTGCATTCGTTCACTTATGCTTAACAATTATTTAAGCTCATATGAGTTCCTCGGAGACGAGTCACAGCAGCAGGAGCGGCCGGTGGCCCCAGACCAGGCCCTGCGCCTCCGCTCCGCCACAAACGATATGTACAGCGAATTCAAAAGAATTCAGTCTTTCGTTTTTGGGTTACAGACCATGTTTCATTAAAATCGGTGAAGCGATTCTTGTGTAACAACGTTATATACATACAAATTACTGAGTTGTATAGTGGATCGAAATTCTTTATTCGAGTAAGCTTTTACGTCACGCTTGAATCGTCAAATATCGTTTTCACATGATGTCCTCGTTTTCACAATTATTATTATTGATTAATTTTAAGGCGTTTAGTTGGATCAAGGTAACTCGTTCCCTTCGACCTTTTTATATGGTTTCAGTATCCTTCGATTTTTCAATTGGGTCTCTCCCATAGGAGTCCTCTGAAACGGTTGCTCTTAACCAAATTGTCGATTGAATGAGGCCCACTGGAATCTCTGACATTATTTTATATGCGGGGCGTTAGCACAGTGCTCATTGATTACGTCAGAGTAATCATCGCGCTTCATACTCACTACAAATGACACAGACAGACAAATAATAGTGAATTTGAGCACAACACTTGAGGCAGTCCTCTTCAATTTACTTTGTCAACCACTAAACCGCTGTTGTCGTGCTAAGTCGCACTCCTGTTGAAAAGAGTGCCGCTTATCAGTTTCAATTTCAGCCGAAGTGATATGAAGATGTTTAACTTTGAATCTTAAAATATTTCAATATCGATGATATGTCATTGGAACACGTGAGCGTCACGAAAAGCTTTTATTCGTGGTTAACGTCTTATGGAGCGCTCACTCGGGGAGATCATAAATCTCGTTTTATTTTACTAGCTTTTTATCTGAACTCGACTGGAGATCGGCCTACAGACTCCGCGCCGCGACGACGGCGGTACGTCTCCGCATCACTTTGCGACAGCTTTCATATTCGATATGCATTAGCAACAACTGCGGTATTATGGCGCTAACAATTTAATGTCGCTAAACTGTGCGTTTGTCCGTCTGTAGATTGCAGCGCGGGAAGGTCTGGCGCCGGAGAGAACGCTGTCACTCATCTAGACACTCAATTCTAGCATTAGTATTATAACATTCGTACAAGCTTCTCAGTGAAATATTTGTAGGCATATAGATAGATTGAAATGTAAAGATATTTCAAAAATATTCCACGGGCGTCTTGATGGTGAGTGAAACGTTAACGCCAGCTGTTGGAAATGACGTCGCGTGTGTGAAACAGGACATGGTCACGAGAGAACGCAACATGTTCCTCTAAATTGAACGCCTGAGAGAGGACGCTGAGCGGTGACACGATCGAATTCAAACTTTTGCAATAAATTCAACACTGGCGTACAAAGCTCCATATCGCGACGTGGATCGATACCCCACCGAACTGCCGTTTGTGTTAATCTTAGCTTTAAGACTACATACTAAAATAAGTCACTCGTAAAAGATCTTTTTACGCTTGTCTTAAAAACGTTTCATTAAGATCGTCGGAGTAGTTTCTTTTCGGTTGTAATTTTATGATTATAAGAATTAGACGGAGTAGTTTTAATATAGCAGGACTTTTAAACGATGGCCAGCCGATTGAAGCTCGCAGTGCTGGCTCGACCGATGAAATATCTCGTCTTCGATGAATACCAGCGTCGAGTACCCATATTTCGATCCTGCGTTTTATGGCTTCCAGAGAGTTAGACTTGGTAAAAAAGCCTATGTAAGCGGCAACGAATTGGCATACAAAGTGTATGAGCGATGGCATTCAATCAGTATATCGTGAATGGTATGCTCGATTGATTGGTAAAAGACAAGGAGAAATGAAAAAGACTGTAGACGTTCTATAGCTTAGGTCAACCACCAAATCGTTCGCAGGGTTGGAGGGTGGCGAATTTCTACAGCATTACAACCTAACCTAACATAACTACAAGCAGTTACCTAACTTATTTTAGTGGTATTAGGAGAGGGTATAGAGACGAGTTTATTTTAAGCCAGCTTAAGCCCCATCCCCCTAAAGACCTGCCGGTGTGATCAACATAAACATGTGACGTCGGCGATACACTAATACCCATTTAAGGTCTCTAATCCAGTCGATCTCGTTGTCGACTCCACTGTAGACATCGTACTACCTTAATACCGAAGTATTTAATTGAAACATTGTTAATTAATTGAATTCAACTACATTATCATGTCCATCTATATACAAGTATCTATTTAATAAATTATAAAAAAATCTAATGCCCTGTATGATTAGTATTATCTATTATTAAGTATACGAGTATAACGACGGCAACGTCTTTTATGGTGGTAACAAGGTGTGCAGCGAGCTAGAAACAAACATCTACCAACATTCGAACTACCCCCACTCGCAGAAATTAGTATGAAAGGGCTTGCATTAGACTGGCGGGCATCCGCTCCGGCGCCGGCCGCCCGGGCTACGGGGGCGCCTGCGGCGGCTCTCTCCCTGTCCGTGACAGGGTTGCGAGCCGGTGCGGGGGCGCCGCCGGCCCCGGTGGTCGCTGCTGGGATCGCGGGCCGCGGCGCGCCGTGCGGCGCCGGCCGCTCTCAAGAGGCCGGGGGCTCCGCCAGCTGCGGCGGGCCCGGGAATCGCCATCGCGGCGCCGGCCAAGAGGGCACCGGCCCCCGTCCCGGTCGCCGGTATCGTTAAGGCGCAGCCGGCGTCCGGGCCGGCGGGTCCGGTGTCCGGACCGGCGGCGGCTGGGTCCGCCGGCTCGGAGGAGGCGAGTTCGGGGGCCGGCGATGCACGGCCGCCCGTGGCGGACGAAGGCGCGGGTGAGATGAAGGACTCAAGTCAATCCTCAAGTGAGGATTCTTCAGAACCGGAGGAACCCACCGGTTTTACCTCATCCTCGGAGGGTAGCTCCGAGGAATCTTCTTTTTCTTCTNAAGTTAATGTATGCTCGACAGAAATTCGACCGTCAGTTGCATCTAATAGTACATGTATGTAATATTAGAGAAATGATAGACATAAAAGCCGACGATTGCCTCCCATGCGGCGGCGCGATTCGCGGCCAATAAACTGCTTCATATCCACAATAAAACTCATCGCCCTTCATTACTGTCGTAGCGAAGGTCGACGAAAACGACAACGCGGGAGCCGATGCCCTGAAAATATCTCTCGATGTTGAATTTGTAAAGTCACGTGAAATGACTCCCTGCGTCGAAAAACGTCGAAGCTGCCTGGGCCTGGGCCAGACGCTGGAAACGACCGCTGCATGCATCAGGGCACATCACTTTCCACGGCCACGTCGTGTGCAGCCAAAGGAGCCCTCGGCCTATCCTTTGTTAGGTTTATTCGCCAACGTTCAATACGACGAGATAATTGCGAGTCTTGCGACAGTGGGCTTACTCCGTTTATATAGAAAATAAATTTTACTCTTAATAATCTTATAAAATTACATTGCCTCTGTAGACATATAGACAACCAAGAGATTATTTTTTTTTTAATCAGAAGAAATATTTAACTGAATTACGTTCAAAATGAATTGATTACAATTATTCAGCGCCCGAAGAGATTACGTACAGAATGAATTTCATCAAAATGGACAACGATGTAGAGCCATATTAAATTTGTCTTCACTTTGTCGCAGGTCCTGAGTTCGTGGGTCGCACGCGGCAGGCGTTGGATGGGTTTCCGGCGACTACACGACACCTGAAGTAAGTGGTGCCATGCGTTCAGTGTTCCACTGCCGGACAAATATAGGCTTTTTGCCCCATAAGATTCTTGTAGAGTCCCACACTCTGACCGGACATTTTCCAGCAACAAAAAAAGCACAATACCCAAATTGACTACCGATACAGGTTTCTGCAGGATGCTGCTCTCCGATAGATAAACAAATATTGAAGTCTTATCACGATTACGTAGATCCATATATAGTATGAATCAATTTTACCTTACACTTAAGGCGGAAGCGGGAGCCGCCTTTGTGGCGAGGAACATAGTGACAAAGGAAGTTCAACCATTTTATATAACGCGTAATTTCATCGTAACGCCCTTCATCTTTTAGGGATCAGTCCTGCCCTGCGGATGTTACACGTGTCTCAGTATGTTATGTCAGAAAGATTCATACTTAACTCCGGGTGAGAGGGATAAAAGCTTATCTATAAACTTTAGGGGCGTATTTCAAGTTTTTGGTCGGAATCGTAATTCAATGAATACCTGCCTCGTAGGAACATGTGATACTGGATGGAGGGTGGTGCCGCGATGTCCATGTCATGTGATTGTTTTATGAAGGGACTATCTCGTATCGAATCATTTAAAAACACCGTGAAAATTTTGCTGGCTGCAGCCATTGCACCGTGTTTGTCTAGTACAAATTTGATATCTGTATAGGATGAAATATGATCTGTAATAGACATATTTCATGCAAATAAATTGAATTGAGTAATAATTAAATATTCCACACAATTCCGGGGCCACTATATTTCGATGTTATACGACTATCCGCATTGAGAAAGAGAGATCGTCGCGAAATGGTAACCTTTACAGGGCCCTGCGAGTGGCGGAAAGAAAAGCTACGAAATGTCGGATTAACTGACACAACACGAGTGTGTATTTGTAAACTAAATAGGATATCGCGAGGCTGCCAACGTCGGCAGCTTTTCGGCCCTTCGCATTCTCTTTCAAGTCGCACTTCGGGATGAAATGAGATAAGGGCACAAAGGCGCGGCTCGTCACGGCCTTTCACGAATTACGGCACTTCCTGGGATCGAAGCTCGCTTCGAGTCACACCGTCGTGTTGACACGTGCAATTGGCGAATCTTCCATCGATCAAAACACGCGTGGATTTGTGGACAAAATAAATGAAATTATTGAACATCCATGGTTTCGTCGGTTCTTCCCGCCGTGTTTCGCAAAGAAAAAATATAAATGTGGGTGTAACTTCTATTTCGAGGCTGAGCAAAAATTGAACGTAGAGGAACAAAGGATTGTATCTGCTTTTTCGTTTTTATAATTACGACAGACAAGCCAGCCGACGGGATAATTGTTGGTGTGTGATCAGCACCGCCCGTGGACTCCTCCAGCCGCAGGGAACAGCCGATGTGCCGTCCAAAAGATGGAAGTAAAATTGTCCCTTAAAGAACTGCATGCCGTAGTTTTGAGGGATCACCGCCGATAGATTGAGTTCCACATTTTGCGAGTACGCAGGAAGAGCTCATTTATTTCATTGGCAGCATGAAACGCAAACGATAAAAGTTTTATTATTAGTCACCCACCACCTGCGGTTCACATGCGAGTTTCTTGTTTCACCTACTATTAAGACACGGTCTGCTGACGACGGGAGTGTAGTACTTCGTAGGAGCTATGAAACAAATACGATATTACTAAAACATAAGTGGAATAGTTTGGAAAGAAATGCAATTTGAAATGTTTCAACGAGTGCCCGCAAAGCACAATACAAATCCGCTATTATTTATTGACGTTATATTTCTTAGATACCGAAATATACAGAGCGACGTGTTGTATCAGAAATAGCGAAAAGACTAAAAGGAGTCTTGCAATTTGATGGTAGTTCTACATATTTACTTATGTTTAATTGTAATGTATCTCAACAAAGCCAGAAGATATTCACAAATGAATCACCGAAAAATTGCGAATCTGTTTTACTGCTTCTTCTCCTGTAACAGTTATACTTGTATAAAAGTACTTATGATGCGGCTGCCGTTAGGAAGGTTTACTTGAAATCATTTTTGTTATTTTACGATATAACCGTTTCTTATCCATTTTTTTAATAAATAGAATAGATAAATAAAACTAAGGGACCAATTAAGAATTGAAACATAAAAGGGCATTTCATCGTGAAATGCTTTTGCGCCCGTCGGATGAAGTTAATCACCGTCCGGCAACGAGGGGCTCGCTGGCTGCACCAGAATACCCACTAAAACCCAGCGGAACCCTCTTCATCCGTATGCTGGGGTCCAGATCTTCGCTGACGCATTCAGCTCAATCCGACTCAAGGGTTTCAAGGAATGGGGAGCAAACGGGCGAAACTGCGCCTCCTAGCACCCCTTCTCTCCTCCGGCGGCCGGCAGGAGCAATCTCCCTTTCCCTCTCTAATGCCTCCTTCTGCCCTTGCATCATTATAACATCATTAAAGTACTGACTCATCTATAGAACGCTAATATATAATAATAAATTGACTCGCAACAGAGTAGTTCGACGGAGTTTCGTATTTCGTTACATGCATTCAACAACGCGAACCGGTTTGTTTATTTGTCCCATTATTCCTGTTGTATGTTTTCGAAGCATCCCCTTTGTATTCGCCAGCAGCATCAATCGCAGCCCCGACTCGTCGGCAGCGGTTCGAATCGTTCCCGCTAACAATCCTCGGAGCGAAGCCCCACGTCGCCTTGGAATAGTTTTATTGGCGCGTCATTAGCGACAATTGAAACCAATCGAGTCTGATTATGGAGACCATATTCTTAAGTGTAAACATGTACTTTTATAGAGCACGATGTTTGCGAGAGCGATGGAACACAGAGCCCTTGAAATGTTACCCGTTCCTCTGCTACTGCGCCGCCCTTACAAGCATTTATAAAATCTAACTAGATCTTAGTCGCGTTGCCAAATCCCAATTGGTCGAGGCGGCTGCGAACATGGTTATGAATAGGCGCGAGGGTGTGGACGATGACCGACTGAGACGACACGTCGCCGGCTCAGAATAACCATGCAGCGGCCAAACAAACCCGCAGGATAACAAGATAACATGCTCAGTGGCTTCATTGACGTCTCAGCCGTTGGAGATGCACAAGCGAAGCCCTACCTTCCTAGCACACGAAAGGACGGGCGCTCCTCTGTAAGTCTGACTGGAAAAAATCGAAATCGATGGAGTCGGCTCTAAATGTATTCCAATTGAAAAGAAATGAAACCAGTCCCAAAATAGTCGCTTCGTCTCGCTACACAATCGCTTTGAGCGTATAACATTCCGTCTGGGATTCCTTCGCCCGAAGGAATTCGATCGTGTACCTGGAGACTTGTACAAATATTTGTACGGATTTCATTACTGCGACCGACGGAACGTCAATTGACAAGTGAGTCACTTTTTCATGAAAATATGCACTGCTAAGTGCAACATTTGAAACTAGTTCAATTGTAAATCATCATTTTAACTTCATAAGACCGAAAAGAGGCGATGTATACGGTGGATTGACCACATCTCGCCAATCGCAAATGATGTCGAAGCATATCCCACCGATAAAAGAGCTGTAACAGTACGATGTCAAAGTGATAGTATACCTTCTGTATGGTGCTTCGCTTTTGAAACTCTCAGCGTAGGACTTTAAGGACGAATAGGGAGTTCCATTTCAGGTTCGGAACGCACGCACATGTCGTGTTTAGTGTCCGCTGATCAGCTGTGCCACATATAAAAATCAAAGTTTTTCCAATGACGTTGTTTTAGCTCAGTTCATTAGCAAACGACGTCGTGCTTTCTGATTCTCCGCCTCCATTGTATTTTGACGAAGAAATCGTCTCCGACTATTAGGGAGATCACACGTAGAACTTTACATGCTCAACAATCCTTTATTCAAATAAATAGCATTTTTGCAATATGATATATGGGTTCTAGTATCTAATCTAATTAAATCCAGAATATCCAGCGACGTGCCCTGGGAAATACCCACAACTAATGACATCGGTAGAATGACTTCCGGAAACTTGTTATAGACACGAATGCAGCCGTTAATATATAGTGAATTGTTGATTTTATGTAAAACTGAAGAAGAAAATTTGTACCAAACAAATGAACTCATGCAACTCATCGTGAAATAATTGCCACAACCACACCATAACAAGGACACATGGTAGAAACCGTGTATCACATTTGCGGCGTAACTCAGGGCTGACAGCTGCGCGGCGACAACTCACTTCTTGAAGCGTGTATTTTTTCTCGCTCCGAGACATTTCAAACGATAGTTTGTGAAAAACGCTTGTCCCAATTCTAACAATACTCACTCGTTTACTGTAGCTCAGCAAACATCGACGACACAATGCGTGCCACACGACTCCGCGCGCCCAACAAATCACATGTTTTTCACAAAAAACAGCTTCACAGGATTCTGCTTTATTCTCTTACGTCACAAAGTGAAGGGAAGCCTCACAGGTCACCACACCGCGTGGGCAGTTCCCAATTATACAATAGCTCATGACGCACAACGAGCAAATGGGTATTTTCCCTATAAGTCGTTGTTATTTTAATTATGTTAACGTTTGTCTGGGACGGTCTCGATAACGAGTTATGGTCTAAAATAAAGTTGAAAAACTACTTGCTAAAAGTTAAAGATCTTGAAAATAATTCCAAATATTTCGGATATGTCCAACGAGGGGTAATTCGGAGAGAAATGGTCGAACAGGAAATATAAAAAAGACAGTTGTAGCTGCCGCTGTGTAACTTCCTTTTCTATCAAGCAAACTCAAAATGCTCCTCGCGCCATGCCAATGATGGGGTATTCTATAAACGAAATTTTACTTACTCCGTGCATTCTCATTCACTGTCAAGTTATATCATTGTAAAAGGCCTTCAAAATTGTCATTGCAGAGAGCTTCTTTAGATAATAAATGTCATTATTGAGGAGGCGGGAGCGTGGCGAGCATATCCAGATACCCTATCAGAATCACGGGGGCCTTCTCTTCCCGCGAGCAGCGGCCGCACTCTCGGATTTCCATATCTTATTTAAATAAACCAGACAGATATTCTATTTCCTCCCACCAATACGTATGGTATACTTGCAGGTACACCACGTGTGCGTATCCTCATAAACAGTACTGTGACCTCATAACGTCATGGCCTTGTATCTAGACTAACTTTTTTGGTCCCGTGCTGGGCTTGCAGTACAAGTGTTTGTTGGGTCTTTACTTTGCTCAGTCACACTTAGAAACAATTACGACAAAATACCTAAACATAAGATGAATTTAAAAAAACAATATATCCAAGCCAAAGGACTTTCACTTCCTGCTCGCGTTATCTTGGCAGGCAACTGGGTGACTAGCCACTGTCGAAGCCTTCCACCGGTCCCGATTAAGACAAATTAGTTAACGCAATTTCCTCAGTTTGCCCTGCTGGAAATGGTGCTCTGCTAACGAAGCGAGTATTCGCACCGCTGCACCAGTCGTGGACTTTATATGGTGATAAAAGTGAAGCCTAAAGAAGACAGCGGGTGCGATATCCTCGCGGCCGCTCCAGCGGCACTGATGATGACAAATGACCACACGACACTCGACCATCGATCAGCATTACGCACAAATTGTCGACTCATTGTGACGTGTTCTGTCTCTGCACCGTTCTTTGCCTCTGACACAGCTATTGTTTGAATTGGAGCTTCGCTTAGAGTCTACAACTCGATGCCCCGTTGGGGCAGGATTATGGTATACGGTTCCGTAACAAATTTCTAACAAAATATTGACAAGGAGAAACATCTTGTTGCTGCGTTTCGTAGATCAATTGATGGAACCCAAGGCAGCAGGCCCAGGAGGTCGGGCCGAGAACGGATTTATTAACCGTCAAACTTCGTCAGTTTCCCTGGCTACACAAATGTCTACAGCCTATGAAACTTATTATCAAGTGAACCGTACATTCGTTCATCTATTTATTAATAATATATAAAGCAATAGAGACAAGTTCAACCGAGTTTCAAATATCAAACGTGTTCTGCAGCAACTTTCGTTAGTTATAAGAAAAACCATGACCCGGTGGATAAAAGCCTGCACGAAGATATTACGTAAAGGGTTTTATTGAAGAGATTTAGTAGTGGAGGGAGGGAGCCGAGGAATGTTATAAAATGAAAATTTTATGATAATAGCTAAGAATATTGTCTATATATAAAATCTAAGATCCATATTTGAATGTCCCTAAACCTGGATGTGCGATAGCTTGCTTAGCAGAGGCTCCCGGTTCGATTTCGAATAGAACAAGTTCAGGAAACCACATGTTCTAATTTGCTCAGGATTGGTCTGGTGGGAGGCTTTGGCTGTAGATAGTCACCACGCAAACGGCAAATAATTGCCTTCCAATATGATGTTGTGCAAAAACCATTATGAAGTAAAAGGTTAGTGTGCAATAATCTTAGGTAGTATCCTCACTTGCCCTCAGGGTAAAATCCACCAAAGTATGTCAGCACTTGTAGAATGGTCCGAGCGGGAATCGAATCCCAGCGAGCATACTCGTATAGAGATGATGGCGGCGTCTTGAATGGAAACGGTTATCAACTCTGCTCCGGCGTCAGTAGTTCATAATTGAATGAAGCGAGGATCACACCCGCCACAGATCTCATTCCCACTTCCGCAGCACCTCTTATCCTATTGAATTCATCAAGATAACGGGAGAATATCGTGTGCAATGCCAATTCCTTTTTACAATTGTTAAATATTAAGCGCTTCGCACTGCTATGTATTTATATTCTCGCATGTATAAACGAAATACCACTTATTCCTATGGTTTCGGAGATTATAGATTCGAGTGAATACTTTTGAATGTGACTCAGTGAGTGATCGTTCTTCGTCTATAGACTCCGATCCCGTGGGAAGATGGAGAAACACGTTCTCAACGCGCAGGAGTATCGCTGCCCAATTTGAACTCTATCGGACCTTTTCTCTCGGAAATTTCGTGATAAGTGAGCGAATGATAAATCGCTTGTACGCCGCTTTCTCAACAAAAGTATGAATTGTTAAACAAGTTTCTTATTCGAGTAAGCTTTCCAGTATTTTTTATGTTATATGACATTCAAAAGCTCAAAATGAAACAAACTTGCTTACAGTACAGTAAACCATACGACAAGCTGAATCAACCAAAGTGATTTCGACGTTCGAGGCTTTGGCGTCGAGTCCACGGTGTATTGCTCAGTCCTCGCTAACGCCGTTGGCCCGCGAAGGCACTGCTTCATGTCTCAAATCAATTAACAGATGGTACTACATCACGCTGCAGGTTCCATCAAATCGGTGCTAATGTTGTAAACGCAATGTAACTTCGTTTTTATGCTAGATTTTCCATCTGGGAATCTGTTATCGCGGCTCATGCCAGCAAAGCCCTCGAGAGGTAGTCGGATTAGACAAGTGCTCGCAAACATTATACCCTTTTCAACTGGCAACATACAGACCGTCTGTTGAATTGGTTTCGTTAATCTATCAATAATAGAATTCACTTAGCGACAGTTGAATCAAGTCTTAGTTTACCAAATAGCGTAGAGACATAAGGTCATTGCGCAACCCACAAGCAGTCCCGCTTCAAAAATGATTCTACTCTATAAATTCCTTTTATGAGCTCTCAGTCTATAAATAGATTTCTATTACGAACTTGTTTCCGTTTCCATTGAATTCCTTTGGCCTCTTACCAAATATCTCGATGGAAATTCTTTGTATTGGAAAAAGATAAATAATGCATAGCGAACGTTTCCCGCGATTGGAGCCGAATTTTCCTCAGCGCCCAAAGCCCCCATCGAGGCCGGCAACAGAGGCGGCGGACAAAGTCTCACAAATACTTTCGCTTCGAATGTTATATTTTTTTCATTATACTGTTTCTAACACTCTTGTTTGTCCCGGTGCGACTCAAGAATGGCTCCAGTGATGCTAATCGTAACACAAATAGGGCTCCTTTTAATCTGTATTTCGACGGCCCCTGCCTATAACATTTATTTATTTTGCGAGACAGTGTTTCAATGAATAATTCTTTTTTACTGTTCTACCTTTATTTTGTACAATTAGCTCTATGACCTTAGAAAAAATTACTTCGATAAATAAATATAGATCCGTATTGTACCAAATTTGTTGGTATATATGTAGAATGCGATTTAGCAGCGTGGCGGGCTTAAAACCTTATCCTGCCCTCTTCTAGGGGTTTTGTTTTCGTGTCTTTTCAGGTACTACAATCTCAACGCTAGGCCGGGATTCGATCACCGACTTTCTTAGGTCTTCACTCAGACCATGCAATGCAAGCAGTCAGTCTATTGCAGCGATGGAGCCCTTTCCCAGTTCCCCTTCCCTTGTCACACGCAAGGCTCACGTCGTCGTGTAAGCGATTAATCACGGCCTGTGACGACATCTGACGCCGTGATGTATTGGAAAGGTGTCGTATTGTGGTTAAACCCGTGCTTCCTACTTTTTGTAATAACAGTCTCAATAAAGAAACGAATACAAAATTCTGTTTTATATGTCTCCAACCTCGTGTGTATTCAATGACTTGGTCATTTGTACGAGTGCCGTGCGATTACGATATCACGAGGGATCGAGTCGTAAATATTCTGATTTCATTCCCGGCTGTTAAATATAAAGACTAATAAATTAACCTCCTTTTTCTCTAATCAGTCAATCGTCTGGTAAGCGAAAACCACCAAGCGCACCTGGCTCATGGCCGCCGGTTTGGTCGTAACAAGGTTGAGCAGCGTGCTCCCACCGTTCCCACCGCAGAGCAAAAGTGGTAGTTTTGAAAGTGAAGTAATTGAAATAAAACCTTAAAGGGTGTAAAAGCTGTACTCGAGAAAGTTAAAAGTCGTTTGCTAATGAAAGGCCGACTGAAACGTCGAATCGAAACCGCAACTCGTAACGATTATAGGAACGAGCGCTTCGCAAATAAAAATCTCTCATTTGAGCGCACTCCGCAAACACGTCCCGTCGCCTCCTCGGCGACAATAGCGACGCAATCGTATGCGAGCTGTCGCTAAACGAACGCACGTGATTGAAGTGGCCACGCCAGCTTTATAGTACACGTCCACTGCGAACAGGCTTCTCCACATGTGGACGGGAGAGCGCCGAGAGCATTCGCTGATGACTCGCCGTCGAACTATACTGCGGCGTGATATGGCTCCAACCCCGGAGGTCACTTTGCGGCGTGACATCGGCGCCCTCCATTAATCATCGCCCCTCCACCCCCGAAACAATTTTTGCACAATAAGGCATTGTTGTGTCCGCGGCGGTAATGCTTTATTTGCTTTATAATTTGAGTTTGTCTTGCTGACGACAGATAATGGACTCGTTTGGATCTTCGCAGTTTAAATAATGCTAATTGTTATATATACTAATTATATTATGCATGCAAAGTTCCACTTGAGCCTGCTGGATGAATTTCGGCCTTTGGGACTTTTTTGTTTGTATGAAAAACCGTAATTTCTAAAAACTAGAACAATCTAATTGCGTATGCAAAGGGATAAAAACTTCCGCGCAATTTCACTTACGTGCACTTAATTATATTAAACTACATATTAGACGCTTGTTGGCTTGTTGTAGACATCGTTGGCAGCAGAACTCATACTTGACAATCTCTCGGTTTAAAATCCCTTAGCAATAAAAAACAGAACAAATTCAACAAAGCAGTAACAGTATTATTGAAATCCATTTAGAAGTTTCGGAGTTCATTGTGATACAGAGGATACTTGAATGAAAGCGGATCGTATCTGAATTGTATCATTCTCTACTCAAAATTCAGATTTTGAAAAGTTAGTGATAGGAGGAAAATGTACAAGGGTGAAGATAGAGTAGAATATTTCAAAAAATGTAACATCATCTTTTAACTAAATATATGGTATCCATTAGTAGTAAGTAAGGCAGCGATATCTATTGGCATTAGTGAAGTGGCTACATCTTTTCGGAGATATTCATCTTCATATTGAAACAATTCTAGTGGATACAGGGCACTCCCCCTCGGAACTAGGGAAACCGACCTCGTGTAGACGAATTAAACCGGTGGCGCAGAAGAAAGTAGAGGGATAAGAAGCAGTTACATAATTAAAGGGAAGGAGAAAATGATCCGTTCCATGTGTAGCGCCTGGAGCTGAAAGTTGAAAGTTGTCCGTTTACATGGAAATTGGTTTTATATTAAGCAATCCGGCGCAAAATAATCTCCGTGATGCAATCACGTGGCGCGAGGGAACTACTAACTGCCATTATCGAAGCTCTCAGCTTTTCATTTTATTATTTGAGTTATGCCGGCAGCCCTCCTGCCGACTAATTTCAGGGTAATTAATTGATGGGAGCTCGCTTGTTCCAAATAACGACGTTACAATGCGCTTTGTCAACGTTTATGTGCTACAGCACTTTTATTGCAGAGGTTACAGTGTTCCAGTAGGCTTCATACAATTAACAATTCATGTAATGGTAACCTGCATGGTACTCTAACGAATTGCCAGCATAGAGATGTCACTTAGTAAATTTATTTATTCCAGGATGTCTTTCTTTTTTTGGCATAAGCACGTCGTGAAATATGAGCTAAGCAATTAAAACTGCAATTTATGCAAATAATTCCGGAATATGGCCGACGTAAAACGCGTTTCCAAAATGGTCGCGTGGGTCGCGCGCCTCTAATGGCTCCTCCCAATCAAATATAAATTCAATCAATGTTACGCATTTGTAAAACAAAATGCCTTCAACCCGGAATGCTCATTTTAGTGTTTCGCTTTATTATTGCCATTTGAAACTGTTAATTCAATGAACGTTCGAGGAACGGTCTCTGGCTCCAAAAACATCATATGTGTATTATACTTGCCACCTATTACTTCTGCGCTAATTCGTCTTTGAAATTAAAAAGACGGGGGCGGGGTGGGGTGTAAATTGCGTCTGACGGGGCCCGTACGGAACCATCTTAGACTGTGTCATCGCTTGGTGGAAAATAAAATTCCCAGGAGCACAGTCATACACTGACCACGGGTAAGGTCGACCATTTCAGTCGGCTATCGCTTTAATCTGCGACACAATCTCGCATTGAAGACGGGTCGTCAAGACGAATCGAGGCGACCGTCCGCGCGGACTTACAGCAAAAACACATTACGTCGGAGTAATGGATGACCCACAATCACTGTATACTCCTATTCCAGCACATTACTCCCCACCGTGTCCAATATTATACTAGATTATCCCATATTGCCTCGATTCCCTCCTTAGTGACTTTCCAGCGCATTTGAGCATTTTATCTTAGTGCACGTATCACGACAAACATTTGACGAGCAAGTCGCTAGGAAAAACTAGAAAAATCACATCTATGCAGACGATCTTCAAATTGACGCGCAATCCACTCTCGATAACTTGCCTAATGCCATTGCTGCCGTAAATATATCCTGACTTTCCTGAGCACCAATTAAAGAAACTTGAGCGTCTTCAAAATATTGCTATTAGGTTCATTAGTCTACGTAAGTATGACCACGTTTCGAAATTTCGTTTAAAGCTCAAGTGGTCACCTCTCCCATTTCGCCGGAATCTCCCCATTCCTTGTCTCATACTTGAAACTTCGCATCAATTTCTTTCAAGATAGGCACGTAGGATGGTGCTAGGGTCTCCGCATAGTCTAAAATTGAGAGCTATGCAACGCACCAAGGTTTTCAAGATTCCTTTACGGTTGAAGCTGCACGCTTGTGGAATCTTATTTTTATAGATTTATTAGGGATGTGCGAATATGAATCGAATCGAAGTTACTTCGAAATTTTTCAAATTATTCGAGAACTTTTCAATTATTTCAATTATTCGATTGGAATTATTCGCATACCCCTAATATTTATGTATGCATGTATTTTTATTTTTATAAATATTTAAGATAAATATATTCTGCTGTGCTGTGCGCTGTGCTGTGCAGCCCCGGCATAGAATAGGACTGCCCCTAGCTTCCCGTGGGTGACGTAAAAATGGTGTAAGGGACATTCGCAGGTGAGTACTGGTACACCTCCAATCTACATTTCGAGTTGTACTAGTTCTGACTGTGCGAGTTTCAGGAGGGCACACACCATATTACGCCCTCTTCCGATTGGTGGCGGATACTACCAAACGACAGCATTCCCAAAGAGGGTTGACGTCAGGCAGGCGGCCGGTCATAATACGTCAAGCCAAAACCATTACAGCATGTTAGGTACGAAAAAGAATAATTGTGGCAGCGATGGGAAAAGAAATGGAGTAGGTATAAATAATATTAGATAGTGAGCTGAAAGAGTGCGTGACTGATGTAAAAAGAATAACGGACAGATTAATTGTAGTAAAGGTAATAAAAGAAGGCTTAGTGTTGAATATTATAAGCGCATATGCGCCACAGACTGGATGTGATGACAGATTGAAGGAAAATTTTTATGAAGATTTTGATAGTGCAATACTAGATATCCCAGATGGGGGATGAGGGTTTGGTAATAGAAATATTGAGGGAAAAGCCTTGCTCCAAGCTGCATCAGCATTTGATCTAGCAATAATTAACACCTTCTTTAGAAAAGTGACCAACTTTTAATTACGTACAAAAGCAGGAACCACAAATTGATTACTTTTTACTTCGAAGAAATAAAATTAGTTCAGTTAAGGATTGTAAAGTATTGCCAGGAGAATCACTAACAACCCAACACCGTTTATTAGTTTTAGAGATCAAAACCAAGGTCAAGAGCAATAGAAAAAAAACAAATACAGTACCGAAAATTAAATGGAGCTTAATTGAAAAACCAGAGTATGCAGAGGAATGTAGAAAACAAGTAGTTGATAAAATGATCGAAATGAAAGAATTAACAGATAAAACCGTGAATGAATGTTGGAATGAGATGGCGGGATGCATTAGACGTGTAGCAAAAGATGTTTTTGGACAGTCAAAAGGTAAAAGAAAAATTGATAAAGAGACATGGTGGTGGAATAAGGAAGTACAACAGGCACTAAAAGATAAGAAAAATGCATTTAAAGAGTGGCAAAAAGTAGATGAAAGTAATCAAACCGATAAGCATAGTAAAATAACAAAATATAACGAAACCAAACTAAAAGCTAAAAGAGCTGTGGCTATTGCAAGAACCAATGCGCAAGATTCTTTATACAAAACACAGGAAAGTCCAGAAGGTACGCAAAAGATATATAAAATTTTAAAAGCAAGAGGAAAAGATATAAATTACGTTAATTGTATAAAAGATAGTAAGGAGAAAGTATTGTCAGATAACGAAGAAATTAAAAAAAGATGGGAAAGATATTTTGAAAACCTAATGAATGAAGAGAATAATTGGAGTGGAGTGTTGGAAAATGTTCCATTGAATATGGGAGTTGTTAGAGAGATAGTCATACAAGAAGTACAAAAAGCTGTCCAAAGTATGAGAAACGGTAAATCGGTTGGACCTAATGAGATACCAATAGAAGTGTGGAAGTTTCTGGATGTGGATGGTTGGACGTGGCTGTCTTTGTTCTTCTCTAAGTTGTTACAAGAAGAGGCGATCCCTGATGAATGGTGTTTCAGTTCGCTGGTGCCTATTTTCAAAAACAAGGGTGATGTACAGTACTGTAACAGTTATAGAGGAATAAAGCTCATGTCACACAGCATGAAAGTATGAGAGAAGATTGTTCCTAGACGAATGAGAGAAGAGACGAAAGTGACAGAGAATCAGTTTGGATTCATGCCAGGACGTGGAATAACGGATGCCATATTCTCACTTTGCCAATTTTGCGAAAAGTACAAATGTTCGCGCACGATGTTATCGTTGCTCTGTGCATGGCGCGATATAGTCTGTCGAGATCTCTTATCTGTGGGGTAAGAATCCTTTGGTTTTTTGGAAAAGGGTCAAACTCGGAAGCGCTTTGAGGACGGCCGCGGTCTAGGGCCGTCGCGAGATTTTGAGTTTTGGTGCGGAAGGAAGTGCGGGATCCCACGCGTCTTTTGGTTCGAGGGAATAGATAAAATCCTCGACGCGTTGGACGCAACAGACTTCCCTCCATTGGAGCCAGGGAACGGAGGAGTAAACCAACGTCGCCGATCACGGACATCCGCGACGCTTTGGCAGGTTACATACTCTATACATCCCACAACTACACTTTACAGTACACACATTCACGGGAACAGACTTCGAGGAGAGGGGCGCCTGGACTCGAGGTAGGTGAGAGCTCCCTACTAGCCGTTCGGCACCTCTCGAATCTCTCTTAGACTCATCCCCTCCGCGCCGACGAATTGGCTGACAGCTGGCCCTATAGCTGCAAATGGGCCCCAGCCTTTAGGGCGGCATCTTTTGATAGCCAAGCGACGGCGAGAACAT
>JACTOM010000861.1:45881-96256 GCA_015832385.1 Elymnias hypermnestra
TTTAGGCCGTCTCTTCCTAGGCGGAACGTTGAGACGGATCCTATAAGAGGACGCGTTAACCACTAGTGAGTTCCTATGATTGATGGCGCTCTCGAAATAATTTTCGGAGAACTCTTTATCGTGGGGAGTTTGTGTTTCCCTTCGAGTCTGCTCAGATTTCCGTTACCTCGGCTCTATCTTCCAAAACGACGGCGGCATTGACCGAGATGTTACTAGCAGGATAAATGCAGGTTGGATGAAGTGGAGGCAGGTCTCGGGAACAATTTGCGATGCCAGAATGCCCCTTAAACTTAAGGGGAAGATTTATAAGACGATCGTAAGACCTGTCATCCTGTATGGATCAGAGTGCTGGGCCACCAAAGGGGAAAATGAAAGGAAATTGCATACAGCGGAGATGCGGATGTTGAGATGGATGTGTGGAGTGACAAAATTGGATAAGATTAAGAATGAGTATATTAGAGGAAGTGTGAAAGTAGCACCAGTGACCGAGAAGTTAAGGAGTGGAAGGTTAGCCTGGTTTGGACATGTAATGAGAAGGGAGGATAGGCATGTATGCAAGAGGGTCCTAAATATGATAGTAAGCGGCAGGGCCGGGTGAGGGCGACCAAAAAAAGTGTAGATGAATAGTGTGAAAGAGGATATGTGTATAAAGGGTGTGAATGTAGAAATGCGGATAGAGTTAAGTGGCGAAAGGAAACATGCTGCGCCGACCCCACCTAGTGGGATACTGCACGCATGTATTAAAAAACTTTCCGAAATTTGTTTAATTCAGATAGCGACGTTTTTTGGGAATAAAGGAACAAACCTACAAATCTTAAAAAAACTCATTGTCATTAACAAAAAATAGAAGTGGAAGCCCCGAGCGATGGTATGATGATGCAAACGGCAGCCAGTCTCCTTATTGTTCATCGCCACAGATGGCGATAAGTATTACATGGGGATCATCGTGCTCAACGATGAGTTTACGGCCAAAGATTGGAAGAGTCCGACAAAAGTATGTTATATATTTGTAACATGAGACGTTGTGATCGTAATGTGTCGCAAGATGGAAGTGGAACCTGTGAAATAATAGCGGATGCGATTCCCCCATTGAAATCACATTTTGACACAGCATTTTGCAGCATATATTAATTCGGAACATCGACAAAACGACATCCTTCTATCGTCATATACACCAAAATGATTTTTAAATGTGTTATTAAACCACGAACAAATAAAACGCTTAATAAGCCTTTAAACAGCCAACTATTATTATGACGGTTGACATTTACATCCCGGGCCCAGTCCCTGGAAGCCATAAAGAGATCGCTTTAAACGTCTAAATCAATGTCAAAATATACTTTACTCAAAGTGGCGTAACGGTACGGGTACTCGCTTCGCTAGTGGGTAGGTTAGGGTAGGAGGAGGTCAAATTTAGGAAATCATATTTTATCATTTGTGTGGGTGTGGTCTGGTGAAAAGCTTCGACCAGCAAAGACGTGCCATAAAGTGAACAGTTGCATTCCGGTAAGGTAAATTACCTCGTACCAGTTCAGCATGCTTCCACCTTAGAGTGCATCGTCACTGACAATTAGCTCAACTCGTCAGTTTTAAAAAAATACGTTTAGTCACTGATCATTCGCTGATTGCAGCTGCATGCATGACACACAGAATTCCGACCTTTAGGAACCCTCATTCAATGGCCTAGGTTTGCCGGTCGATTCTATAAAAAATAAATAGCGATTTGCTCACAACGAACTGCTTCGGCCGCGAGTTGCAGTGGGCTGCGAGGGTTGGTCAGTTGCGCCCACTGACTGTATAGTACGACCCCCCTAACCCCCTGACCCGCTGCCCCCCGGCCTCGGCAAATACATGAAAGCAATAAGCGTCGGTTTAACCGAGCTCTAGAACCGCTGCACGTTTCTGATAGTATTGTATCAATTTCGTCGCCACACAGTTTAATTTTAAACACTAATAGGTAGCGATGGTGAGGATCAAAGCATCGATCCCCGTGCAGGCAGGCCGTATGGAAAATTCCCTCTACGACTAAAGAACTTTGCGCTTAATAAAAATTCACTATGTTTATTTTCTCCCCGCATTTGATGATTCGAAAGAGCGTGCCACCTGTTGCAAGAAACCATATTTCACTTTTAAACATTGTTTCAAATCGAAGCAATTTGCGGAATAACTTCTCAAAGCTGTTTAATATATCGGAATAATTAATCCCGCTCTTTAATGAATAATTTTTTGTGAGAGAATAATTTATTTCGTTTGTCCAAATTGTGGAGTTGTAGTTAAACGGAGCGGCTGGACGTCCAACAAAACAATCCCACAATGAATCGGAGCTTCGTTCCGAACTTTTGTTGCCGTCGTTTCAAACAAACGCTAAATACTGTTTGATATTTGTTTATTGAAAGTATTACGCGATTAAAGTCAGCGCAAAAGGTAACAATAGACGAACCCCAGTCAATTATTAATGATGAATCGAATACATGTACTGATGCCACTCTTCTGCGTGTTATTTTAGAGTTTACTCGACACCCACTTGGAAGCACCTCTCATACTCTCGTTACATAGCAAGAAAGCGAATAATTTATTGATTTCTATATATAAATTGTAGTGAAGCGTCTTTCTTACTGCGAGACCATAATAACTATTTTTTACTGTACATTTATCACTACGTATACAAAAAAAGCATTTTTTTCATGATGTCTGTATTTTTCACTGCTCGACGTTCAATGATGACCATTTTATTTATATAAAATTATAAACTAAAAGAATTAACGTTCAATATTTACTTTGATGAATGCTAATTTGCATTTGTGTATTTATTAAGAGCCACGACAACAATCCCAGGAAGGTATAGGCCTCATCCAGAGAGTTTCAAGTTTCCTTTCTGGTGCTTGTTTTGTGATGTGATGTAGACATATTTAATAGTGGAAAGTCCTCAGTCAAGAGAATTATTGAAGCTTACGTTTTAAGTAAAAAGTAAAAAAGGAAAAATGTTTTAGTTGTTAGTGGAAAGTTTACTGATGTATGTGTTAGTTTTAAGTGAATACCTATGTTAGTTCATAAGTAAATATAAATGAATAAAATAGATGTATTCACTAGAACTAACTACGTACGGAGTTTACATAAGTGAGGAGTCTTCATGGACTCGGGAAAGTCAGTTCAAGAATCCAGTTAAGTTTAACGAATGAAGTGAGTGGTCACGTTTTACGTCATATGCTCGTACAACACTACTTCGTCAATGTTAAAAAATTAACTCAAGTTCAAATAATTCCTCCCCTATTTTTATAAATTTACAACCGAATACAAAACTGAACTACTATGGACTGCAAATACAAATGCGATGACTAATTTCTCTGATCTATTATAATTCGATCTTGAAACCTTTAGCTTATTAAAAAACGTTACCATGGCAACGGCCGTTGTGCTTTTCCTTTTTACATCTGAATCAACGGGAATATGCTCATCCAAGGGTATATGTAGATGTTACACGACTTCAGTAACCAAATGAAGTTATCTGCTAGTAATTGTTACCAAGTGAAGCGGTGTAATATGAGATACTAATGATCGTAATTAAACTACATGCGATCTAGTCGCTAATTAATACGTGCCGAGTAACAATCTAATCAAAACATATATGTAGTCGAGTCCGTTTCGGGCCTGATTGATGGTTAAAATATGAGAAACGAATAAACTGAAACATAGTTTGTAGTTGTAACTAAGGTAGAGGCCTATTGACGCCCTACTTCTGGGCACAGGTCTCATGAGTGACCGAGTGTTTTTAAGGTAAATACCCACCACACTGCCACGCTGGGGGTTGGCAGGCTACTTATATACCAGAATTGTTTCTGGTTCCTTTTTATAAAGAGAAAATAAGGGATGCCTGTCTAGTAACCGAAGCAGCGACTTCTCTAAAGACCACTCGGTTATCATGGGTCTGTACGAAACCGGGCTTTTTAATCTTTTGCACACACACAAATTGCCACAGTCTCTCGCAACAAAGTGCAAGTGCAACGAGAGTGATTCACTTCTTACAAACGGCGAGCCGGCCGACCACTCCGCGCTATTTGTCTGCAAATCAGTCGGGAGCTCTATTTGTAATTAAACAGTGAACAGACGACCAAAATCATTAAACTCCCTCCACAATTTGATAATGCTCAACATGGTTCTGTAATTGACCAATAAGCTTCAAATAAAACATTTGGCAGAGGAATGTGATCGAACCAATTGTGACCCTGTCTAAAACGGGCAAGCACTAACCTGACTCGTCAGCAATAAAAAGAATCCAAAGAGGTGCTCCTAAAATATTAGAAGTTATGTTAGTTGAGGCCTTCGATGGCCGCAGTGCTGTAAATTTGTCTGTCTGTAATGATTTTGTACAGCTCCTTAGAGAGCCGTTTCAATAAATCGGGTACTACGTAAAGCCTCCAGGTGCTTTACGTCAGTTTATCTATTTATTTGGACAGGGAGAGAGCAAATATGGTTACCATGTAAAAAGTTACAATGATTCAACCTTAACCTTAAAAGATCAACATATGTACATAAAGAGGGTAAGGTAAGTAGCAGTCTATTACCGTTCCACTTCTGTTTGTCACATTGTCACGTTCTTTCCTCATTCTTAGAAGTGAGGGTTTTAGAACCTTCATGCCGCTCCATTTAAAGTATTTCAAAAGATACCTCGCGATGGTTTCCTTAATTGAAAAGGCCAATGATGGTTTGAAAAGTGCAATTAAAAACGTAACTTGGTGGTGCCTTGTATAGATGCGAACCCATAGCTTCTCAGAAGGAGAATTCACGCGTCTCAGCACAGGGCCATCATCAATTAGTTCTTATATTTCTAGTTGGAAAAATATCCTAAATGATAATAGAATTGAATCAGCGCGGGCAGGGTGGGTTGTTTCGGCTGCTGCCTCATAAAAAATACCTGCGACAAACGAAATTTGATTTCGACGAAACCAGATTGTGAAGTTTCGAACAAAATGCCTTCAGCAAAAATTGAATTTATTCAAGTTTTTAACTCGATCAACAAGGGGTTTGTGCACAAAGATAAAGCATTACGAGCTTTTTGTAAATGAATTAAACATCACCTCGCCAGACCGCGGGGAGGCTTTCGAGGATTCAAAGACGCACTAGAAGGGCGTGAAAAACGACTTAACGTTTAAACGTGATTATACACTGTGCGTTCATAAAGGCATGCTTTCTTTGTATTTCATTTAAAAAAGTTAACAAATTCATTGCGGAGTTAATATATTTGAAATTTAGCCGAGTATCGTCTACTACAATTAAAATAATGAGTAATATGTTAACAAATGAAATGCTTACGAGATCGAAGTGCAGCCCAACAGCGGAAATTGAACAATTAGTGCTTCGTTGTGGCCGTTTCGTAAATGTTAACACTGAAATTTCGTATAACGAGTGTGGCCAGTGTAGAAATGGCGATTGTTGGGCCGTTTCGGATGTGGCGCATTGGATTTGCCCGACAGGGAAGGTGGAAGGTGGCAATTCAAATGAAATGCACTGCGGTGAGTCAAGTGTATTCAACACCTATTGTAGTTGAAAGCTCGTTAGCTAATTGTTATGCAGTTAGCTTATTATTACGTGTCGATTTTGTGCTAAAATACCTTTTGCTGAAATAGCAGACGCCTTTTGATTTTCTCTCGTAAGATATTTCGTGTGCAGCGGAAGCGCTGTAACAAATGAGACTTTTTTTTCATTACATTTTACTTCCTGGCCCACAACTAACTGCAACTACAATACACTGCTTTTATAAAGAGTTGCCGTTCACGAGGATCTTTAATTCGGTGTAACTTCGAAGTTCAGAATCCCGAATTATATTTCTGCTAAATCAGTATACGAGCAAGCGGTTAGTATGGCCGTCGTATTAATTACTATCTTTTTTATGTCGATCTTATTCATTCATATATATCCGTTTTTAATTAGCAGTAAACAAATGAAATCCATATCGAATAACACGAAACGTTATTTATACATTTTGTCCTATTGCTAATAAAATCTATCGTTTAATAAAAGTCGCGAACACCAATCAAATTGTTGAACTTTTGCATCCGGACACCGCAGTTACGAGTGTTGTAAATATATAAAACATATTCAACGGCAAGTGGCCTTTCTTAATTTACTCTTCATAATGTTTTTATGGAAAATAAAGGAAAGTTGTCCTAAAAATTTGGCATGCGTAGGTTTAATAACAAAAAAGTTGTGGTTTGTTTCTTAAATCTCGAAAGTTGTTCGGCTGCGGAGGGAAGTTTGCATTTTCTACGGTACCGAGTTTCCGTTTAATATTGTCATTAATTATAGGCATACTTTGTAAATACGATTCTTCATTAATTAATAAAGACAATGAAGTATTCTGGTGGAGTCTCCCGCATCCCTAAGTACAATACAATCGTACATTTATAGAAACAGTCCCACAGGCAGCGTGTGCTGCATACGAAATTAATGTCTCTTTTCTTGTTTTTCCATAAGTAAAATTTTATTTCATTTTCTTCATGTTGGCTATGTCGTTACGTGTACTTTAGAATATTTTCTAGTCTAGATCCTGCGGGAGGCCATAATCACAGCTATCCGTCTCGTTAATTGAAGACGTACTGAGTAGGCGAAAAGCGTTCCGGAAGGTACAGATATATTATAAAGTAATTGTTATGAACCTCGTTTCGGATTCGGTTTCGATGTCACCCGAATAGTATTGTCCTAAGTGACCGTCTCCGTTGGAAAAGAAGTCACTTTGCTTCACTTGAAGTTAATCGTGCATAGCTTAGAATATATCGTATCCTCATGCCGATGATAAATACGCCCTGTTTGGAGCACATCGGATGGTTCCAAACTCCACACCGGAGAGAAGTACGAATACTTTTATTGTTTTATATATGTATATAGATTGTGTCATTAATCTCTGTCGCCCATAATGATAGTCGAGCGCTATATATGTATATATTATAAAAAATGGAGTATCAGGGGAGATTCGTCGGTTATCAACAAAAAACAAGGGGAGGAATATTCGAATCGGCGAATTGTCAAGTGTCCGTTGAAATATAATTCCGCGAGACGAAAGCGGTGTTTTGAACAATAAATTGTATAAAACGCGGCCCTAATCGTATTAGAGGCAAGGATGACGAGGGCCGAAGAGAACAGCCGGGGATCCGACAGGTGTCCGCTTCGTTACTAGCTCCAGCTCTTTCGGACCTTTGTTATACTTGCAGGTGTAACGCAGTTTCCGTGGGAGTATGGGGAAAGTAGTAGCCGTCTGTATTCATTTTTTTATATAAAACATGAAACACGGGTCGCTATAAATGACGAATATATAAATTTGTGAATGACGACGACGAGTTTTAAATGTCACACACAAAATCGTCAACAGAATAGAAGCACACGTCCAGCAAAAATATTATAAATGTTATAAAAGTTACCTTTCCGAAGTCGTCTAAATCCTTTATTTTGTCAGAGTTACCCACGTATACCTTCTTTTCTAAAATAAAAGTACAAGAAGTTACAGAAATTGACGGGAAAGAACCTACAGACACACGGACAACAATTCGATATGACACGAGTTCCAAATATACATTCAATTGCATTCAGCGATAAAATGTTAATTTGATATTAGGAAGATGGACTATGTAACAAATAAATAGCTTTATTAATGTATGCGATGATATCAGCTCTCCGCCGGCAAAAGGCTAACTTAGTCGTTTTGGAGCTTACTAGGAACGATTGAACTTCCCATTCCCGCGGAAATTTCAATCTGAAATGTCGAATTTATCCGCAACGAACGAACCAACAATACGATCTCACTTCGATATAGCACGGATTCGGTCGAAGGTTGTACGGTACATTATTACAATAAGCTCCCGCGAGACGTCTTACAGTTTCTCTTAGTAAATTTTAAATTTCCATTAAGTGAAAGCTAATGGAAAATTCTCAACGTAACGGCTTGCCGGGATCAACACAAATAACCAAATGCAAAATGATTTTTCAAGTGAAACAGGCACAAACGTCTTTACTGCACTCGGACACTGAAATTACTCAAGTATGAGACGAAGTTAAAATGAATTGTATGATAGTGTTCGATATATATAAACCGAAGTAGTTTCTTCTTCACTTGCTCCACGTGCACACCGATGCCCTTTTTGTATCATCTACTCCATTAAACAAAGGTTTTTGTAAGTTTATATCGTATGACCTACCGAGATATTTGGTGACATGTTTTTTCTTTGATTCCGACATGTGTAGTACCAGCTATCCACATTCAACCGTGGCTCAATGCGATATTACTTATACCCTTCCGTTACGCCACGTTCCCGTAAAAATATCTGAAAGTGCCGATTTAAATCCCGACACAATCAGCTCGAGTACAAACTCAACGACTACAGAGCCGGCCCTCAGTCAACTACAGTGAGACTATTGATCAACTGAAATCGGTCACAATCTCCAGCGATGCTATAATTTCGCGACAAACTTCATAAATATATATAATAATAACATATCGCGCTGTGTAACTGACGATACTGTACGTGATACCAATTTAGGCGAAGACCTGGAAAGTGTAACTCTTGGTGGGTTGTAACCTCATGAGATTCAGATCAGTGAAGATCAGTGAAGGGCCTCTAAAGGGTGGGCGACGCGTGAGGGTGACATTCGTCTTGCCAATAATGTAATAACGATTCCGCGTCGAGCGGCCGCGGCCGTTGTCGCCACAAGCCGTGTAATTAAACTGCCCGACTGAGCCGAAATGTCACGAGGGGTGTATGTGAACTCTTTATCGTTCCCTTAATAAATCATATGCTCAAGCTTTTAGCGTAATCGAGTTCCATCCCCTGACATCGCTTCACGTTTGAAAGCTGCTCATCGCCCGACGCTCCCGCGAGGTCGGGAACTGGGTAATGTTTTGAGTAGAACTTTTTTCCATCGCCTGATATTATTCCGTCCATCTATAGCAGATAACATTACAGATGGCCGTGCAGCATTCGACATTCGAGCAAATTAACAAAGTCGCACTAGCACCATGAATGTACTGAATCATAACGTGAATATTTATTACAAAATTTTACAAAACTTATTGTTCTGTCTGACGGGCTTTACAGATGAATAAAGTAGCAATATTTGTACTAGTACACGAGTGTGGAGTTATTTATTGCAATATTAATAAAGTTGTACCATTTCACATTATTTACGGCCGCAATAAAAAGCTAACGCGATGATCTTGGAAAGAATAAATTGCAGCTGTTTACAATGAGCTTTTAAGGGGTCCAGTTCGATTCCGGCGCGCTCCTCGCACACTGTCCTGGGCCAGAACACTGAGATTTTATTAAAAACTTGCAATGCCCCGTGGTTCCACTCGCGTAGACACCGATCTCATGGCAATCGAAAATCTACTAAGTCGCATTTATTTATAGAATATAGAATATTAGCACGCGCTAACAGATTGTTTGTTTCACACCTTGGGTTACATTAATGCATTTTTATCAGGGATCTCTATTTAAAAAAAAAAGATTCTAATTGAAAATCATACCGTTATTTAAAGGATTAATACGAAAAATGTAAGTATTTTTATTGCCCTAATCTAAGCAAAACAAATTAAAGTTATATTGTTGACAGCCAACTTAGCTTCGGGTGGGTGAGCAACAACTCTGGACCAGGGTACGAGAAAACCCGCGTAGCTTTAAAATAATATGTGGGAAAATATAAATGTAATATATATATATATATATATATATATTCAGCTAATACACAGTCAGAGCCAATAAGAAGGCAGGCGATGTAACCAAGCAAGGGGTTTACGAGACAATTACTTCGGGTCTCCCAGGTGTAGGTCGTTTGGCGTAAAAGGTGTTGGAAGCGTGGCCTCGCCCCGTCGCCTGCGGAGTGCAAAGCGGTGGAGCAAACTCATTACGACTCGGAACGACTGCAAAGCAATGCGACTACTTTGAAAACTATTTGCATTGTGCAAATATCAGCTGGTGAGAACTCACGTAGAGCTGGCTTCGAACGGAGCCTCAAACGAATAAGCATTTATGCGACTACGAAACGCATTTACGAAAACTCCACTCGCACGCCGGGGAATAGATTTGGTACACGTCATCAGGTACGCGTGTGTGTCGTGGCTTCACTGCACTTAGGCACACTTTACTGAGAAACAGCTGGACATACTCATTCGCAGCGTCTACATTCAACTGGCCATGTTATGATTCGTCAGCTGAAACAACGAGCAAGGTATATAATATACACATCATTCAGCGCCTTTTTTGGACGCTGGGAAATGCATTTGTGCACCCCGATTAGAGTACGGATCTCGGCGAGGGAAGAGACCTCGCGATACCACTTAAGCTCAGCGGAACCCTTAACATCCATTAGTAGGACATTCGACGAGCGCTCGCACATTCCTGAACGATGAAACCGGCCGAGAGCTCACGGAGGCCGGAGGACGTGGGTGATTACGCTTGGTACTCCACCGCCGTCGGCGATGAGAAGGAGCATCGATTAGGTTAGCAATTCAGCGATTCAACAAAATGACAGTCTTACAGAAGACGGCTCTCCCGGTGTCTCACACTGAAGAGCTCTTCACAACGCTCTTCAGCTAAAGGCCTGTGCCGATCAGCGCTACCAGGAGGTAACGCTAATGTTCCCAGGCTGCACATTCTGCTAAAGTGTGGTGCGCCGAGTCGATAGCAGCACCACACCTCGCCTGTACATCGTGGCAGGCGAGTAACTCCTTGCGGCCGATTGGGTGCAAGAACTTTGCGAATCAGCCGTATGTAGTTGACTGTGTCTATATTTTCTACATAGGCTTAAATTTTAAGCTGGCAATTTTCTTAAAATTGAGCTGCATTATAATGAGACATATTCGCCGACGAGCCAAATTGGAAGTCAGATTCCTCCTTTAAGCAATGTCCCTGAATTCTCACGGCGGACGCTGCTTTTTCCCGTCCCGTGAGTGCTCCCCCTGAACTTACGCCTTTAAGTCGAATTCATCCGGGATGTTAGAGTCGAATGTGAATACGGTCACCACTCGGGTACGGAGGGTTCAGCTCGATTCTAGTGAGTATTCTGGCAAAGCCAGCGAGTCTCACACCGCCAGACGAAGTTTACATATCAACCGGCGTGCATGTAGGTATTTCTCAAGGAAAAATGTTGTGAGACCTGTGGATGAGCAGTAGGCTTCCTCGGAGAACGCGGGGGAGTCGTTTGTAAGGATGCTGGGATACGGCGATGCGAGGTTAACCGCATCAGCCCTTCGGCGCACTGACGGCGCCGGTCTCTTGTCGCCGGCGTCGCTCACTAAACGCATTACGAGCGCCGCACGACGACTCGCATGATTCACATCATTTATCTCAATAAATTCCTTTCTACCGTTTGCTCGGGGGTTAAGGAGTTATTTACTTTGATGTGCTCGCGTGGTACTGCATTTATGTTTACACGATTGTCGGATACGTCATAATTTATTATGAAACATTTACGCGTACATTTAACCGAGATATTATATATATTATAGCAATAAACCGTGTAAATGGCATACTTCACTTGACGTTGAGTAAATCTGGTCGCCGACAAACAGAGTCATTATATTTTGCTTCCGTTTAAAATCTCATTTTGATATTGTTAAATAAAAGATTTAATAAAGCGATCGCAAGGCGGCCCCGCGACAGCTGTCAACTCAAGCGAACTGGGAAAAACTAAACAATACATTTTCCAAAACGAATCCGTGACCTTCTTCAATAAAACAAATCATTTAACTTTCCAATTTTCTGCTGAGAACACTCTGAAATATACTTTTTCTATTAAATACAAGATTAAGCCATCTTGTGGCTCAAACTTGTCCAAAGGGGGCGGGACAAAGTGGACCTGAACAGTCTCAGTAGATGGTGTAAACAAACTTGTAACTTGATTTCTGAAAAACACTTCATTTGTCACGATAGACATATGCATTTTAAGATGTAAATTTGTTTCGGATGTGCCTCTACACAAATTTTAAAAAATGGCAATAATATACTTTTACATCAAGCACCTTGTAATATGGGAAATTATTTGAAAAATATTTATATTAATCCATATACAGATGCATTTGAAACAATGTGTCTGTATAAAAAGCACATCTAAAAAGAGTAACGACTCAGCTATCTGCTCCGAATCAACTTTCGGAACCGATAGCCAACGGATTAGGACGAGTAAAGAGCTTGTAAATAATAAAGAAGTGTTCTCTCTTCTTTATTATTTGTAAATTCTATTAATATCGGATCCCATTAACAGTAAGAGACTCGGTAATATCTAGTATATCACCAGTGATACGGCATCCTCCAACGCTCTCGTCGAGACAACGATTCAAATAAGTGGCTCGAAGCTGCCACAAATTCTATATGTAAAATGAAATAATTGGATATGAATAGAACGTGAAATTTGTACTGTGAAAAGTACTTCGTTAGAAGTTTATTAAAATTCCTGTACACGACGATATTAATGAACAATTTGAAGGCCGCTTCGTGCGCGAGGAGTTGGTTCAATTGATCATTTTTTAAATGTTAATAAATTACTTTGTATGGGGACGAGTACTGTGAAATTTCCTCATGAAGAGGACGCCGTCGTAATTCCTCCTTATTTTATTTAACCGGTCGGATCGAACTAAGTGCCTTTCATTTCGTACACCTTTCGTATTAAGTTTAAAAAGTGAAATAGAAATACTTGTTTGACTTTGTATTGAAATAACAAGTCATTTCTACTTCCAGCAGTATATTTTCTCAGTATACTAACTACACAGATGCATCAATGATTTTTTTATCGCACTTGACAGTTACCTTACTTGATGGTTAGTGATGACACAGCTCAAGATGGAAGTTAATCTGGTCATAGGCAATATACTTCTAATAAGTTCTACACCGTATCATACCGGAACACATATCTCTTCGCTTGGCGGTGCTTCTTCGCTGGTAAGGTGGTAACTAGCCACGCCCGAAGCCTCACCACCGGTCTAGACTCAGACAAATTAGATAATACAAGTTCATAAATTTGCCCTGATGGTAATTGAACCTAGAAATTCTGCTACCCAAGCGAAGACTATTCCAGCAATCCCGTGAAATTGAAAGAAACAGATACAGAACCCTATTAACACTTGGAAGTGATTAAATAGCTTAAAGATTAAATTAAAACATTGATGCAAAAAAATTCTCGCTGCAGTTTGTTGAAGGAGCCCTCATCTGTGATATAATTAGTATCAGAGGTTTCGAAAGTGCTTCAAAAGCAAATTAGGAGCAACCGTTTGTGATTTGATTTGTAAAATAACGTCGTTTGGAATCAAATCCGGGGCATTGTGTAGGTGGAAATAGAAAGGATATTTCTTCGAGTCAATAACGCAGGGATCTGATCTAATATCATTCCAGTCGGCTGCACGGCGCCGCCTTCGAGGCCTCGATATGAGAAAGCCAATTATACAAAGAATTTCCACTTTATTTCGTTGAAAACTCTGACCTTTGAGGACAATCTCACTGAGTGCGATAATCGGGGTCATTTGCTGCCGCTACACGTAATTGCAGCACTCTCTCTCTCTCTATTCTTTTTAAGCGGTCATTGACTAATCACGAGGTCTTTATACATTTTAATATTCTCTATTTACGAGCTGTGTATGTACATAAAAACAGACACACACACTCGCAATCTATTCCTTTCATCTTTAAAATGAAATTGGTTTTAATTATTGAAAAAGTATCACAAGTATTGGACCGGTCTTTAGTAAAATATCATTTAATAGGATCTGGACTAACACAGATGTATTTACAATATGTTTGATTATTGTCGGCATTTTTATTAAATGGTAAAATGTAAAAAGTAGTTATAGTGGCACAACTGTACATCCCAGACTTTTTTTGCGCATATTGATACGTTCTATAACACTGTACTTTTTCTTCGTATCCTCAATAGTTTCCGTGGCGAATGCGATGACAGATTGTTTGTTTCACACCTTCAGTTACATTAATGCATTTTTCTCAGGATCTCTATTTTTTTAAGAAAATAAATGCAACTTCCTTATACTAAAAAAATATTTGAAACCGGTCCAGTAGTTTTTGTGTGAAAACGTTATAAACATTATAAACGTTTGACGGCGTCGCTGGCGCAGTGGTGCGAGTATTCGCTATGCTAGCGGAGGTCCCGGGTTCGATCCCCGGTAGGACGAATTTAGGAAATTGTGTTTTCTAATTTGTCTGAGTCTGGACTGGTGGGAGGCTTCGGCCGTGGCTAGTCACCACCCTCCCAGCAAAAACGTACCGCCAAACGAAGAGATTTGTGTTCCGGTACGATGCTGTGTAGAAACCGTAAGGGGTACATCGCCTCTTAACAGATTAGCGCGCTTCCATCCTAGACTGTATCATCACTTACCATCATGTGAGATCACAGTCAAGCGCTAATCTGTCAGCAATAAAAATAAAAAAAAAATACATACTCGCGTACAAAAACACAAATGGTTCTTCTTTATAATATTACTAATTGTTTTAAACTTTTTTTTCGTGGTTTATTAAGATATTGACTATTTGAACGGGTACACACGCCACCGTGGTATGCACCCGTTCAAATGGTCAATATTTTATAATATTAGTTTAATTGGCTTTAAATACATTGATAATATTCTTATAACACTTTAATAACACAAAATGTAATCGAGTAGTCAGTGTCTGAAGGCAACAAATCAACGAAAAGTTCAAAAAATTGACCCCAGTACTATTGGTCCGAACGACTTTAAACTCGATATGGATCTCGCGGTTTAAAAGAAATGCAAGAAAAGAAGAGTTTCGGGTAAAATTGGGGTAGAGAAAAGTTTTCCGCCTCACAAAATACGTATGTGTCAGTTCATTTAAGTGTCGCGCTATTAATATATATGATTTTTACTAAGTAAGGAAACGATTATGACAAAATATCGATGCTCTTGAGTAAATTGGAAAAAAGAATTCGAAGCTATCTCTACACAATGTCAATGTAACCGTGTGAAATGACAACGACAACAGCAAATACAAAAGTTGCAGCGGTTTGTTCAAGATTTTTTAGATTACCTTGAATACAAAACTTAAATTAGTTTTTCTCACCTTTCAATAGCAAGTATCGCAGGACAGCCACACCAATAACACTCCGCCTCGGCGTTTGAGAGTACATTTTTCACTATCGCTTCACTTATCACAATTATTTCACTTTAATTCTTTCGCACAAACTCAAAACTCAACTAACTCGACATTAGTTTTTCCCCGCCTCGGCAAAATGTCGCCACTGGCCCAGTCCCCCGCGTTTGCCGTATTGCGTAATCATTTCGTAACTTTTATTTTTATTTTAGACCAAATACACCGTTTTAAATATTAATTTTATAACTATTTTATATTAATATTATTAATTTTTTTTATGAACCTTACAGTATGTACCAATAACAAAGTTAAAATAATATCCCCAATAAAAATCTTTTCAAATGCGTTGTTTGGTCGAAAGGTGTAATTTCAAATTCTAATTAATTTATTTCCTATTTACATATTAATTAGATTCACTGTATTTGCCATTTAATGGCGTGCAAATGTTTGGTGATGTCAATAATCATTAGCGCGCCATTAATCATTAATGTTAATTTAAATAATTTGTTATAAAAGCTTACGTCATCATTTAAAAGTTTGTCTACACTATAATAACACTTCGCTACAAAACAGTTTTGCAATTTCTCTATAATAATTTTATTCATAATGCTGTTTTTATTAGGTGTTGCTTTTATTTTTTTATTAAGTTGGAAGGGGAAGACCAAGGCGAACGTTCCTGGACCAAATCCAGGACATTTTAAATAAGGGCCCGGTCAAGAGTACTCTAAGCCGACGAACTTGTATGAAAGGTTTAATGAAAGTGAAAGAAGCGAAGGAGATATGCAAGGATCGTGGCAAGTGGAAGGATGTTGTCTCTGCCTACCCCAAAGGGAATGAGGCGTGATGCTATGTATGTATGTTTTATTCTGATAGGATGTCGCTTATCTTGACCTTTTTTTTTCAAATAGAATTGAATTTTGCGTAACGAATGTAAATATTTCATAAACAAACGTATATTAAAGGGAGAGTCCATAAATTTGAGTTCCTTAAAGAAGGCTTTGCAGCTGTCAATTGGTTTTAAGTAGAAGATAGATCTTATGCATCTTATCCTTAAAATGTAAAACAAGAGTGCAGTATTTTGATTAATTTGGCGAATATTGTTTCCCGTTACTATGTATGTCGTGAAGTGGAGAGGTCCACGTAATCTTCGGCCCCGAAGCCGCTACGAGTTAACAGGGCCACTCGCCACTTTAATTACCGGCGGAGGCACAGGTTTACAGTCAATTCTGGCCCCTTCCCAATTTAATTGACCACCGCGGTAATTGGATCTGCGAGACTGACGAATTTACAATTTTCCCCGATAATTTGGATAGGCATCTATTTTAGGAATATCTTGTTATCTGACAATCCCAATGGACATAACGTTATAGGGTCGTTGATAGGCATGGAAAAACAGATTTTTCACAGCGATACGAGATAAATTTGTTCGATGTCTCTGTGCTGCTGTACAATATACATATATACCATACGCACACGGTCACACGTACGTAATGGTGGTGAAATAACTTTTATTCAACGCTACGCCTCCTACTAAGGTCTTATTAAGATCCTTCGAGCCAAATCTAATTAAATAAAACATTTAACTTTGTCTGTCTGCCGGTGAATCGATATAGTGTTAATTTGAGACTAAATTTCAATTTATCACAGGACATTATTTTAGCCAAGTTGAAACTATTTGAATTGACATTTATATTCATTTCCGTGCAACAGAACGGATGCAGAATAGGTTCTTCCAGTTTATAATTTAGTTACTCGCATGAGCTGTAGATTAGATTCCCGTGAATCGTATTATTTTTCTCGCCGTGGCGATTGGAGGCAAACTGAATTTCCACCCACTACCAAGGTGACTTTTCATTATCGCTAGCCAGATGAAGAATTGGTATGTTTTTGAAATAATATATTGAAAAATGTTGAATATATGATAAATATTTTCTGTCAAAGTGATGAATTTAACATCGTTTTAAGTCCAATTAAAACAACTTGTCCCGTGCAATATTTCTTTGGTAGAGAAACCCACGATTCTACTGTACTGTAGGTACATTAAATGTCACATATGAAACTGAAATATTATAATTGAAAGCAAAATCTAAACCGTCGTCATTTCATCACTGAAGGCTCCCGATTCATTTGATTGCAAATTTGCTTTCGCAGTTAATAACCTTACAAGTTTTCGTAATAAGTTTATTGGCCCCGAGGGCCTTCTTCGCCGCTCTCGTTGTTGACGAGTAAACATTCCCCAAAATTAACATTTATACCTTGTTTGAATAATCCACTCCGCACATAAGATACGTTGAGAAATTGATGGATCCCGAGCCGCCGTCACACATGTTTGAGCACGACAAACTTTCCTTCAGTATTCCAACAATACAACACAATTTCATCCACATTAACTCTTCAACTTCTAATAACTTCTAATCGATATCACTAATATATATTTACACAACGATTTAATTTCGAATTCACTTCGCTTTCGTTGGGCCCTATTTCGAGCTAAGCTCGCAAAATACTCAGCCATCATTACGACATTACTTTAATTTAGGTAGAACTATTCAATAACTTATTATTTTAGCCAAGATTATATCCTCCCTGCATAAGTTCCCTTGCGGAGTCGTGGCTATAATATTTTACGTGGACATTTATACAAAACGCCCAGTTAAGCATTTGGAACCGCCTAACTTGGAGCCCGTGGCTCCTCTCGCACCTTTGTTGACAGAGAACCGCTTAAGCAAAAAAAGAATTATTTAGCTTCATGAAAAGAAAATAGGAAGGCTGATTTTTAGCTAGAGTCTATAAAAATTGCAAGAGAAACAGCCGATATGGGCCATGGGCGCCACCATATTGGCTTCGGATGCTCTGCGGAGCGCCTTTGCCTTCACTTCCATTCCTCAACCGACTGTAATGCGAAGTGCGATTGAAGGAAACATTTTGAAGCATGAAAAAGGTTTCACTTTGTAAAAGGATTAGAGTAATGACAAACCTAACCGCCCGACAGTTCAAAATGATATATTCGCAAAAAGAAGTTATTGCGAGTCCGTTGCGAGAATGAAAACAGCGGCAGGCGCTATCAACATGCAAATGACCTCCTAATGTCTTTACGTAGCTCTCGGCGTCATTATACTGATTCAATTAGCACAATTGCACGCGGCAACATATTAATGATATGCTAGATATCTCGCAGGATGATTTTAAAGATATATATAAACAGCGAACAGAAATAACTACCAATCTTAATACGAAAATAGGTTTGCTTGCTTTTGTTGTCTGTCGCGTAACGAATCGAATCGAATTTGATAAATTTTAGTATAAATTTAAACGAAATCCTGGCCATGGGTAAAATCTACTTTTGTTCGCGATAAATTAACAGAGATGAGGACATTTTGGTTCAGTTTTCATTACTCTGTCGGATTTGTAGAATTAAAGTCGATAACCATTAATTAAAATTTGCATCGTTGTTTCGGCTGAACTGGGCCTAGAAATATAATAAAAAGAAATCGTTATAATTTGTCAAATGAGGCGATAATGTGAAGGAAACACGATGGGAGAGGAGGGAAGAACTTAATATATTAAGATATAGCGTGAGAATAGTCGCGTGTAAAAATTAGTATGTTTGCATGCGAGTAAATTAAATTTTTTTGTCAATGTTTGTAATAAATAATCGTTTCCTCACTGACTTCAACTCTACTTGTGTTGAATTTTTTGTGTCCTTGTAAAACAAAATATAAAAACAAGTGATTTCGCTAATGATAGGCCACGGATATTCGTAAAGCATATGGTTAAATATGTAATAACCGCAAATCGTCAATATCCCGTTGAGTCATCGTTTGCTAGGAAAACTTTACAAGTAACTTCATTCTGACAACTGAGTGTAGTCTACTCTCATACAAAAGCTTAAAATGTCATTGAGCTCTTTTCTATTACTTTATGTGATTGATGGCAAAAGTAGAACTGCATTTTCTAATCTGCCTGGGCCCAGAACTGGCGGGAGGCTTCGGCCGTGACTAGTTACCGACTAGCAAAGACAAGTCGCCGGTTTGTGTTCCGATACGATGCTGTGTAGAAACCATCAAATGTAAAATACGTTTTACCAACTTGTACGTGTACGTTGTTTTCTCATCATCATTACAATATTTTTTAAAATTAATTCTACATCTATATACATATAGAGCAATTCATTCACTCCCACGCTTTTTTGTCTTCTAAGTATTCTTTCAAATTATAGAATAATTTCTCAATTAGTTTCCTTTTAATAAAAGATTTAAATTTATTAAGAGTCATCTTTGTAACTTCTTCTGGGAGCTTGTTGTAGCAACGTATACAGTTACCCTCGAATGACTTGTCAATTTTGTGTAGCCTACTAGAATTTACAGCAATTTTATTTTTATTTCTTATGCTTTATAAGCTGCATTCAATTTTTTTCGTAATAAATCAAATCAAATCAAAATATCTTTATTCAAGTAGGCATATTACAGCACTTTTGAATCCTCAAATTTTTTTTTTCTTTTCCACGCTCTAATTCTAATGTACGCCTGATGATGATACTCCAGGACGACTTAAAATCTAAAGTTACGAGGGTTCCTTCGCGCCCTGAACTGAGAAGAGCCCACAACAAACTCAGTCGGGTGTTTTGTTTTTTTTTGTTACCATCATCATTACGATATCATATTAGTTTAATATATTTCAATTCAAATAAAAAATAGTCTATAATAATCTGTTTGATGTTCATAGACAGTTGGCCAACCTGTTAGTAATGTAACCAATCAACGCCCAGCACTACTGTCAGTTGGCAGACATGGCGGCATTTGCCAACGACGTGCGTGTGCTTATGAAACACTGGCGATGCTCAAAGATTGAGCTGATACCTCAAACTCGATCAAATATCATTGTCATGTTACTAGAACCGATGTTATTATAGAACAACATACAATCTCATGTTACGAGGATTCATACGCGCCTTGAAAAAGAACCCACGATAAACTCAGTCGAGTATCCTTCATTTGTCGTCGTCATTACAAATCAGTCCAATTCATTAATTATGTTTCTTAATGATTCATAGTGCGCTGGTTTATAAAAGATGTTGAGAAAATATTGGTTTGGGAAAAGTGAATCGATGTAATGTTTGAAAATACAATTGACTGATAATGATTTCCGACATGTCAGAGGTCGCGACCACAATTGAGCAGTAGTGAGATGACGTCACGAGTGTGGCTTCGTGTCGTCAGCGGCCATAAAGGCGTATTATTGGTCTCCGGGCCAAATACGCCAAGGCTCCGGGGCAGCGGCTCGCTTGATGGATGGCTTCCCGCGGCGAAGGGCTGTGTCGCCTCAATAGATCGCGTTGCCTCCATACATTCTCTATTGACAGCTATTGCCCTTGGTATACGCGATTTATTCAACTATCAGCTATTATGATGCTGTATCATAACAAAAAAGGCCACGACGGCCCAGTGAATGCGTGACGAGGCGCGGAGTCGTTGTGCTTCCCGGTGAAAAGAACCATCGTGAACAAACCTGCATATCCTTCCATCTCCTATGTGCGACGAAATCTATGCCCAGCAGTGGGACTTTAAAAAGCTACTACTTGCCTTTTTATGTAACTCTGTAAGTACACAAATTCAACTTCACATAGATTACAGCGGGGTATATGTAAATTTGAGCAGGGAAAAGCAATTTATTCGATCTCACGTTTTTTATCGTCTAAGTAATACTTGTTTAAACATGCAGTGAATCGCTTCCGATTGTATAACGATATTAAGGCGTAGTTATTGAAAATCGTAGTGAGTCCATCGTTGTTATTTCGTTTCAAATAAGGATTAAATATTTCCACCTCGGAGAAAAAGGATTAACGAAGAACGCTGAAAAGAGTGTCGGCCCTGACTTTGATGTAAACGATTGCTTTTCAAATACAATAGCTTCAATTTCAGAATTGGACAAATAACTTTTTTAATTTGATTAATGTATTACTAGCTAATCCTCGTCTATTGTTCAGCTATCCGTGGCCTTGACATATAAAGCCACCTAAATATTGTAAAATCCTAGTCGCAGTATACTAAAAATTTACTTCAAGTGATGTAGACGTAGCTTTATAAAAAAGATAAATACCGACGGCTTAACGTGCTCCGCGAGGCACGGGGGAGCACGCTTCCGACTGCACGACACAGGGTTAATATAGAAAACAACTTTTTACTAGAAAACCTAATATCGATTTTTGAATCGGGCCGACCCGAGACCCAGGACCTCATGACTGTGGCCGAGCACGTAACTACTGCTCCGATTATATTTGAGACTAATCCATTAAGCTTAAGCGAGCGCACGATAGACAATACATGCAGAACAATACCAGATTGGCTTGTTAAACATCGAACTGATGGATGAACGGATTTATCGCAACGGTATTGAACGATTGTACGACTGGCGCTGTTTAGTTAGGGCCTAGGGGGCTGTTGGTTTAGGAGTCTGTTATTATAGCCAGTTGTTTGAGCTCGAGCACGACTGGCGATGCCGAATCCTAACGATACTCGCCAATTCAATTATTATTTGAAATCGACTGTTTGCTGAAAATCAAACGCTGCCAAACTCCGCAGTTTCACTCTTTAATAGTTAATTAGCGAGATATTTGTACAATCATTCCACTTGTGTGCCTATGGCGTGTAAAATGATGGCGCGGTGCTGGAACAGGTGGATTTTAAACTTAAAACTCTGGCTTCGTATCCTAAATAGGCTTCCACTAAAGTTCCTTATATACAAAAGAAACATACGTGCAATATATTTATTTTAAATCTATCTGTTATATATACTTAAGTTAAGTAGACCCAATTGTTGGCTGTGTTAATGTGAATAATGAAATTTGTTGATAGTTCTTTATATAAGATCAATAAGACAAGAATGTTATGTAAATTGTTTTATCTAAAATCAATCGAAACTTTCGTAACCTCGGAAGGGAGAGTCGAAACTCCCTAACTTCTCCAAAAGACAAATTTAAGATAAGAAATGTAATTGTTCATTAGTCGAAGGGTGGATTCAACGGCTACATTTTCTCTATGGCTGTAGGCTTAACGAGCTCTTTTTGACTCGTCGGAGTGCACTCTTTTTTTCTTTTATTTGTTCACTTGATAAGACGGGGACGATGAAGTCTAAGATGGTAATGCTAACCGGTTTAGTATTAATTTACCCCTTAACGGTTCCTACACAGCAGTGTACTGGTCCCGACCGTATGTCAGGAGTGTGGGACTCAGCGAACAAGAAGGCCTCGCAATACCCACTAAAACCCAGCGGAACCCCCTTCATTCATGAATGAAGCACCAGGGATTCAACTTTCGCATTCAGCCTTGGTGAAACACAACATAGTACTGGAAAATACATCTTTGCCGATAAGTAACGGCTTAAGTTCCCACCGATCAAAACATAGACAACTTAGCAAATATCAATTCATGCCCTGCATGTCCTGCCTCGGTTGAACCCGGGACTCTTGCCACTGATGCGAGTCATCACTACACCTGTGTGCGGGGATGCTTGCGTACACACACCGTAAACTCATATATATGCACACATATTAGTTGGTATTCTAGAATATTTACATAATTGTTGTTATTTATAATTACCACCGTTTGAAATTGATTCGCGCACTTTCTATACCAACGTAATAGATCAAAAAGCATTATTCCGTTCAAGCAACTTCATCAACAATCGCCTTTAGCTGTCGCGACACAGAATAACGCGATAAAAAAAGATTTCTTTGTGAAAGAAAAACCCAGTGGGTGTGAGGTCAATTTCCCTGAAAATATTTGGAGAAGAAAGGAACAAAAAAATCATTTGCATTCAAAATACGTCGCACGGCCGTGGAATATTTTATGAAGCACTTATGGCTACGTCATTAAAACTTTTTGTCTACTTAATTAAATTATAAACATATTTAATTGCGCACAAGTTGACGTCTGACCGCGATCGTAACTTTATTCAAAGATAAATTGCCTCTTAATGGTCGGGAAGATAGCATCGTACACTTCATCGTGGTACCGTCAGTTAAGGTCACGGTCATTAAGAGGTAGTTTACCTGTTAATGGGCTCTACATGGACATTTTTGTCTTTGCTGATAGGGTACAAAATGACAAACAAGAAAACAAAATTTCGTAATTTGCTCCTAAGGGAGTTTGGACTTCACTAGCGAGGGTGTGCAAATGGCTCAATCGGATGAGTCTAGGCTTAACAAAACTCATACTTTTATACTACACACAACAGTGAGAGAGAACGAAAAGAGAATAAGTGAAAGAAAGAAACTAGTCTATTCTACTTCCGTAAGAATTTTGGACCCGGTTTCAAGTAAACTCTGATAATCAGTAAAGTATTTGATGACCATATTGAAGTCTAGCAGGAGCTTGTATTTTATTTACCATTAATAATTGAGTGGGGTTTCGTCTATTGTTGCCTTTTGCGCTGTCTCTAATCGCGTAATACTTTCAATAAACAAATATCAAACAGTATTTAGCGTTTGTTTGAAACGACGGCAACAAAAGTTCGGAACGAAGCCCCGATTCATTGTGGGATTGTTTTGTTGGACGTCCAGCCGCTCCGTTTAACTACAACTCACAATTTGGACAAACGAAACAAATTATTCTCTCACTAAAAATTATTAGTTATTCCGATACAATGTATTTATTTAAAATCAAAGTATTTTTTGTCAAAGAAAATAAACATGCTAATTTTTTAAGCAATTAAAGTGGTATTTTGAAGACAAAGCAAATTAAATTGTTTAATTACATTCCCTAATAGCGTCACGCAGCGTGTAAGTATTTGTACAAATTAAATTACATCTTTCACTAACTGGAAAAGATACAAAAAGAATATAAGATAGATACCCCAGAGATGTGGAGCTGGAAGCGTTTGCTGTGCATGTCGTGGTCCGAGTTTCATACTAAGTAAGTAAGTAAGTAAGTAGCAGCCCTTTAACGTCCCACTACTGGGCACAGGCCTCCTCACTCAAATGAGAGAGGGTTTTTAGAGCATAGACCCACCACGCTGCTCCACTGCGGATTGGCAGGCATAGTACACAAGTGCACTCTCTATTCCTTCACTCTCATAGTCCGATGTGACGGGAATCCGACACGACCGGAGAGAGATCAGGCGCAGGACCGACGGCTTAACGTGCTCTCCGAGGCACGGGGGTGGATCACACCGCCAACTTCCCAACTTCGGGCAAATATTGAGAAAATCTTAATAGAAAACTCAATATCTATTTCGAATTGGCCCGACCCGGGACTCGAACCCAGGACCTCATGCCTGTAGTCGAACATGCTAACCACTAGACCAATGAGGCAGTTGTCATACTAATCCTTCTATATTAGAGGAATTGTCAGTTAATGAAACTCTTTCCCCATTTTGAAAAATGTCTTAAGATCCAGGGAAACGTGAAATCTTCTGTTGGCGGTCCCTCTCACGAGCTTATTAGGGCACTAAACTAGTAAACGGACACTCTGAAAGCACTTTATATCAACCCGAAAAAGCGTCAGCTCGTGATGGCTACGACCATTCTGTGAAGAGTGCAATGACCAAGAAGAAGAAGTGTTTGAGAAACGAGGGAACTGTAGAATGAGTTTACGTGATGCCTCGATTCTCTTCCAAAAAGAAGCCACGCGTGTCCTCCTTTTCGTCCGATATCCCCCAGTGCCTGAAGAACAAAGTTTGCAAATAATGCGAATTGCCAGTGATAACCTACGGATCTGAGACGTGGTCGCTGACTTTCGGCCTCATGCGGAAACTCAGAGTCACTCAGCGTGTCATGAAGAGGGCTATGCTCAGTGTCTCTCTACGTGATCGAATCAGAAATGAGGAGATCCTTAGCATTACCGAAGTCACCGATATAGCCCTACGAATCGCGAACCCGAAGTGGCAATGGGCGGGTCACATGGTCCGAAGGACCGACGGTCGTTGGGGTCTGAAGGTGCTGGAGTGGCGACCCCGCACCGGACGGCGTAGTGTAAGCAATGCCCTCACAAGGTGGACCGATGACATAAAAGGGTTGCCGGTAGCCGCTGAAGACAAGCGGCGCAAGATCGAACCTTGTGAGCGTTATTACGTGAGATCTATGTCCAGTGGACGTCCATCGGTCGAAACGACGTCGCCAGTCCTCCTAACTCGGCAATTATGCGAGAGACACTGCAATACCGAAGCAACCACCTCAATATAGGAAAACGCGCCAGAATTTCTAAAATAATTTGTCCCGAGTTGACGTGTATATAAAACCATTGGCAGTGTGCGCTAATTGACGGACAAAATGGAAAAAATTCTCGTCTAACTTTTTAATCTATAAACTTTATAAATAGCAGCAATTATTATGGAGGCCGTCGCACGGACGGAGAAAAACGATTTAATGAAATCGATGAGAGGCATTTTTTCAGTTGACGATCGAGTTGATGGCGACGATTCCCTCCGACAGCCGTTAGCCGTTAGCGAAATATTCGCAGACGCCCACGCAGCCTCCTCCCGCGGCATCGGCCCTTCAGATGGTTATCTCGTTTTAGGAGTTTATAGTCAATTACAAATATAATTACATCTGGCCCATTCTTCTTTACGGATACGAGGCTTGGACAGTAAAAGACGACCTCAGAAAACGTATTGAAGCATTCGAGATGTGGGCATATTCACAATAAGCTGGACTCATCAACGAACGAGTTTTGAAACTAGTCAACCAAAAACGCGCACTTTTGCAGACTGTAAAGTTGAGGAAAGTATCCTACTTCGGATTCGCGCTTAGGCACGAGAGGTACGGACTTCTTCAACTTATCATGATGGGCAAAGTCGCTAGTAAAATAAGTGTTGGCCGTAGGAAAAATAATGGCTTCGTGACATTAGAGAATGGACTGGGATTGCGAGAGTCGCCGAATTATTCAGCGTCGCAAGAGACAGGTTCAAATATGCCGAACTGGCAGCCAATCTTAGCAAGTCAGAGAGGCACTTTAAGAAGAAGAAGATGTGTATATCGCCAACGGCGTCTCGGTCCGGCTTTTCACGAGCAGTAGAGCACGATTATGCATGATTAGTCCGTCGTGACAATAAACAAACAAAATGGTTAATATTATGCGTATTTAAGGTGGTGTGCAATGATGCTGTATCCTTATCAGAGCTGTAAGAGAAAAATTCAAAAAAATATCATCGCAATATTCACTTATACAGCAAAAGGAGCGAAACACTTAATTTTAACACGAGAATTAAAAACAAACGTGTAATGCCATATTTTAGAGTGAAGAAGGTCCACAAATCGTTTGTCGGGTTGAGCACACGCATTTTTAACAAGGTACTCGAGTCGCTTCTGGGTTTGTCTTCACATAGTTTTAAGAAATATGTCTGTATTAGCAACAAGTTTGGACTTGATTCCTGTTGCACATGAAAGATAAACATGTAATGTACAGCGGAATCAACTTTCCGAACCGGTGGTAGATTTGTTACCAACGAACAGACTACTGACGATTCAAAAGTGCTTTTTGAGCCTACTTGAATAAAGAATATTTTGATTTTGATTTTTTCTACATTATTTCTAAGGACCGTTTGGTAGGAATTTATAGAGGATATATTGGTTATCCTTAAAAGACACGCCAGACGGACTTTTTGGCCACTATCGCAGGAGAAATTATCTTGTGATCGACCTCACCAAACCACTACTGAAACAGCAAACCATACGCGTTATACCGTTCGCCTCGCCATTACTACTACAAACACAAACCGAGGTTGGTGGGCTCTGTTGCGTCGTTACGAATATTAAGATGTAGATTAAAAGCCCAAATAGCAGCGTTTGGCATTACCTTGCATGGCGTCGTTAAACGGATCCAAGTGAGGCGAAACAAAGGGACGTCCCCGACTCACGCAACGCATCAAAGAAGCAGGGAGAGACTTCGGGGGTTCGGGGGAACCGCAGCTTACTGTACAGCTTCAGCGGATTAACTTCGAAGGCGCACGTCAATATTGTACCATCAAATGTGTCGTGTCTCTCTATTGAAGCTGCGCTACAAAGAGCCGATACGCACTTATGTTCTTTTAGTAGATAGCTCTTTGTGTCAATACAGATTCATCGAGCACTAATTTCTACATTCCTGTTTTTCTTCTTTGTTAATTTTGTGATACATCCGGTTTTAGAAGGCTTAGTGACTAAAATCGAGAAAGGTATGCTTAGATGGTTTGGGCATGTAGAGAGAATGAGTGAAAGGAGACTGACAAAAAGGATTTATGAGTCAAGAGTGAATGCCAAAGAAGGGGGAAGACCAAGGCGAACGTTCCTGGGCCAAATCCAGGACATTTTAAATAAGGGCTAGGTCAAGACTACTCTAAACCGACGAACTTGTATGAAAGGTTTAACGAGAATGAAAGAAGTCTCTGCCTACCCCGAAGCGAATAGGGCGTGATGCTTTGTATGTATGTATGTTTGTATCCGATTTTATTATAATAATAATTTTAATTTCACCTGCAGCTACAGATCGATCGCAACTGCATTTCCAGCTCTTTGGCCGTGTTTTAACGGCGCCTTGCCGACAGCTCCCGGAATTAGGCGGATAACGCCACGGGGATCGACTAGTGTCATCCAACATCCACAATCTTCCAAACACCTTCATGGACCATTTAGAGACCTACTCTGCGCCGTCGAAAAGCAATATAAACTTGCTCTCTCATTATAAGTTGTTTAATCTGGCCTCGTAAATTGTTTTATCACGGCGAGCATAAACGTCTAATAATTTTATATAGAACATAAATTGGCCGGCGGTGATTAATATTGCGCCGTTGTAAATATGATAAGAGCACCAAATAAAAGCTGACAGAGCCTAAATAACCATCAATCTTTATAAAGCGGCATTAGCTGCCCCGCTTATCTGGCTGGAAGTAATTGCTCGGCCTCTCCGTGTATCGCTGGGGCCTCATGTGTGCTGCAGCAATACACGAGCGGTGCTTCATTGGTGTCCTGATATCCGAGGAGTTGTTACTCATCGCTACAATCTCACCGGACCGTAAGTTACGCTGAATATCTAAAATAGTAACGCAGTGGTCTATACAAGATCAATAAAATTATTTTACTACATCATAGTTTAGTTGCTTTTTACTCTTTTTAGATTTTGTTTTAGTAAACAAAATTATAAAAAGAGACGAGCAGGAAACTGTTTTAATTTCTAGAAGGCGAAATCTGTACATTTTATATATTACTAAACAAGATTCAGTTATGTACTTCTTATAAAGAATTTTCTATATAACTTTGCTTATAAATTAGTGTGATAATAGCTGTACCAAACAAAAATAATACTTTAAAAAATCCACCAGTGTGTCCTCCTTGTTTATATAAAAACAATTGCATTATTAATCTTTAGCGCAAGGCACAATCAGAAAACTTTTAAAGCCGTAACGAGACATCAGTAATAGTGTAAAAGCTGACGCTCAGAACGGAAACAGCGGAAAAAGTTAACCTGACGCTTTTAAAGCGCTAGCAAAAACAACATGGCTGGCCTTATGCAACACGTACCCAAGTATTCACCAAATTTATCGTATTGTCCTTACTTATTCTACAACAAAGACCTCCGCCGCGTCTTTCTGTCCTGTCCCTGTGAACTCAAAACTACTGAAAGGAGTTTTGTCAGCAATAGAGAGAGCGATTCCTAAGGAAGGTTAGGGTATGTGATTCGTCTAAGTGTTGCATAAATTCGATTTCAAGGAAAGCCTCCAAACACTGCCTAACCCGTTAAAGATATGACAACACTCTACGATAGGATATGCCTTAGTTCTAGATCTAAAATAATATCGAATGACTCGATATAACAATTTATTTTCTAAAAAGATAGGCACGTGTAAGGAGGTGTTTAGAAATTTGAGCATCACATACAGATGAAACTTTTTAAACTTAGATAAGTTACGACCTTTCTCTGCCTGCTGTGGTCAGAGGTGCGATGAGCACAGAAGCCAGCAGGGATGCGATGGTCTTCTTTTGCTAGGACGTAATGTCGCAGAAGGAGGTAGCGGAGCAAGTGAGAGAGACGGAAGGAGACGCTCCTGCCATACGCTTAGCAACATGAGGAGGAGCACCGTTGGATTTTAGCCGGTAAAAGTCCGACAAAACTCGCAATGCCATTCCCCCGCGGCGTTGCGGGTATCAATGACGATGTCGCGTCAAAAAAACAGTTACCATATAATTTTAAACAATGCTTAGGATTGTTCGCAAAAATATTCGCAATTCGCTTATAGCCTACGAGTATATATTTAATGTACTATGATTATTATAAAGATATATGTCACTGTCCAAAGTGGTAGCGCAGCCAAGCCTTCGGCTACACCCGAGGTTGGCTCCGATGTCGCTTCGACTTTTGACAAAGTTTATATTATCCAGCTTAGTTAATATCTAGTTAATCTGTGTATTTGTTTATTATAAATGCCCATTAAAGCTTCTTTGGCTAAAAATGTCAAATTAGTAGCTTGTAACTGTAAAATGGTAAAATGTGATGGATATTCTCACATGTAAATTATGTAACACAAATATATATTATTATTATAACTGTTGCACAACACCGTCCACAGTCTCACTCCACTTCCTGCGCCAAAGTTCAAAAGCTAATTCCACAACTGAACTTTTCCATGTACTTTTTCAAACTTTTTATTCAATATTGTTCCGCCGTTATTTTACTCTCTTCATAGAATGAATGTGACACATGAGCACATGGATTTTGTAATAAAACATTAAGCGAATAAATATTGGCCATCGACGTATGTCGAGCAAACATTTGTGTTCCGATATATTGTTTAAAAGCCGTTAACTGGTTCATTACCTTGGTGGGTTACCGCGCCACTATTATGAGCCTGTATCTTCCTCAAGCACGACGACAACTAGCCCATTGGTCTAGTGACTGCAGATCTCTTGCGCCTGATCTCTCTCCGCCAATGAAGCAATTGCGTGTTTGCGCAAACACCGCGGCACTTTAATATCTTCTGGAATCTCTGCATGTCGTCAGAAAGGAGGCCTCTTTCGTTCCGTCTATAATTGACGACAGCTGTGTTCTAATGCCGTGCAATTAACGCCCCACATTTCAGCCACGTTATTATCTCGGCGAAGAGATGATATAAAGAGAACTCTGCGAAGAACTAATAATCAATAAACTGTTTGAAATTGCCAGAACATCCAATTTGGCGCGTGAATTGCTCGCGTTACGATATCCGGTGTCGTCGTTACTGCGAAGGCCGTTCGCTCCCATTTTATTAGCCTCAGTAACGCGCAAAATAAATAAACACGCGAACTCTCGCGGGAGATTCTCCTTTCGCGAGAACTTATGACGGTATATCTGAAAATACAATATCGCCGATTGTAATGGCACATGTAAATAAACGAGCCCATCCGGCCACGCTGCCTCGAGACTCGACGTTATGCTTACACGCCGAGGGTGTCATTTCGCAAAGCATTTGCGAGAGGCACGCCAAGTTTCAACACTTTTTTATTGCTGACTTCACCTGACAACTTTTGAAACGGTTTCACCTGGTAAGAAATAGATTACCTCCTGACAGTTTGCACACGTGTTTGCTGACACCCATCAGCGAATACGCGGTAAGCAGTCCCGTCCGAAGTTTCAACCGGTGGAGTGAGGTGGTGGTGGTGAGGTTCCCTAATTTTACTCCGTCAGCTAATGTGTCTATTTCTGGAAGAGATGTTTATTAAAAATATTTCACGCTAAGTTTCATGTTTGTTAATAAAAAGTATCGCTATACAATCTGTGCCAGCTTCGGTCTCTATTAAGGGTTAAATTTCGCATATGAGGGTACTATGTAATTCTTGAAATGATTTTTCTTTTTCTGTTTTATTGAAAGATTCAAATAAAACAAATGGAATAATTTCGTTTCTGGTAAGTTTAAAAATCTTAGGAGTATTATCAAACTAGACATTTGCTATTGTAATTATTAGTAGTTTTTTTAGTTTAGCTAGTCATTTTTAGCGCATGTAACCATATAGACAGAAGTAATTCTAATTATAACAGATTACAAATTAACTGTTTGCGGTCTAGGGTTAATGTGTTTATTAAATGAGATTCAATCGTCACGCTCGGCCACGTGACGCTCGCGAGAAAGTCACCTCTCGTCGACTCGGGGAGAGACGGAGTAATAGTCAAAGCGTCACAGCGTCATCTCGGCGCATTGATTAATGTAACATCGTCGACAATATATCACTACCAATAATGAAACACAATTATTCAAATACACAATGTTAACTTTATAAATGTGGAACAAAAAATACTCGTATTTCGTTATGTTCTTGTATAATACCTCGCCTTCGTGAAGTTTTTACATCAGTCGTCCGCTCTAAGCTTTTTTTAAAGAAAACGGCTTTGAATTAGTCATCACTACGTTCCATGATCGCGTGTCGATGAATTGTAAAATAAACGAATCACTGCAAATATTTTGTTTAATAAGAAATGTCGACTTTGACATTGACACTAGCGTAATATTTCGTGTCACATGAATAACCATGGAAATATTCGGTGCAGGAAAATTTAACGGATAAAAATTAGTTCACAGCCAGTTAACGTCGTCAATGTGAAAACAAATCTGTCCGCGATATTCCACAACTATAAATGCGTCATCAGGGAAATGCTTCGATTCAGCGCACAGCCTCGGCCACACGCAGAATCTCATTCATTATAACACTTTTCCTCTATTCCAAATAAAAGAGCATGTCGTTTCATATCCTCAGTTCGAGTATTTTATTGCAGACCGGTTGATGAACCCGGGCCCTCGACAACGAAAATCGTATTCGCATCACAGAGCAGACTTGATTTCACTACCCGAGAGAATTTCTACGTAACTAGTTTCCCGTCCCATATCAATTCGCAGCTATATTCACTGCACGGACTATTTAGTCGTAATAGAACAATAATTGATAAATCAATATCACGTTCCGCTCTCCATCATGTGAGGGTTATATTCTCTTCACGACCCCGTAACAAAAATAGAACTCGCTCCGCTGCCTCCATAAATTACCTAAAGTGGTCCATCAATTCGCTCGAATGTGAATCGTGAACTCGGAGATGTCGGTACGGGCTCCATGTGTCGTCACGCGGCTACCAAACAAACTCGTTATAGACTGGCTCAGGCCTGCGATGATGATTGAGCGTCCGTCTCCGGGGACTGGCTTCGGAGAGAACTTTTTACGGATGTAAAATAAGGAGACTTGAGCTTTGACTGGTAGGGCAGGGTGAAGAGTGTTCTGAGAAATGACACGGACAAGGAGCATTTCACAAGTTTATCACATCACGATTGTATAGATATATGAGAGGCACGGCCAGGGGCAGGGCGAGGCGGTGCCGGCGCTCGGCCCGCGATATGATCCGCATCCGCAGCGCGGTGTCGGTGTCGAGGATGGTGTGGTTGATGAGGTCGGCGTACCGGAACAGCGCCGTGAACACGCTGCTGGCGCCGGCCGGCGGCACGCCCCCGCCCAGCGCGCACTGCACCGGCCCCATCGACGTCACGCCGATCTTCAAGACACGAAAAGGCACCTAGTTTGGACGCGGAAGAACCACGAGAGGCCAAGTGAGGCTCTCCGCTCTCCCGATCACCGCGAGCGCGAGCGAATATCCCAGGGCTCCGATCGAAGGAAAGAGCGTTGAAAAAGGAATGCTATTGGAGACGTAAATTTTTTATCGAGAATTGTCCGAATTTCAAGAATTAAGGTGTACCGATTACCAATATCTCGGTGATCGACGACGTCACGCCAGTCGTATTAAACTAGAACTTAAAATATTACATACTCCGTCCATAAACTGTTTTGACGTGAACACGCCTTTAAAGCAGCATCCATACGGAGGCAATTCATGAAAACGAATGATAAGTAAATCGTGAGATGCGGTTCGGTGTTGTAGGTACATATCACCTCCATCCGAAATTCACTTATGCCACTAGAAAGGATCAAAGAATTTATTCCGCGAAGGACGGTAACACATCACGCGCAGCGGAGGGGGAAGCTCCGTCGCGCACGATCGACATTCACGTATGGCAAACGGCCGCGTCCACAATATGTTATTACTTTTATGAACATTCGCGAAACTCGCTGACATTAAAGAAATGTTGGTATATATAACTCAATAAGGATTTGATCGACCTTGATGTCATTTTTATCCGATATGAACATGCGAACGGAGGCCGGGGTTCATTCCGGGTTAGGTACTTTAAAAAATGTTTTTTATTCTGATAGCTAGTGCGATCCAACAAAAGAAATCCGATTCGACAAGAAGAAATAACCGTGACGCCCTCTAACCAGGGCGGTACACCAGGTGCTCACTCGACACGGGCCGAGATCAGCGAGAGTAACCGCCGACCTGTACGCAGTAAAGCGGCAGCGATACGGACCGGCGAGCCCTCGTAGAGCACGGGTCCCCCGGAGTCCCCGGAGCAGACTCCTCGGGGCTCCCGCGCCACGCCGCAGACGCAGTGCAGCCAGTCGCCGCGCTCGCAGCCCACCAGGGTCAGCTTCACCGCGAACAGCTCCTCCCCCATCACCGAACGCTCCGTGCGCCCAAACCCTAAAACCTACAGAGCACCAACCGAGAACGAACTGCGTAAAAGAAGCTGCCATTGACGTCGCAGCGCCTCGACGTGTAGGATTTCGTACATAAATAATACACATACTCCAATTGATAACAATTGTAACAAAAAAGGAACCGCCTTCAAAAGAATGTTACAAATACATTAATATGCTCTAAAAAGTAAGAAATAATTGCGTATTCTTTTACAGTGTTCTTCGTATTCTTACATTTGGAGTCGGTGTCAGCCAAGGTAGATGTTCCCCGCGTAGCTGTATATGTAGGCACCTCGGCTGACACCGACTCCAAATGTAAGAATACGAAGAACACTGTAAAAGAATACGCAATTATTTCTTACTTTTTAGAGCATATTAATGTATTTGTAACATTCTTTTGAAGGCGGTTCTTTTTTTGTTAATATTTCTATTTATTTATAATCTGAAGTAAACTAACAAATTTGTCTCAATATGTGTACACATAAAACGCGTTTCTCATATGAGATAACACCGTTTAAATGAAACAACTTTACAAAGTTAAATTTACATTAATATCGCCACACCCGGCAACGAACCCGAAACCCTTATACCACCGCTTCACACATAATTCACCTTTCAAATATTACAATGCAGCAACAAACGTAAAATCATTGGCATTTGTTTACAGACAGTAATATATTTTGCCAAAAATCGCACTCTTACTGTAAGCCATTGAGGAGTTCCACTGATCTTCATATTAATTACGATTAGCACTTGACCATACCGCAGTTACGGTAGGCAACACAAATATCTGGATAGCTTATAGAAGATTCTGCCGAGTATCGTTGATTTGCTCCTAAGAATTGAAGAGTTCCGTCACTTCGTCATGGATTCCATCATCAGAACCTTACCAAACTATCACAAAACAACCCTTGAAATATATCCTCTCTAATAAAAAATTAATCATCGAAATCGGTTGGCGTGATCTTGAGTTATTCGTCCATTTGTCGCGCACATGCTTACGCAAATTTAAGACTTATTCGGTTTTCTCATGGATGCTATCATCAGAACTGGTTTTAAAAAAATGGGACCCTATGTTGAGCACCACCTTTCATTTAAAAAAAATCATCAAGATCGGTCCACTGAGTCGGGAGATATGAGGTAACAAACATTTAAAAAAAATACAGACGAATTGATAACCTCCTTTTTTTGCAGTCGGTTAAAAATAACTTCAAATCCTACAATTCGACATGGTTCCTTCATTGATATTTATTACCGATTTTCTCGGTCAAAAACTCTTTCCAAAGAAATATCACACAAGGGGAGAGGCGATGTAAAGTTCACCGCCACTTTCAACACTCTTTTCAAGATTCCCCGAGTAAAGCCACACGTAACAGGAAGAACGAGGTGAAGCGGCTCCTCAGTAAGCCCTATGCTCAAAGAGTTATGTTATCACCTGAACCTCCTGGCTGTATAAATCTCGAGGATCGACGGATAAATGCAGGTTGTTGAATACGGGACTCTGCGAGGACGCGAGCTCGATGCTGTCCCTAGTGCGCACCAGCCCCACGTCGTGGTGCAGCGTCGTCACGTCCAGCCCCCGACCTTCGTTTTTCTGTACCACCGCGTAGCTGGACGAGATGGATGGATCATATATATACATTTATTCTACAGTAACCGAAAGTTGGCCGCGTTCATATAGGAAGAAATACAAATTCCGTCCCAGTGAAGCGCGCCCACGCTTCTCTAAAGCTAAATTTGTTTATACTTACGCTCTTCAGCCATATAATCCCGTAAGAAGGACAACATACTTGGGGTGCCTGTACAGGAAATGAACGGCGGTAACGTTCCCGTCCGTCGACGCCGGCTTCCTCGTGTTGTACTTGACGTAGGCGACGTTTGGGGTGACGCAGTGCGCCGCAGTGAGCACCCAGTGCTCGGTCAGCACCGTGCCGGTGCAGCGGACGGCCCAGTACCGGTCCAGCAAGGCACACACAGCCGGGAAGTCCTTCAGGTCTGCCGCGGCGCCTCCGAAGACCCGCCTCGAGCCCGCCCCGTCGGCCGCGGCTCCTCCTTCCATCCCGCGATAGAAACCGTGCCTCGTGTCGACTTTCGGAATTATATTTTCACCGACATACGTATCGTTCTCCTTTAGTTCGTAATCCGGTGGAACCGTCGCGCAGCAACAGAGCAATTTGGTGACAAACGATATCGTAAAAACCCATAGGCATTTCGAAATCATTCTTTTAATTTAGGATTGATATTCTAAAGTTCCGTCGTAAACAATCAAAGAGATGGCAACGATGACAGCGGTTCGCGCTGCGTCAAAATAGTGACGTCGAAGATCGAATAGTTTCCTATCATTTGTGACTCGATTATGCATTAAGATCAGACGGAGTCTTTGAATGGATTGTGGTTTGAATATTTGAATAACTTTTAGTATTTTACAATCGCACCGCCGGCAGACGAGACGGGTCTCAATCCATCTTCCGCTATTAAATCTCGACAGAGTTCCATAATTTGGGTCCATTGAATCCGTAGAGAAAGGTTTCTCTTAACGAGTCTTTTCATTTGAAACTAATATAAGACTATAGAGAAAATGTTAATAAAAAACTCAATATCGATTTTCAATTGGCTCGGGACTGGAACCCAGGACCTCATGTCTGTGGCCGATCACGCTAACCTCTAGCCAATGAAGTTATTCTACGAACGTGATCTTTGTTCGGGCCCTGCATTCGTGCAAAGAAGGAAGTGGGCAGGTATTAACGGGCATGTCTAAACGTAGGAGCAGCGAGGCGCCTCTCGCGGTCGCCGGCGCGGCGCCATGCGGCGGCGGGCGCGCGGCGAGCATGCGGCGCCATGAACGCGTCGCTGGAGTGCGAGACGGACGCGGGCGTGGCGGCGGGCGACAAGCTGTTCCGCTTCGTGGTGCACGGCGTGCTGCTCAACGCCGTGGGCGCGGCCGGTCTGCTGGGCAACGCGCTGGCCGTGCTGGTGCTGTCGCGGCCGCAGATGCGCTCCTCCATCAACTGCCTGCTGGCCGGCCTGGCCGCCTGCGACACGGCGCTCATCCTCACCTCCGTGCTGCTGTTCGGGCTCACGGCCGTGTTCCCGTACACGGGCGCGCTGCGCCACTACTACTACCGCGTGTGCCCGCGCCTCACGCCCATCGCCTACCCGCTGGCCAACGTGGCGCAGACCATGTCCGTGTACCTCACGCTCGTGGTGACCGTGGAGCGCTGGGTGGCCGTGTGCCACCCGTTCCGCGCCAAGGCGCTGTGCACGTCGGCGCGCGCGCGCTGGTACGTGCTCGGCACGGCCGCCTTCGCCTTCGCCTACAACGCGCCCAAGTTCTTCGAGGCCGAGGTGGTCGCCGTGGGCGAGGGCGGCGAGACCATCTACTGCGTGCGCGCGAACGTCGCGTTCCGCACGGACCGCTACGTGGCCGTGTACATCCACTGGATGTACCTGGTGGTGATGTACGCCGTGCCGTTCTCGGCGCTGGCGGCGCTCAACGCTTGCATCGTGCGCCAGGTGCGGCGCGCGCAGGCCGAGCGCGCGCGGCTGTCGCGCGTGCAGCGCCGCGAGCTGGGGCTGGCCACGATGCTGCTGGCGGTCGTGCTCGTGTTCTTCCTGTGCAACCTGCTGCCGCTGGTGACCAACGCGTTCGAGGTGTTCCTCGGCGACCGCTTCGACGACCTCGACCCGCTGGTGAAGACGAGCAACCTGCTGGTGACGCTCAACAGCAGCGTCAACTTCGCCATCTACGTGATCTTCGGCGAGAAGTTCAAGCGCGTGTTCGTGAAGATGTTCTGCTCGCGGCGGCGGGCGCGCGCGCGCGACTCGCCCGAGCACACGCGCGACGACTCGTTCGCGTCGTGCGGCGAGCGCGTGTCGCTGCGCCTGGCGCGCAACGGCACGCTGCGGCGCGACGACGGGCGCGACGGGCGCGACGGGCGCGACGCGCGCGACCGCCGTGGCGGGCGCGGCGGGCGACCGGCGCGCGGCCGGCGCGCGCCCTCGCCCGCGCCCACCGTGTACTACCCCGCGCCGCCCTCCACGGAGGTGTCGCTGGCGTCGGCGGAGGCGCCGCCGCGCCGGCACTTCTGATGGCGCGCACGGCGCAAGGCCGAGGCGCGGCGCCCGCGGCGGTGGTGACCGGCGACGGTCGATATGAGAACTGAACAGTGTGACTCTGGACATAGTCGTATTAAGAAGTGAAACCCGTACCTCGTAGGATGATCTTGCACGATGCGTCAGGTTCCTTGGTTTGATTGCCAGCCCGTGGTTTGCTTCCGCGCTTCTTCTAAACGTGGCGTGTATTTTGTTCCGCGGCCATTTCCCGACGAACTGAGCTTTACTACTGTTATGTTTGTTCAACGAATAAGTTTATGTATATAAAATGAGAAACGTTGTAAATAATGCTTAGTGGTTATTGTTAGCCGTTATTTGTTAGGCGCCGCCAGGAAAAGCCCTGTCGTGTAATTGGAGTACGTGTAAAGCATACGAATGTAATGTCCGTGTTACGTCCCCCCGAAGTAATATTAAAACATCCTTGTGTCGCAAGATTGACGATTCGAGTTTTATTTTGTGCCGCCCCGATGTATACGATAACTGCGTACAAAATGAAGTGTTTCAGACGAGCTTTCAGAGCCACGAGAACATCGGTTGTCGCTACAAAGGAATCGGAGGAACAGCTAATGCCCAATCATTGACGGAGCGATTCCGTGTAGTGCCGGCGTCATTATCCCTCGCCGGGAGCCCTCTGCGAGCCTCCGTCGCACACTTCTGCGGAGAAATGACCTTAATCGCCCAAAATTAGGGTCATATGTTACATTTAGCTGCTCGACCGATAAACGAAGATGACTTAAAGCTTGACCGATTATTCACCGTTCTTATAAAAATACGGGTCGTTCCTCGCGGTGTGACCCACATCATTTCTAATGCCTCTTTTCAATAAAAGCAAACTGACAAAAATTTCAAACTGGTATTGTATATAATTTCGTATATTTATAGTAAAAACTCTTAAAATTGAGTTATAAATGGACACTCCAATTATAATTAAACAACTAATTTACCGTGACTTTAGTTTGCGTCACGTTAGAATTATATCTAAACAGAAATAATGGACGCCGTCTAGGTTAAATAAGAACAACTGCTTCTGCAGCGCCCCCTTTGTGGCTTACGACTACTACCAGCATACATAACATGTGTATATTACATATAATTATAATGTTATTAGGAAAACTCGTATATTTTATATACTCGGGCTGCACTTGAGCTACAACAAGACATACGGTTACACACGTTTTATAATGACGGCAGTGACCCATAAAAGTAATATTGACAAAAATGACAACGTAAGGAAACTATAGAGTATCAATTAATAATAATATGATTCTTGGTTAACTCGCATTGAATATGAATTAATTAAAGGTATTCTCGTCTAAGATTTTTGAAGTGACCGTGAAGAACTTCTTATATTATGATATATGTATAAAGAACTATTTTAGCACGTTCTTATGTGTACAATTCTTATATAACCCAGCAAATCCAGGACGTTTGTTTCATATGTATGAACGAAACCGCAATTCCATGTACAGTAAAGTTAATGACGCGAATTTGTTCCCGAGTACAATATAAAAAACGATGAAAAGTGGGCAGCTGACTCAAGACGTATGTTGCGCATTCATTAAGTGAAAGCTCATTAAGCCTCGCCGCCGGGAAGGTTTAATTTGTTTGAAACGTGATGAAAAGGGCTGCCCTCAGACCCAGTTCATTACATTGACAGAAGACATTTCCTCTTTTTAAATTCTCTTTTAGTGTTTTCGTGATTGCGAGCAACACTGGCGGACAACATTTGCAACGCCAATATCTAATATTATTGTCTGACTGAATTCCTGTTTCAGTTGGAATTTCCAAAAAAAGTAACCAAAGCCATTCACTGAAAATATTTGCTCATTACACAATGTAACCTACACAAACTGTGTTTAAAAGAGTCTACAGAGTTCTTGTTGGTTTCTTTCCAATGGAATCGTTGGTAGATTTGCTGTCTACGGAAAGGCTAATAACGATTCAAAAGTTCTCGAGGCTACTAGAATAACAAAATAAGTTGATTTTATAACAGAGAGACCAAAAACAATCTAGGGATACCGTCTCAGACTACGTATATATATAGACAATAAAATATCAAAGTACCTTCACATAAGTTCAAGCACAACATCGAACCCAGAACAGAATCATTTCAAAAACTACCTACAGTATCTCGCAATTGAAGAATTCATAAATATGACAAAATAAATGGATTGAACTGTAGGTCATAAACTTATATAATATAAAATCGATTAAATAATCTATATACCTCCATAACTAGATAGAGCTGTACACATTTCGTTGCAATGCAATAAAAATTATCACATACTTTGGAATTGACTATGGCGGTTAGCACTGTAAGCCGAAATATAGTGATTACTTAATTTCGGTTACAGATGATCACATTACATTTAAGCCTAACGTATGTACGGTAAACAAATAAATAAAATATTGCAGAATGAATAAAACCAACTAACAACTAATCTAAGACGCGTATAGAGTATAGAGCAGACATCGCCCCGCAGACAATTACATTCCCATTAGGAGACGAAGGGTTATCTCGACGGTGATCGACGCCATTTCTCGCCCCACGGCCTTTTATTTCCAAGCAAACTAAATGAAGAGATACTCTTTTGTGGCGACCGTTCATTTCCATCGAGAGTTTGCTTTTCTAAATTCATTCTCTCAACCGCAATGTAGCGATTGACGCCCGCGGCTCGGATCTATTGTTTTACGTGCTTCGCTAAAATGATACAATTCCGATTTTTAAGGCAACGCTACTACGGAATTTAACAGAGTAATAGTTCATCTATTTGCAGTCATTGGCAATATCTATAAATCTACCTTCGAAGACATCTGTTTATCAAAACACTAGCGGACCCGACAAAACTTCAGACCACCGGCAATAAATAAAAAAGCTGAATGGTAATTGCAGAATGTTTCAACTATACCAAAAAATGTGGCCAAAACTTAACCGGAACAAAAACAAGTCTTAAATAAAAAGAACCTGACCTCTACGTCTAGATTCACGGCAAAATCAGTAAAATATTATAGTTGCGATCAGAAATTGTCAATGTCAAATGAAAAAAACATCTAAATTTAATTTTATTACCGAACGACGGGGCGAACTACTAACGTTTGACATTCAAAACCAAAAATTAAAAACAAAACTTAACTATTAAATTAATTTTCATTCAAAACGTTGAGACGTACATCGAACGTTTAACAGGTAGATATAGTTTCTAAATTGTTAAATAAATAAAGCGAAATTGTTGTCATTACTGTATTCCAAGCGTTTTTAAACCCTCCCTGGACTTACACAATTAATTCAAAACAACAATCAGTCCACCCGTTCTTGAGTTTTTGCGACACTAAAGAACAGGAATTCATATATATTATATTTATATATATGTTGGAGAATATGAGAGAAGGAGAGCATAAAGCATAGGGTTCTCCGCCGACATAATCATTAATGGCATTCATAATTTCTATACTGTGGGCGTTCGTGGGTAATGTTGGTGCAAACAAACACTTTATTAATTAACTCGGATTATAATATTCAATCACTTAATGTTCCCGATATCAATTTACACAAACTCATTAACAATAATAGCTAGGAACGCGACAGTTTCATCCGGTCGATCGCTCTGGCGGACTATCACTCGGGAACTGGTCCGCTGTTGGGTCACGACGGATAACTCTGTCCCACGCCATAGACAGATGGCGCCAGCGTTCCAGACTACTGCACTCTGACATATATAAAACAAAAATTATTAGCTGGTTAAGCTAAGGACACATGCACACATAGAACGAATGTTGGAATAAAGCTAAAGGAGCTAACGATACCTCAAAGGCTTTCCGCGATATGTCTAAGGCGCATACTATAGTTCTTTGTAACTTATCTTAACCGGGAAAACGGAAGGTAAAAGACCCAGGAGCCCAATGTCCGATCAGGTAAAGGAACAGCTAGATACCAAAGCCAGTCAGGCCATCCACTTCGCTACCCATCGGCAAAGATGGCACAACCTGTTTCGCCGGGAACATCACAATGCTCAGCACTGAACGACGACCAGAGGAGGAGGAAGCTGAGACAAATTAAAAGTGCACTTATCTAAATTTGAATCGTATCGAACCCAGGACCTCAGCTAGCAAACCGAGTGCTGCTTACTACAGCGAAGTCGCTAAAAAAGGCTTTTAGTGTTTAGCAATTTCGACTCTATAAAGACTTGCCTTCATTTTCTAAAAGGCGCAATGTATTTATTTATATTACTATTGTCAGGCAAATAAGGTATCACCTAAATTGATTCATAACTGACTTTATGCATTTTTTTAGCACTATTAAATATTGAAAATTTAATAAATTATTTTTGGAGGCTTTTATAAATTCCCAATGGAACGGAAAAGCCGAACAACTAACATGAAACCCAGTCACAGATAATCGTGATAGGATTTCACTCTCTAGTTCAATAAACACGATATGATATTAGTTAAACAGCAATCCAGTTTATTTAAAAAACTATTTTTGGAATAATTTACAAGTAAATTCTCTTGTTATAACAACATCAATAAAAAAAAGGAAAAAAAACATATTATCTGAATTTATTAACAACGTTAACATGACATCAATCATAAAACAAAACGAATAACAAATTTTGTAAAGATATATAATACAACTAGCTGAAGTCGCGACTTCATCTGCGTGGAATGTTTTTTCGGTAGCATTTTCTTTAATTTAGGCAAATTGTTTTACAAATAAGAAACATACCCGCAATGTTCTTTGAAGGTGGTATCCTAAAGTTTACTTTTCATAGATTCCATTATGTCAAGAAAACATTCTGACCACGTTTTACACACCATATAAGATATAGTTAGTAAATGTTGAGTTTCAATTTTTTTTTATGAATTTGAATTTTTTTTAATTAAGACCCCCGCCACATCCCTTGATGATGGAGTTTCATAACATCCGTTGTCAGCTGATCTGCACTCGACAAAAGGAATTTTCATACCAAATTTCAAATCTCTATGCCTTATGGTTCCAGAGATATCGTGATGAGTCAATAGATACCTGGAAATCTCTTATATATTTATTTATTAGGTTTTCCATTAGATTATACATTATACTGAGCTTAAAATACTAACAAAACAATATATATAAAAGTAGAACTGTATAATATGTCCTCATGACAACCCATCGTGTACCCTTTTAGCAATTAATAAAATTATTGTCAACACAAGCGCAAAAAGTAAATTAAATATTCCAGTACTTACAAAGCACTTAAAACGTCGAAAGCAGTTTACTTTTATACTAATTTACGTCCCATTTCATACGAAATTTCAAGTTTAACGCAATTTTCGATAATTGAATGATCATTATTATCACAGAATACATAATAACGTGTTAAAAGGCTGTATGGTACAAATCTTTGCCCCTACCATTATAGAGACCTATTTCAATAAATAAAATGAAAACGTGTCGAAATTAAATAATGGTGTGTTGTGAATAAAATATTGAAATAAAATTTCAAATCTACTTTATGTATTTTTTATTTAATAGCATGTGTTTAATGTTCACTCGAACTTAATACGATAACATACTACACCATAGACATAAAGAGTACCACATGTAAACTGTCACCGTCACGTCATAGACAATAACAAACAACAGAGTAAAAACAAATAGTATTATTTATTTCGCTGCGAATGGTGGTTGTGTGATTGCGCTTTGTCAATTACTGTCTTAAGATTGCACTTATAAAGTAAAAGTGATACGTTTGATGATATTTACAATTTTGACTTCAATTTAAGGTTTTAGTAAATCAGCATAATTGTGACACTGTCGAATCGATGCATGTGCTCGACGGGACATAGAATCCTTACTGGGGTGATATCTGAACAACGGATGTGTTCGAGTGATATATTTAATCATATCAATAAGTTTTAAATATATATATGGAGTTTTCACTGGGGCCGGCCGTCCTGTGATATTGTTTTGAGAAGCCAATGGATATACAGTAGGTAAGGAGTTATGTGAAGCATGGCGGATTGGAATGCGCCGGTGTAAGGTGGCCGCTATTGTTGTTAGCGGACAAACGCTTCCATTTCTTTGTAATGCTTGACATATCATTGAACATAGCAGCTTTTCCTATAAAGTCAAAAAATACTTTGTTTAATGCACTTACATTTGACGGCCTCGTAGGCGCATTGGTGCGAGTACACGCTTCTCTAGCAGAACTCCTCTTTCGATTCCCAAAAAGTAATTTTACATAATTGAAATTCTCAATTTGTTCAAATCTGGTCTGGTGAGTAAGCTGTGAATCATTACCACCCTACTATCAAAGATATCCCTTCCATCAAAACATGTATATTCCTGTATCATCCTATGTAGAAACTGTATTAGTTAAATTATCTAGTTAATAAATACCAGTTTAGCATGCTTTTGTCTTAAACTGTATCATCAGGTGAGATCAGACAATCACTAAACAACCAGATAGGTATTAAGAATAAAATAAATTGTTACCCCTACTATAATTTGCACTACAACCATTCTACACCCTTACTACCCTAGTTGTAATTAGGGTAGAATGCCTAGTTGTAACTAGGAAGAACTAGTACAACTAGAAAAGTGCATAGACTTGTAATATAAGAATTACAGTGATAGATATGCCCTGACAGTTTTAACTCTTTTTCTAAGTCTCATACTATTTATATACCTTTTTTATAGTGATATATTAGAAATTATATTTGCAAAAAAATTTACCCTTGGCAATTCCAAAATGCTGTAAATTTCAATGTTAATAAAGAATTTTTCTTTTGAATTCATCATCTTTCCCAAATTTGTAGGGATATGGAGAAATTGTTCACATTGAATGCTTCATATTGTGTATTGTCAACTTTGCAAAGGAGTATCTACTAAATTTGATGTTATTGGTGCAAATAAATTTAGAGATCTTGTTGAGATACAGAAAAGGGAAACCATTCATGGTCATATTAAAGACATTTCTTTTATTATCCATTTACAACATACATAGCATCACACCTCATACCCATAGGGGTAGGCAGAGACAACATCCTTCCACTTGCCATGATCCTTGCATATCTCCTTCGCTTCTTGACCTGGCCCTTATATCTTGGATTTGGCCTAGGAACCTTGGCTCTCCCCTTCCAACTTTTTGGTTCACTCTTGCCTCATAAATCCTTTTTGTCAGTCTCCCTTCATTCATTCTCTCTACATGTCCAAACCATCTAAGCATACCTTTCTCAATTTTTCTCACTATGTCTTCTTTTCTTTCTTCTTCACAACATTCTCTCATTAGACTATTTCTTACTCTGTCATTCAGTTTCAATCCACTCATACTTCTCAACGCTCTCATCTCTACCACATTTATTTTACATATGTGATTCTTCTGCCATACCCAACTTTCACTTTTAAGTGTTGGCACCAACACTCCAGCATGCACAGCCAGTCTGGCCCTTTGAGACACCATCTGTCTATTCATAAAGGTATTCACTTTCATTCCTTTTCCTTTCAAAGCTTCATTTATCATCTCCTGTAGCTTATTAACGGATGATGCAAGTAATACTTGATCATCAGCATAGAGTAAACATTTGATGAGTAATTCATTCTTAACCTTCTTTTAAATACTTTCTTTTAAATTTCTCAAACAGTTATCCATGAATAGGTTAAACAACCATGGTGACGCAACACATCCTTGTTGAACACCTCTTTCAACAGGAAACCACTCTGTGTACGCCCCATTTATTCTGACAAGCATTAAAGCCCTCATAGAGAGACTGATGCTTGAATCAGACTACCGCTCAACCCATACGTAGATAACGTTGACCACAGCTCGTTTCTCACCACTCAATCATACATCCATTTACATTAAGTAAATAAATTATGATTCTTGTATGATGACAGTAAATGGCAAAGTCAGATAGTGTAGTTGAGTTTCAAGTAATATTAAATATATACTGACTGTATTATTGTTATTTTTTAATAATATGTCCACATCTTTTTTATTCAAGTAGGTTAAAGAATTCCTTCTGAGACTTGCAAGAAACTCAGTAGAAATATTATATTTATCCCATAAATAATCTTCAACATTTTAATGCATTAACTTTGGCATCAGAAGACAGGTTTTTGACATATTTCTTAAAATTCAATTTCCAAATTTGATAAGCTAGTTTTTATCGAAAAAATGTACATGGAATGAAAATAATTTTTATTCAATTTAAAATAACTCAAAAGTTGTAAATCAAAAAAAAAGGATCGCAAATTTGATATTGTAATGAAATTAAATTAAAAAGTACTTAATGCCACTATTTAATTTACCAGTAGTTTATATTTCTTATAAATAAGAAGACATAATTGATGTGAAATTTAACATGTAAAGCACAATTGTTATTGGTCCCAATATACAACATATAAAACTATTTTACACTAGCTATTAGTAGTGTGAGCTGTAAAAAGTGAAGCTGTTGATTTGAAATTACAAAGACATTTTTATTTATTTGAATAGATATATTTTCTATATATTTATCAACATTTTTGTAATCAAATGAAGAGCTGATGAATTTTAGAATTAGAATAAAAAACATTTGAAACACTAACTTTTAGCTATTGTACTCATATTATTGATTCATACTTATATTCATACATATTGCTGCTTTGGAAGAATAATCACTCAATCCAACATTTTCAAAGCAGACTTTAGATCAGTATTACAACTGATTTGATCAGCTATATATATAATTCCCTAAACAAGCTTAGGGGACCCAAACTTTATTATATATAAAGTTTCATAAAGTAACATTATGCTGTGGTGCCACTATTGGTCATTGAAATAACAATTTAGTTTAATTTTCCAATGTCCCTCCTGGAAAATTTCCTTTTTTTTTAACTTAAATAGGACACCACCAAAAGTAATTACTGCAAACCCATCTACTGGTTGCGATAGCATGTAAAATACATATGAATTAAGAAGAACTACAAAGTGACAAACAAAAAACAAGCAATACTATGTCAGGATAGGCAAGATAGCAGTTAATAACTTTCCTATTAAAGGATGTGTCTTACATCTTATCACAACTTACATCTTCATGAGTCAGTTTACATGTACTATTAAATATAACATAAGTATTCTTTTAACTGGGGCTGAGCAGCCAAGGTTAGTTTGGAAAGCATGAGGTTTAAAAGGTAAAACTATGAAATGTAAAACAAGATAGTATGTAAATGATAATGTGGAAATAAAATTTGTAAAAAATGTTTATCAATGAGATGTGTAACTTTCATGGCTTTGATTGTATCAAATTGTATAATATTATTTTATTTTAAATTTGTCATGCATATAAGTAATACATTTTGGTATACTATTTACATATATACAGCCCCTGCATATAAAGAGACTAGTATAATAATATAATTTTATTGGAACAGTGTTTCAAAGAATAAATTATTTATTGCTATACTATCCTTTGTACTATAGATATTTTTTACAAGCTTCATGTAATAGCTATATGATTTTGACTTGATCCAGTTAAATGGGGTGATATAATCATTAAAATTACAACAACATCAACAAGTTGACACTTTATATGTAGGAGCTGTTGTATTAGACCCAACCAACACCTATCCATATATCCCTTTTTGCTACAGTTGCAGTAAAAGTTCATTTCAAAAAATTATGTATAGGAAAAGTTTACAGATAACAAATATTAAAAATAAATGAAAAGCAAAACAGATGTTTTTGTGAATCTGAGTATGTCTTGAAAACAAAGTGGTTTATGTGTGGGTTGCAGAATTTCTGCTTTATTTTGTCAATATATATAATAATATTTTTAGAAAGACAGCACTTATGACCCAATATTTATTGAATTTATATCCCTTGTCTTAAATTAGCTTACCATTTTGTTTTTGCAAATTATATTTTTGAAAAGAGTGGCTTAATATGTTATTGTTTGCTATTCCCAACATCAGTTGATATCCGCCGCGACAGCCGTCTCAAGATGATGGTGGAAACCATCCTCGAGTCCACTCAGGACTTTGGTAAGTCTAAATTAATAGTCTAAATGAATTTTTCCTATTGGGCACTTATTAACGATGCAAATAAACATTAACATATTATAGACAATTTAATATAGCATTCTATTTTCCTTTCCAACTCACGCAACTATTTTCTATAGGGTGTGTCCCGATATACACTGCAAGTGTTATAATAAAAAAAACTTTATTGCACCAAACAAACAGAGGAGCATAATAATTTAGTGTAGAGTAAAGTGGTATTCTTTTTATGCTAGCTGTACAAAAGGATACCTGACTGAGTTTGTTGTGGGTTCCTACCATCCTGAGTCAAGCCGTTCTTTAATATCATCATCAGTCAGATATATGATACGCGAATATAGAATTTCTGAATATACTGGCTACCGCTTAAATCGGATTGCACTTCATACCATGCATCCTTAATCAGTGAAGTTATTAATTTTTTATCAATTACATTTGTCCACAATTTGGCCAGTGCTCGCAGTGTATATTGGAACACAGTCTCACTTTATCAATCGGGTACTTAAGCAACGTAATGTCTTTCAAAACTCGATATATTCTCTCAGAATCTTGGATATGGTACATCTTTCATTATACTTATAACCGCATGTTAGATTTCTTTCATGTTTTTAATCCATTTGCGTTTTACCGTAATTTTATCAAAATTCATTTTATTTACTAACAATAATGGAATAATTTAAACAACACTTATGGCGCATGCTGTGCTTTCCTGTACTTTAGTTTTCCTCCACACGACTAACGCTCCTTTTATTCAAACACAACAGACCCTTCCTCTTTGCCTTTTGATATATTCATAGAAATCTTCAAGAGATGGTAAATATTATGAATGAAGCTTTGAAAGAGATGAACCTATGATGAATGGCAATATTTTGATAGATGGGACACAAGTGGAAGAGGTGAAAGAATTTGTATACTTGGGATCTAAATTTGCAAAAGATGGAACATGTGAAAGTGATATTGAAAGGAGAGTGAATGCAGGGANGAATGAATGAAAGGAAACTGACAAAAAGGATTTTTGAGTGAAGAGTGAATGCGAAAGTTGGAAGGGGAAGACCAAGGCGAATGTTCCCCGACCAAATCCAAATCCAAAAGAAGCGAAGGAGATATGCAAGGATCGTGGCAAGTGGAAGGACGTGGAAGTCTCTGCCTACCCTTATGGGAATGAGGCGTGATGCTATGTATGTGTGTATCTTAAGTATAGCTTTGGATTCCGTAACGTTTTATCCTGCCAAATTCCGCTATCTTTATATAAAAGTTGCAACTGTCAAACGTACGTAGCAGAACGAGCAACCATTCAATAGAATTGTTTTTCTCTTTGTTTGATGTATACATGTCTACAATCTGTTCTGTTCTATACTTGTCTTATTATTCTTAACATTTGTTTTTCTACGTATCCAATTCAATTTCAACAATTATAAAATACATCGAAGAGTATCTACATATATACAAGTCACACGAAGGAAAACAAGTGTATAAATCCCATCGCTAGAAAAAGTTGGGAACAATTTGATTCTGTTAAGTTATGCTATGTACGTAGTCATTATTTTCTATTTAATATTTAAGTTTTCATTTCTCTATGCGCGTATAAATCTGGCATATTCATTGTTCAAAGAGTAAATCGTGTATGAAAAAGAATTGTTTATCATATGTTATTAGAAACAAATACATAAGTTTGGTCAAATTACACTTCTGTTTTTTAACGCTGATAGTTAAGTGTCGACTGTAGACTCACCTGATGGCAGTTCGTTAACTCGGTGAGGGGTAAATTACCCCGTATGGGTTCTACATAGCGTCGTATCCGACTATTTTCACTCAAACGTTAGTTAGTTATCTGAAGCATTTTATGGGTACTATCATGTTTCTAATTACAATAAAATGCATTTGAATATTTCAAGTAGTAGAGATATTCTTACATTAAATGTCGTAAATTATTTTATGTGTCATGGAAATAATTGATAAGTGATTTATATTAAAATCAATAGACACATTTCAATTTAACCTTGTATCGTACGTTTTTATCTCGATTTAATTATTACCAATGATTTTTAACAACTTCCTCTTTCAAAGATTGGAAGCGAATAGGTTTTTAGAATTGGGTAATTTATTCATTTAATATATACGTTTAATATCCTATCGGTCATGACTTGTATAATTTATTACTTTAATAACTTTGTTTATGAATAAGTTAATTTTCGCCTCGTAGTTTATTTCTGAACATATATTGAATATTAAAAATATAAGGAGACGGTTTTCGCAACGGTGATACGAAATTGGAGACATTCTGCGGTAGTTCAAGCGAACGAAGCTTCGTTTAGCCGCAATCGCAGTCCGAGAATGTTTTCAAAGAATATGATGTGTAGGAATAATTAGTTTTTTAAGTTTCGGCTCGGCTCACTATCCGAACGGGGGATTTATCGGCGGTAGCTCATTACGCGCCGGGGCGGGAGCTCGGCCAAGGTAACAGTCGACGCGACAGCGGCGCGGAGCGCCAAGTCCTCGCGCCGCTTAGCCAACGCGGCGGAATTGCTCGCAGGCATGTCGAACGGCGTCCTCCCGCAATGGAAGCGCGAGCTGCTGCAGAGGCGGGCGGCGCGCGCCCGCCCGCCGCCCGCGCCCCCCGCGCCGCCCG
>JACTOM010000861.1:96759-157644 GCA_015832385.1 Elymnias hypermnestra
GCGCGGCCGGTCGCCGAGCCCGGCCGCCGCCGACCTGTCCGCGATCGACGAGCCCGAGGCGCGCGCCGGCGACCCGCCGCCGGCGAGCGCGACCAACGCGGTGTTGCTCGGGCGGCTGCGCGCCGCCGCCACGCCTCGCCGCGTCGGCGTCATTCGCCCGATGCCGGCGCCCGAGCCTGAGCCCGCGGCCGCCCCGCCGTCGCCCGACGCGGACGTCGTCGACGAGAAGCTCCCCGCGCCGCCTCCCGAAGCCGATCCGCCGCCGAAGCGCGAGTCCCCGCCGCGGGCGCCGGCCGAGGAGCGGCACCCCGGCGCCGCGCCGAGTCCGGCGCCGTCGCCGACGATGAACGGGCACGCGAGCCCGCCGCGGGCCTCGCCGTGCAAGATCGGCGCCGCGGGCATCGAGCGCGCGTGGACCGGCGCCGCGCGGGCCAAGAGCGAGGGCGAGGCGCGGGGGCGCGCGCGGGGCGCGGGGCGCGCGGCCGGCGGCTGCACCTCGGTGGTGTTCAACTTCTGCGGCCGCGCCGAGGTGCCCGACTACATCGAGAACGACGGCATCGTGCTGCGCGCCAGCCGCAGGAACCGCTTCAAGGTCAGTGTCCCGGTAACGTGTGCATCGGTCGCCGGCAGTGAAAGTGTCGCCACAGGAGCGACAGAGACCTCCCGCAAGTCGTATGCGGAATTCACGATAACAATGTATCTAAATATTTTCATCATCAAAATGAGATCGCTTAGCTCGATGATAATATTCACGACTCCCTACTGAATACATCCATTGAATGATTATGTAGTATGAAGTAGTGGGCCTCTACATGCGAACTGACTATTCAGCTGGAACGCTACCGACTCGACCGGGGTGGTATAGAATGCGTCGCCACACGCCGCACTAAACGGCGTCTTCCGACCCTCGAGTCCGACCGATCTCACCGTTGAACACATAGAACGCTATGCCATACGGCATACGAACGCCATGGTCGCGAGAGGGAGGTCCGGCTCGCGGTGAGTCAGAGCAGTGGCGGTGGCCGTGGCCGGCGCCGCTGGCTGCACGCTGGGCCCTTTGACGCCCGAATCCTCACTCGACGACGTTGTAAATGTGACAGTGTGTCGGTTTGTTCTTCGATCTCGAAAATTCCATTCCGTGTAATATGATACTTCGGTTCCATCCTGAAGAATGACATGAGCCTTAATGTCAAGAGGAAGGATTTTTTTCATTCATACAAAATGAGATCTGTGTACGAATGTTAACGAATTGCTTCGTATACATGTAATGTACAATTTTGTTTCATCTATGTAGATTTGCCTAATATGTGTAATCTCGTTTGTTATCACTCTTGGAACCTATAATCGTTCTGCCGATGCTCACTCGCTACTTGTAGAATCCCAGAAAACTTATCACAAGCAAGGAGCATTTTGGCGTCACAATGTCTTCTATATATTCTAAAACTGCGGCTGACAATCGTTTACTACTCACGAAGTAAACGTTCAGTGGGCGTGTCTTCATTTGCGACTTATGTTTACAATATCTTTGTCTTTATTCGGCCTATTATGTTTCTGGATACGACTCGAATCAATTTTAATAAAAACAAACATTACACAAATGTTGTAAAAATCAAATAACAATCTGTATTAGTTGTTGTGTATGGATTTTGACGAGACTCACTGGCAGGATACGAGGAAGGCATTAATTTTGTAAAATACGTTACGTGTAGACTAATTAGAAAGGGTTTTTTAATATTAATTTTATATGTTTACCCATTTCGCTTTCCCTATATTAATCACTGCACTTGAAATTTCCGTTGTCAAAACTCCAACATGATAAATACTGTACACGTAGGTCATGTCGCCACGTAACCGTGGTATAAAAACAATTAGTCAGCCGGTAAAAAGTGTAATTGGGCACATTAGCTGCCGAACGGGAAGGTCGTTTGCTGCCCGCAGAATGCCACTCGGCGGACTGGTTCTGACCGAGATCGCCATATTTACTGCATTTTTACGTTTCCGCATCTCCGAACACGTAAACGACTATGCAAATCTATAAAGTTTCGAGTCAAAACACTAGACCGGTCGATTAATCTGCCTCGAAATGCTCACACGACGTTGCATTTCCATCTATGTTTTATATACCTATATACCTATTCAGATATGACTAGTTACCACCCTACCATCAACGACGTACCGCCAAAAAAACAAGCGACGCAGTGTAGGAATCTTAATCCAGGTTAACTTCCACCATATCATCTTACACTGCATTATTGTTTTGTTAGCTGATAATGATAGCGTAGCATCCCGATTTTCCGGGCGTAGACAAACGGTTAAATACGATTTGCCTTATTTACCGCAATTTCACCTATTTGCAAATAAAATTGAAGTGAATGTGTCTAACATCAAAATAACCAGTTTTTGTCATACCTCCGGAACCGCGATCGCTATTTAATTAATGTTTTATATACAACTAATGGCCAACATTCAACGATTGGCCAGGCAATGGCATGGAATGATATTAATACATTTTTAAGTGAATACATTATTATTTCGGTCGTAAAATTTAACTGATAGTGTGCCTCGTTCTCTCCCGGTTGGATTACATGCGCCACACCTAACCTCACTTCTCCTCCCGGTCAGACCAGTAACCGCTCATTTTTCGAAACACGGGACGATAGATAATTGAGGCTCAGCGATTTCTAGGATTATGTCGATGACTTTGTTTCGTCTACGGATCTTTTCATCTTGGAAAGAGACTTTTCCAAGACTGTTTGTTGGCACAGATAGACATTGGAGGAAAAGATTAGATTTGTCGTGCGTAACTCTTTTATTGATTGACGGCACCGGGCGCCAAGACACACTTCAAATGAAGTTGGTGTAAAAAGTACGTGAATAGTTTAGCAAAGAAGTCGCGTGCGGAAGTAGGCTTTGAATGGCTGATGAGCCGCTTTCTACCGCGCAACCGAATCGAGGCACAATGCCCGCCAAAAAACCTGCTCCCAGCAGTGAGAGTGACGGCGCCACGTGCCACCGACGTCAATTCATTCGTTTACAAACAACGCATCTCGACACTAAACGGCTTGTCCACAACCCACACTAACAAACGCTCATCTCTTCGAATTTCTTAATCGTTTTCCAGTTTGTCAGGCTAGGTCATCTTTTTATAGCTATGAAATAATAATCATGGTGCTTAAAAAACCGTCTGTACAGAAGATATACAGTAATAAACAATTTATCTTTGAAGCTGTCTCACGAAGTTAGGATTTTATTCTTGACTCGATAGGTATTCTTAGATGGTTTGAGAACGTAGAGAGAATGAACGAAAGGAGACTAAAAATATGTATGCGTCAAGAGTGAATGGGAAAGACTCAAACGAACGTTCCTGGCTCAAATCCAGGAAATTTCAAATAAGGGCCAGGTCAAGAGTACTCTAAACTTATGTGAAAGGTTTAATGAGAATGGGAGAAGCGAAGGAGACATGCAAGGATCGTGGCAAGTGGAAGGTCGTGGTGTCTGCCTACCCCGAAGGGAATGAGTCATGATGCTATGTATACGTAGGGCTGTCGGTTTGTTACATTCTAAGATGGTGGCGTGGTAAACCTGTTCCAGTCTCTTTCTTCGTCTTTGCTTGTAAAGTGATAACTAACCGCGGCTAAAGAATCCCACCGATCCAGCCTCAGACGAATCAAAAAATGCAGTTTCCTAGACTTACCTATCTGAAGTTACTTGTAGGTTATAACGAGTTTTGTCGCAGTGATTCGTGTCGAAGGCCGTTTCGCAAATAAATAACTGCGGCGGCCGAATGACCGCTGCTACTGATAGATTTCGTCATGCATTTGTTAGAATTTTTGGTCATTCGTTGCGGTTATTGGGTTCAAAACTGTAAACCGTCTGAATATGGTGTGGGTTCTTCTCAGAATAGGAGGCGAATCATTCCTACACTGGAAAAAAGTGACAATATTTGACGAATCGAGTGCTGTAAGAGCCTACTTGAATTAAGATGTTTTCAACTTAAATGCTTATTTCAAACTACCCGCAATCAGTGTGTGTAAATCACTCGAAGCTCAACCGATTTCATAGATTTTAAGAGAAAGCTGTAAGTCCTGGTAAATGTATCATGAGTGTACAAAAGTTCAAAATAATCCGACATTGTCGAGTGTCAAGGAATTTAGGTAACTTACATTATATATCTTCGACATACTCTTTATGTAGAAGAAAGTTTTCCGCCGCGTCTCTTTATTTTCGATAGACGCTAAAACTGACTTTGCCATCTATTGGCAAGAGTGGTTTTTGAGGAAGGTCTATACATAAAATTTATCAATATAAATAGAAATGTTGAAGAAAGTAAAGCTGCCTGGGACCATCCAGCATTAACTCGGCCTGAATCCCTTAAGAGTTATAATAAATCAATATAAGGGAGAATTTCTCTTTTATAAATAAAAAAGTCTGCATATACGAGGTGTGTTCAAAAAGTATCGCGAATTTTGAATTTTCGCGGGTTACGTATATTGGAATTTCGAATTTTTTGTGGCGTTATGTTGGTACTCATGTCTCTCACTTATGCCGACAAGCTCGGCCATTTTGAATGTTCATTTAATTGTTGACAGCTGCTTTGCTTGCACGTGTTTTGGATCGTCTTCGATTTTTACCTATTCAAAAAAATGGATCAAAGAACCTGAAGAAAAAACACAAAATTCGCGATTCTTTTTGAACACACCTCGTATCTATGTTTTTATGATAAAAAAACTAATTTGTCTGGTAAAAAGTAGTCGCGTACAATTTCCATTTGGTGGTAAAGTTGATTGAGCAGCGGTTCGCGGAAGTCGCGTTTGATAAGGCGGCATTAATGGGCTTAGTGTTAAAAGTAATGAATCTATAATTCCGCACAGCTGTTGGGTTCAGGCAGTAAAACGCGGAGTCACCTTTCCTCGAATAACAACGCTTCGGTTTCGGTACTCGTTTTACGTTTAGTTAATAAATCACCTGCGAACAGACGCGTTAAACGCATTACTATTTCATGAGACGAAAGTTGAAACGTGAGATTTAAATTAAAATATTACATTAGTAAATGGGTCCTTTTTTTCAAAAATGCCATCAGGAACCTTCATTACACATTATCTGATACATGACTTGTTGCAACGGGAATATATATAGTGTGTCTGAGTGATCCAAATGTTTCCCTACCGTGCCGTAAGAAGGTTCACTTCGAAAGATATCTAAAGCCATTCTATTATTAAGAATCCTCGGAAGGTATTTTAAAGCAATTTGTCAATAATATGCGACACTATCGACTAGATAACGTGCCGATAAGATAATTTACTGCCCAAATCAATATGATTGCCCGCAATAAACGCTGCTTTTCATAACTGTGTACATAAATATACTAAAGACGCTTGTCAGTACAATGTAGAAGTCGATTAGTAAGTGAACCTAAAAAAAGCAATCAAACAATAATGCAGGGATGACCATCATCTACTGTACGTTTATTGTGAAACTACGAATACGAACACGTTTCTGATGTGGTCGCGTAATAACAAAATATTGGTTTGGCCATTATTGTACTCGCGGCCTCATTAATAATGCTCAAATAAATAGCAGTCAATTACGACGTATTCGTCCATTTGTTGGCTTGCAAATTGATGCAAATAAATGGATCCTTATTGCCGTCAACTGTTGACCCGCGGTTACCTAATTGGCTGATAAGCGCAATAACGACACGTAACGACGGGAGATAACGGCGGGCTCGTGTCAATATTGTGATGCTGCCGGTTTATAGCTGCAGGTCAGAAGAATGGGCCATTAAAGCGATTTTGAACCGTCAACAAATTAGAAGATGCAATTTTCTAAATTTTCCATTGCGACGTCAAAGCCCTCACAAATATAGCTACGGGAAACCTTATCGAAATAAACCGTCAAACAGTCACAATCAACGGTGAAGGATAATCCCTTTCTGGTCCTTTCATTGGCGTCGACATAAGCTGTCACATCAAAGACGTTAAGAGCTACAGCTTTACCTTTTAAAGGGGCATTCGTATAAATAAGACTCTAAACTATCTTAGTGGTTCTCGAGTCAGTCAGTGGAAAAGTTGAAACTTGTTTCTGGTGCCTCTTCGAATGGTCGTCCGCTTTATATCTACAAAGACGAGGTTTTCAGAAGACGGTTATTATTGATTTCGTTAGTTTGCTTACACTGACTCTAGTAACGATTGGGTTTGAGCTGTGAGGAGTCGTTCGGAGGCGCAGTGACGTCAGTCGTCGCGCTCTGCTTGGCGCGCGCTGGACTCGAACCGAGTACCCGCTGCCGGCGTGGCCCACATTGATCATGCTGGACTATTGACAAACGAGCCGAACCTAGATCCATTGGTCATTTTTCAACCACCTGCTGCCTCAAATGCAGTGTTATATTGTTCCATATCTTTTCTTTGTTTCGACGTGCTCTCTCTGACGTACATAAATTCTGTCACCCTAAAATCCCCTTTCTGAAAAAGACATCTGCGAGACAGGGATCCTTTAAATGCAAAGAAATCAACGGCTTAAACCATTAGAAGTGTGGGTTCTCAGGAAAATGTTTAAGATTTTCTGGAACCAGTGCGTCTCAAATGCTGAAGTCCTTAAACAAGCTCAAGTTAGCTGCATACTTATGACGACCATCGTGCACAAAAGAGCCTTTTTTCGGATCCCTATTTGATTATCCGAGGTTGATTCTAGAGAGCAGGATGTCCGGAAAAAGAGCACTTGTTCGACCAAGGGGGCATTGGATACCGATGTACGGAAGTGGACCGATTATAACTACGCAAAATTAAAGAGGATTGCTCGAAATAGAAAAGTTTTCCACCGACTGACCGCCAAACTTAATTTTGAAGAATGCACTCGATGATGATGAACGTACAAAACCACCCACTCAAGTTCCAATCCTAATTGTGAAGCTTGCTTAAAGGCAACCATATTCTCTGCAATTTCACCGCCCGTAGTTTTCTGTACAATATGTTTCAAGCAATAAGGTTAGAAAAAATCTCACCCCATCTTGCAGGATGACACATAATTCTGTCTTTAGTTATTTTTCTCTACGGCGATATTAAAGTGAAGTAGATTTATTCTCGCGGGCGTCAAATTTACTCCGTAACTAGATGCGCATAAATTTGCCGGCACCTGACAGGGCGGCACGTGGCGCGAGATAGCTTCGCCTATTAGTTCCCGGGGGAACTACAAAACAATGAATCCATCCCATCCAACATTACTGCACTAGATTCACCGCCACCGCTCAGGACAGCGACAGGAATAAACGGCCACTTGACAAATAATCATTTTTATCCAGTAAAAGTGACGCAGTTGGCTCAAATAGAGCTTGGACACAGGAGTCAAGATCAGATTAAAACTTAACAATTTTATTGTATTCAATAAACTCACACGAACAAATGTAGTGAAGAGATCATTGCATTTAACGATGTAACGACTCGTTGATTGTTGATAAAGAGCTGGTTTGTTTTCGAAACCGGCTGTAAATAAACACTTAAAAATGCACGGTCTGACTTATCACCTTAAGCAATTTAAAAGAGCTTATGATAATTAACATCATCACGAAAGAACCAACGCTTGGCCAGTATTTAAGGAGCTTATTCATCTGCCTCTCGACTTCTGATTGGATTTTACAAGAGACACTACAGTTATGCTAGGCCACAGCTAGCATATGGAAAGCAAGAGATGAGGATGAAGTTTAAGTGATTTAATTTAAGAGAAATATGACTTTATAAAAATATTAATGAATATTTAATTTGTGAAGGAAATGAAACGAGTCCCCTCGGCGGTGCACGAGTGACTCACGGCCGATAAGCCGCCTCTGAACGATATATTTGCGTGCGCCACTTGTTTTTTTTTGTACCCGCGGAATCCAACGATGTATTGCCGATTCCAATCAACTGTTGTGACCGCTATGCTAACAGTGTTAGGTTCGATTACCAGATTGATAAATTTAAGAAGTTGTATTTTATTTACCGGCCGCACCCGGACAGTTTCCGCATCATCAAAATCAAATCAATTATGCCTATGGCACAATATTTTGAGTGAGTCAATGATTACAACTGATTATTTCACTGAATCGATGGAGGTGCCAAACCCTCGTTGATTTAGCGATCAGCTCGAACGGCTGTTGGATCACGAAATTCCGGTTTAGGCCCATTCAAAAATTTTTCATTTCATTCTGAATCGTACGCTCGTGTACCGGCTATTTCTATAAAGTTACGTCTGCATACTTAGATCAGAATGCTACAATGAATATTAGATTAAATAAAACACTTATATAATCGTGAAACTAAAATACACATGTAAAGAAACAAAGCCGCTGTCCGTGTTTATGTCGCATAATGAAAGTAAAGAAGACAATACAATACGATGGAAACAGCGGCTAAAAACTCGAAGCAATCGCACCTCCTGTGGTAGTTCCGAGAGTGAAACTGTGAATGTACGTGTCAATACTATATGTGGGAAGTGTGATGTTGTCTGTTGACTTTAAAAGTTAGCGCGGATACTTCCGGTAATAGCGGAGCTCGTTTTACGCCACGTTGTTTATAATATCTACAATAAAATTGGGCAAATGGCCTCTTGGTGTGCATCATCGCTCACGATGTGACATTACGTAGGCCAAAGGGTGGCAAAGGAACGAGTGTTAAGGAAACGTTATGGTAAATACTACGCTATCGGTCGGAGACTCGGTGACTAACGTCCGGTGCTTCATATAAACATTCCGCACGATATCAAACAAACCACGCAGGAAAAAACATACCACTACTGCCCGCTTCGCAATTGGATACAGATTGAAACAATTACCATAACCGAAAAACAACTGATGTCTTGTAATCATATCAGCATGTAAGCAAATGGGTGGGGAGTGTTGTTGTCTCCCTGAAGGAGTCAATGGGAGGGAGACTTAACTATTTCTCGTACCCCTTCTACTTTGCGGTGGGGCCCTTACGTATCTTTTGTACTCTATTGAACATCGGTATCCACTCGATAAATCAGTGATACACCAGAGAACCTCTGACATCTCCTCAGGTTAACCAAGATTTTAGTGGGTATTCTGTCACACTTACAGTCCTACGGGCCCTACCTGGGTTAGAGAAGAATTCAATTGGTTTTAGTCGTGTGCAGCCGTGACATACGTTTCATATGTCATTTTTGTTTACTTCACGTAACGGTAGTTGAGATACGGCGGCAGTGTTTACTCGTTCATTAAAATTAGCCGAGGATAATGTTCGAGTCCATTGCTTATCTTAATGAAGTCACGTAATTGGGTGAGCGCGAAATTGCACGCGTGATTGGAATACATTATAATTGGGTTTGCGATTATATATTTAATCACGGCGGAGGTTCAAATATTTACTCAATTCGAGGCCCTGATTTCCAGAACAAACGAATTTCACGAGTAGGTTTACATACGGCCTTGACTCTGATTTCGTTTGATGATTGTATGTTATGATACAATCTGAGACTTTAAAGCGATAACCGGGTATCATATAAGCGGTATCTCATAATCGCATTATGTAAAACAGAATCCCTTTCTTTTTGAGAAAGGGATTCTGTTCATTCAACTGAGTGTTTTGGAACTTTTAATTACGTCTAAGACAACCATACTCATGCAAATAAAACTTTCTATTGCAACTGAAATAGAAAGTTTTTTATTTGCTATGGCATTTATATAACAATTTAAGTAAATGCAATCCATATTGAAATTTTAATGGCATAGAATCGTAAGTCGAACGTATTTGTGCCTGTTTAATACATTCTCATGCCAATTCTGGTTGAACCAATTGCGATGAGACAAACTTCGTCCTGCATTATTCAGTGCTTCATTCCTCGGTATACAAACAATTTGAATCTTGGAAAAACATATGGATCGAAAAAAATGTCTAAAGAAAATTCCGTATTGATCAGAATCAGCCATAACAAAGAAAGGCCGCTGTCTATTTATGAATATCTTCACTTTACTTCTTCTTATCGACATCTTGTAATTTTCGCATTATAAAAGAGAGTAAAAGAAAATGTTAGAATTTGTCATTGACTCACAAAATGGATGTTTATTGCAAGAGTTACAGTTTTATATAGTAATGCGGACTGATAAAAATTTAGGGTAAGGGATAGGAGGCTGGAAAATATATCTAGCCCATCATTCGGTAGACATATCTCACCAAATGATTCGGTAGGTATACCGTATCAAAGATAAGGCGAGGTATGCTTTCAAAATGCAGCGAGTGCACCATCTCACCGCCGAAAGAGGCGCATGTTTTGCGCACGTAATCCCCGGATGTACCAATAACTGATGAGGAAGTCTCCTCCCTCGACGATGCTTAATCACCCAGCCGCAACGTTTTGTACCAATTCGATAACAGAAACTGACACTCGATTTTTATGTATCATAGATGTACGTGAACGAATTTGCGTGCGTTTCCCGATGTTGTACAAAAGGCGTTACAAGAACGCGCGAACGTGTGCGTTCCGAGAACAAATGATGCGAACGAAACCGTTCCAAGTGTAGAGCGTTGCGTAATGCTATTACGGCCGTCTGCGGGTCAATGTCGGCTTTGCAGCGCCGCAAACTGGAACCGCTGGAACGCACCACAACACCGGCGTATGTTCACAGTGCATCTACAGTGCTAATCATATCGATTGCTAAAGCTGGCCTTCGCGGCATTTTTGACACTAGCTAATGTTATAGGACTATGTAAGCACCTTTTTTTCCACGTTGGGAAATGCCTTGACGCAACCCGATCAGTGTGGAACTCGCTGTGAGGTCAGTATACCCACTGAAATCCGGCGATACTCTCCACATTCTTTTGTTGAGCGGAATTCGGCGTGCTCTAAACAGTTTCGCACATGGCAGCCACTGCCCTGTACTCCTTTTCGCTAGTGAGCATTACACCACATATACTCTCCAGCGAAAGGTCCTCCGACTAACAACGTCAACCTACAGGCTATGTAGGCACCTGCCACACTCTATTGCGTTTTATCGTTCTTGATAGTTTGATTTCCTATTGGACAATATCAGATAGACTTTCCATTCCAACTGGGAAACCTCTCAGTTCTTCATCTTGCTTTGTTATTCCAATAACTATAGGGTGGCAGGGCTGGCAAAATGCCACGGGCCCTGCCCAAGAGGTACTAGATACATATAGGGCAAGACAGTTTATGCCACTTGGCTATTCTGCCTCTTGAAAATTCTAGGGCCCAATCTGTAATTAATGCCTTATTGAAATGAAATTGTTACTTTTATTTCCTTGTAAATGAATGCAGGTTTCCTCAAGATGTTGTTCCTTCAGCGAAAGCCTAGCGAATAGAAGATGAATGTGAAGTCTCAATGAAGGCTTGCGAGGGAAGTATAGCTCATTCCCTCTCACTTAACAAAGAAGGTCTATGCCCAGCAGTGGACAGTATATAGGCTAGTGTATATGAATTAATGTAAATGTACAAACCTATGCTCTTGAAAATAAAATTGTTGTTAGAGTTGGAAAACTACTTAAGCGGTTCTATTAAAATTAAACTAAATAATTTTCCACGGGCCCCAGATAGTATAGTTACGCCACTAAATGCAATAATGACTATTCTTTCTGTTTATCCATGTTGATGATAGAACGACTTAATATTTAAGCCTAGAAGCGTTCTGAGAAGAACCTATAGAAAACAATAATAATTTACTCGATCCCAAACTTGTCAATCGGTTCAATAAATACTTATGTTTAATAATTTTGTATTTAAATCAATATAGATAGATTGAACTGACTACCAGCCTGTAAGTAAAACTTGCCTTGAAGTCCTTCGTGTACTAGTTTTATTTTGAGTTTTATTTTATGAGTACATATATTAAATCTTTTGACGAATTCAGACCTTTTATCTTAAATTGTACGATGAGATCAGATCGTTATTAAGCAACAAATACTCAACTTGTCATGCCAGTGGTTAGATTTTCTCAGACAATATTTGTGGGCAGACTCTATTATGATGGGATTGTGACTGCTCGCCTTTCGCACCTCAACACTCTGGGTGTCTAACTCTCTCTGATCACAGAAAACGCAACAATTTCACTTTGCTATTTCTTGATGTCAGTGACTGACACAGCAAGGCTTCACCACAAAAAAGGGCATTGACCAAAACTATGAGCAATATTGAATGTCGATGAAACTATCAGTGCTAAAAGGAAATCAACGAGAATGTTGTTTTTTGGCAAATTAGCAATATCGTGTTCAGAAGCGACAGTTGCACAAATGTCACGCTCTGTAGCGGAGATTCCATGATGAATGATGAATGAGTGGCCACCGGTGGCCGTGTTCGCTCCACGCCGTTCGTTACTTCAGTTCTTTATTCATCAATCGTCATTGCCATCGTCGTTTTAAATGCAAAACAGGCTGCTACCGTAGAATTTTAAAACTTTTGCGCTGTAAAACCCATACCCATCGTAACCTAAAACTAATACTCGAGAGTATACTTCGAAAACTCTCATGTGTTTGTGATCATTATGTAATATATTATAACCAGCAGTTGCCAGAGTCATGCACGTAGTTCCCGATCCGTAAGAATTTGGGCCATTTGTGTGTGAATTTAAATCGAACAGGATAATCAAGTAAATAGTTTTCGAGGTTTTGTGATGAGTAAGATAACTGCCTCATTGGTCTAGTGGTTAGCATGTTCGACTACAGACATGAGGTCCTGGTTTCGAGTCCCGGGTCGGGCCAATTCAAAAATCAATATTGAGTTTTCTATTAAGATTTTATCAATATTTGCCCGAAGTTGGGAAGTTGGCGGTGTGATCCACCCCCGTGCCTCGGAGAGCACGTTAAGCCGTCGGTCCTGCGCCTGATCTCTCTCCGGTCGTGTCGGATTCCCGTCACATCGGATTTTGAGAGTGAAGGAATAGAGAGTGCACTTGTGTACTATGCCTGCCAATCCGCAGTGGAGCAGCTCGGTGGGGCTATGCTCTAAAAACACTCGCTCCTCGGAGTGAGGAGGCCTGTGCCCAGCAATGGGACGTTAATGGGCTGCTACTTACTTACTAAGATATCTGAGAATATGTTTGCGCAATCTCAAGTCAATCGGCAGTTCTGGAAATTATACGTTTACATATTCACTGAAACTAACTTCAAACCGCTCACCTGAACCGTTGTTTTTGCAGATCTGATTTAGTTAATAGGCACCAGAGATATATTCTATAGATGTATACTCCTCCCTCAAAGGACACCGCAATAACCACGCCGCGTAATGCGTTTACATGCGGCCAGGTCTCGTGGGTCGCAGCCTTCGCTAAGTTTGCATAAAGAACTGGCATAACCGTATGTGGGGAGGGACCCATTCAAAGTTTTCCGCGTTGTAATGAAATGAAAAGGTCGGGACTTTGTTACGAGGAAGGTCGCCGACGAGCCACGTCCCGTAATCCACACAACTCTGCAGTCGGCACGACTATCTCCTTCGCCGAAAGTTTGTTAAACAGTTTTGTGTGCGTATCCAATGAACTCCACTATTTACTCGTCGAATCCTCGACCCTTCTAAAAACTAGGACACTTGTATTTCATATTAGATGATCGTAAAAATCTTGAACGAATAAAAGTGGAGAGANCCTTGCTGTGTCATTTGCCTTCCTTAGATATGATGGCCGTTTTTTTTTTGTAACAAATAATAATTGTCATAGTTTTAGTGAAAAGTAAAAAACACGGTTCATATTTATTGACTCTTTATACTTTGTACTTATTTATTAGAGCGTTTTGAACCATAAAAGAGTGCGTTTTTCGTAGTGACCTATTACAGGTTTTCGCTTGGTCTAGTAAACTGTCCTAAAGGACAGAATTACAGCTATTCGATGTACCAGTTAATTAGTTCGAGTACTAATTGCAATTTAATTAGAGCGGCCACAAAACAAACGTTTCCGATGCGAGGGAAGCGTCAGACAGCGAACATGATTTAATCATTTGCATCGATACACAAAACGTGACTACGTGTGTAAATAAATTCACCCGATAGGTAAATGAAGATACGGACTGAGATGGTAATACGCTGATTTGGCTAGAGATACATAATCGGACCTTTAAATCGCCTCCTTAAAATGAGGTTTACTGAGAGCGTTTACTGATCCGTGTCGAATGAGATAGGGAGAACGCACTGGATGCTCCCTTTCACCACTGTATGAGGCGGACTACCTCCCAGCACTTGCTCCCGGAATTCATCCGGTAGACCTGGTAGGAATGCTAAATTTGATCCTCCGGTATCTCACATGAATGAAGACGAGGCCTTTTCCCACGCCACGTCATACAAGCGAAAAAATTAGGCGTATGAGCAGATTTTGTTAATTGGTTGTACTCTCAATATATTAAAAAACGGATATGAACCACCGCGTGATATTGATGATACCATAATTTAGTCATCGTCAATCCTAATTGGCCTTCAGATGTATTTGTTTCGAGGAATGCGAATACCGGAGGCCTTGAGTACAATTCGATAAAGCATTATATTATCGTCGGTCGGCTCCTAGAACCGCTTAAGGCATTTTTTCGCAATTTCCAAATCTGACAATGATGAAAGAGGCGTCGTTCCACTTTAGCGATATTTTTCACGCAACAAGGACTTCCTCATTTATGTGTTAAGGGGGATTCCTATAAAAATCATTTCGTAGGAATGATGGCGCATCTTTTCACTTATAAAATTGGTTTTATGCCCTGTAATCCCCTGACCTTTCATCACTGCGGAGCTTTGTCGCAATGGTAGTGATGGGTGGAACTAATCGTCTTCAGCGAAACTGAACCGTGCCTAAGGGGGCAAAAGTGAGGAAAGGTATGACTGATGTCCTCCCTTCGGTCAGAAATGGTATTGGTTTGCACATTTGCTAACTCTTTCTTGATGGAAAAGACAAAAAGTCGGGTTCTGTGGTATTTACAGCCACTAAAATCTCGTTGGCAGCCATTTTCAGTGGCTGCCAGATCCGGATGGAGCGTACTGGTGTCCCTGTTTTAGATCAACCGTTAGTCGCGAACTAATGTAGAATATCAGGATGGAAAGCTGAAGCGAACTTCTCGTCTCCGAATTGGGATGAATATAGTTTCTCTGGGTTTTATTGGGTACTCTGGTATTGCCACCGAGTTCTTGAATACCGAGTGGATGTCATACCTATTCCGGTGCTGTTGGAATGGAGAGAAACCTGTTAATTCGTCGTCACGACAATTGTCACCATGAGAACAACTATACGGTTCTTTCGCTCTCTCATAATATTGGTTTTGGGAGTTGTGCGCTGTCGGAACTGTGTCGCTATTTCGTAGATATAATTGATTACCATTATCGGTATTGTAATAATCCGCGATAATACCAGCGTTCGCTGAGAACGTGCGTCCGTGGACACCGAACCAAACGTGATGGTGCACGTGGGGCCGACTTTCTTGGTCACTGTGAGTTATTTCCATCTTTCTAACAGCAGTTCCACCCGGCTGTAGTTCATTCGCTGATTGCAACTGGTAGTTGAGCTGACAAAGTCGGGGGGAGGGGGGGGGGGGGGTCTATTGCCAAGTCCTCATTGTCCCACCGTCCGTAACAACATTCCGTGGGTTAATCTGTAGCCCAAGAAGTTGGGGTCGTAAGTGATTAGTTCTGATTCTGTAAATTTCGGTTTTTACGTTAATTGAAAATCCATTTTGTGCATTTTAGCGTATGTGGACGAAGTTGCTCGGATCAGCTAGTATATATGTTATATACAGTGACGTCTCGCCCCGAATTGATTTGTCGTGTTGAACAAACGGGCGTGTCGATATTTTATCGCGTGTTTATCGGTAACACGTTTAACAAGCTTTTATTGAACGTATCACTAATTTTGAACTGATACTAAAACATTGGACACCGTCGATCTGCTATCTGCCCTGTATTTTACTAATATCGCGGGCGGCATCTAAACTAATTCACTTTCCCTGAAATAGAAAAAAATACCTTTTACATTATGTAGATAACGTTTTAACATAAGATAAGTTTGGAAGAAATGCGAATATATTGTTTAACGAGTATAGCGAGAAGTAAAGCTTCTGCAATTTGATACGTCACCTTTACTTCACAGTGGACGTTTAATAAAGGACATTTTGTATAATAACTCTAAACTAATATCTATAAAGCTACTGGTCCGATTTGAAAAATTCTTTCAGTGTTAGATAGCCCAGGGATTTCTTTTCCTTTTAGCAGCTTCCGTTGCACTATAACCTTTTTTACCTTTTTAATCTAAAATCAATGACAGTTAAAAAGACATTTTTGCAGCACTTTATTGATGCGATCCTGCTACAGACGGATCGTGTAAGCATAAAGCTTCGCTAACCAATTAAAATTTTTGCAATCTTCAGTTCTCATAAGCTCGAAATAATATTTATTAAAATGGCGCTTCGTCGTATGAAATAACTAACTCATTTGCATATTATTATACGAGGCTTTCGACCTATTCACAACAATTATCGTAAAACTGCCGTTGTGGCTCCATCAAAATATCACTTTTTATATTTCAAACGTAAACACCTTGTAAAATAAAATTTAAAAAAACGTAAACTCTTTGCACAGATGTTATCTGTTATTTAGTAACAAAACTACCCCCGATTCTTAAACTGAGACGAAACTAGCAACTAACTCGGCTGTTACATATTGGACTTCCATTTGTAACAGGAATGCAGCATTATCAATTCTATCTTTTAAATAATCATCGATATCCATAATATGCTTTATGCAAAAGATCTACATTTAAAAGTGACTGGTGTTTTGTTAAAATGTGTATACTAAACGCGACAAATTTTTTAACGTCAAAAAACATCGAGAATACTTGCAACGGCTATATTCCGATCAAAATATGTAAATTGTTTTTATGTTCGGCCACTTTGTTAAACAATATATTAGCCATTTAAAATCCTTGCTTTTATTGCCTCCACTTTTAACAGCGCTATCATTTTTGTTACACGTGCTTATCCCATGTTCAGCCCAAAAGCTCCGAGTTTCATTCCGTCGTTCACCAGAAGCGCTTTGCGCCATAAAAATGGAGTTCAAGCCCGAATGCGATTCGTCATAAGAGGCTTAACGAGATTGATGGCATTGTGTGAGTGACGTTAATAGAGGAGTTGTCGCTCGCCATTTAGCACGTTGGGGTCGTGACCTCTGCTATGCAAATTGATTTTTCGTCACGTGCGGTTTCAATTTCAGAGTTATAGCCCGTTATAATACTATGTTGACACACATATTATACGATATCGGCGGAAATTCCGTATATTCACATGTATATAACTTAGTAGAATTCGAATCCTGGATAGGCAATCTCCAAGTTATGTTTACAAACATGTGCTTATTTCTGTAGAATTAATCATTGAGCTTTTCGCTTTCGAGCTTTTGATAGAATTTACTCATTCCAGTATCGATTTTTTTATCATAATCATTACAATATCGTATCAATTTATTTTTCATTTAGTCTAATATTTTAATGTTAAATTTGAATTTACGAACTGGCTTCAAATGCTGTCTTACTACATTGAACAACTACTGCCTTAGGGTATATACTCGTATTTGTTTTTTGCTATTTCATATGCGTAAACATTTTCACTAGCACTGGTCCAAGTCGTTCTCCGATTGACTGGAATCGTCGTTAAGCATAGAGCCTGGGTTGGCGAGCGATGCCCGCTCGTGGTCCGCGTCGGTGAATGCGGTCGCGACGTTTTTTAGCCGACGCAGAGACGCAGAGACGCAGATCGCATTCCTCGGCGCGGACCGGTCCTGCGGCGGCGATGGCCGATGCGCTGAATGATCGCTTATGTGAAATTTGAGGAAAACTTTCAACCTTACGCAACTTGACGGCCTCGCTGGCGCAGTGGTGCGAGTATTCGCTTTGCTAGCGGAGGTCCCGGGTTCGATCCCCGGTAGGACGAATTTAGGAAATTGTATTTTCTAATTTGTCTGAGTCTGGACTGGTGGGAGGCTTCGGCCGTGGCTAGTTACCACCCTACCAGCAAAAACGTACCGCCAAACAAAGAGATTTGTGTTCCGGTACGATGCTGTGTAGAAACCGTAAGGGGTATATCGCCTCTTAACAGATTAGCGCGCTTCCATCTTAGACTGTATCATCACTTACCATCAGGTGAGATCACAGTCAAGCGCTAATCTGTCAGCAATAAAAAAAAAAAAAAAAAACTCATTTATCGCTTTCAATATCCATGCGAGAGATTTATATAGGTTGTTGAAACTCTTTTCTCGAATTCGTGTTTAACACGGGAGTTTACACCGCGACATACAGCGCATACGTTGTCTAAACATAAGACATTTCCATGGTAAAAATGGTATGGTCGTGTGGTACCTCGGAGACGAGCGTAGGCTACCTAGGTATATACTGAAACTAAAGAAAATTATCATATAATGGGATCATTTAGCATTTGTAACGTTAATATATGTATACGTAGCATCAGGTAGAGGATGTGTTCAATTGAATGCAGTATTTGGGTTAAGACGCGATTAGCGATGTCGGCGAATTGGCGCGCTGCGTTCATATTGAAGAGCTGATCTACTTACAAGTAAAAAGGGATCGCGACTGTTTTCCCATTCCTATGCACCTCAACCGGAGCTCGCAACCACATTGGCCGAATCGACTGTAAGACATACAGAGTAGCAGCGTGCAAGGGCACCTGCAGCTCCGAGAGTTGTAATGGCACTGGGCTGATGAAATGTCTTGGCATTTTAAACACATTGTCAGTTCCGCCGGTGCTGTAAATGTCGGTATTCCCTTAATAAAGACAAGTGTAAGGTATCGTCTTCGGTCCTGATTTACTCCTATAGAGACTCCACCTATTTTAGCATGAAAGGTAGATGAAAACACTATTTTCATGATGTTAAGTGAACCGAATCGTCCCAAGGTCTTTGCATGATCACTAGAATTGCCAATGCATTGCTGGTTACAAGAATCAATATTTTGTCACTCCAATCCTCTGTAAACATAGCAATGTGATGTCTATGCTGGTATTCTGCATATGCGCTGCGTTCAGTGACTAATTGTACCGCTGTAGAAGTTCTTCTAAAAGTTGTTGTAGTTATAAAAGGAATGTTTTTGTAACTGGTTTGATTTGTGAATGTTGTTACGCAGGCTGGTGAGGCGGGTATCGTGCTGCTGCGGCCCGACGCGCTGCAGGACTCTGATTCGGAGGAGGAGGAGGCGCGGCCGCCGTCGCCGTGCTCCGTGCGCTTCGTCAACGACAACGTACTCATCAACGGCCGCTCCTCGATGGCGACGCGCACCCCCCGGGACCGCACGTCACGGGTACCTTCACCACCATCACCTTCATCGTCCAACTCCTCTAGGTGTCGTCATTGGCCTCGTCTGAGCCGACGGACGTTCGGTAGACCTATACCTTTTCAATGTGAATAGAGCTGAATCGATCCCATTATTTCCCTGACTGTTGTGGCAATAGTGAGCGGCACGACTTCCATACAAATCAGAAACGATAAGATACCCCTCAGTGAGTATACTGAGCGCTCAAAGACAGTAGACTGTGGGCTATTGGAACAGGGCATAGTTTTTTCTGCTGGAGCTGATTCCAACTGTCACGAAACAAACCGTAATTTTAAAGGTACCGGCTCTAAGGGCTCGGACCCGTCTAGTTTGCAGTCTGCGCTGCCTTTTAGATTCCGAGCTTGTCCAATATTCGATGTTCCACCATAGGGTAATCCTGGACGGGCTCGTCATAATTGCAGACATAAATAGTTCTTATTACTATAATGTTATATCAAGCGTTCTGGCCCACGTAAATACTCGCGTATACAAATATCAGTATTGGTTTAACACTTCGTTTTATTGATATTATTATTTCGGCATCGATTCCAGCTGAAGCTGCAGTTCGACGACTCGCTGACGCGCACCTTCGAGTACCCCTCTGAGACGTCGCTGGACGAGCCCACGCCCACGACCACGCCGCACGCGCCCATCGGTGAGCGATGTGGGGCGAGTGATGATGCGCGGTTATACCACCAGCTCGGCAAATCGTCTACAGTGGGCCACTGCGGGGTGGCTGATGGTACTCCGTTGACCCAACTCAATGGTTGCGCGTTACCGATTTGAAATTTCCAAGTTGATGCACCTCGAGCACATCATGAGACCTATCTCGCATTACCTCTTCCTCCTTTACTGTCGACAGGTAATCCATCCAGGACTCGAACCGGGGACCTGAGAATCTGTGTTTAAATAAGCCGGACATCAGAACGAGCATTACGGTAGCTCACATAACTGAACCCAATAAGGTCATCACGCGGATGGCAAACAACAATATTAGAGCAGGAAATATTTACCCGGTATGCGTCATGCCGTTCGTTTTTCTAACGCCGTCGTTGTATCGAGTGTCTTATAACGAGGCTATCGGCAGTTCACCGCTGACTATTTTGGAGTTGTTTGGTTTGATGATTATGTTGTCGTTACAAAAAATAGCATCACTAATAGTGAGCCTCTTAACGGCAACATCTTGGCAAATTGTTGCTGCTAATGTTTAAATCACTGACCGTCGAGTGAACCGTATGTTTGTTTGCTCCCTACTGCGGTAGACGTGTTCGCCATGTTGCCGCCGCGGGCGCCGCGCCTCGAGACCTTCGTGTGACCTCTGGCCTCGGGTATTGGTTCAAACATTTGATCGCTCGAATATTGGTCCAAACGTTTGTGCGTAAATATATCGCTAGAAAACTTTTTACTCGCTAAATTCAAAAGTCTAAACTTGTTCAACTTAATATGTGTAAGCTGCTCCTATGCACTCACAGACGACGCTTGCTAGTTGTTTTCGCTATATTCACGGTAATCTTTAATTTGGCATGACCTGTACTTATATATCTGCCGACGGCTGACAACCGTTGGTTATTGAACGAGAAAACTTTTTCTATATGTTCTATCTTAGTATACGTCTGAACTCTTAGTAATAAAATTGTATGAGCAGACCTTTCACAGGTTTATTTTCCTTTGTTATCAAAATGAAGCAAAATAAGGAAAAGATGATGATTCATATGATGACAATGAGACACCATGGTCGGTATGCAGTATATACATATTTGTTTTGAACTATTCACGGCCGGAGACTGGAGTGGTTCCTGGTCCCGCCGAGTGGCGGGCCCAGCGCTGGGCTAACGTGGGCGTGTTGCAGGCGCGGCGCTGTGGCAGTACTCGCCGAGCAAGACGCGCGCCACGCCCTTCGCGCTGGGCGAGGCACCGCCGTCGCCGCCGTCCCCCCCGCACCCCCCGCACCCCCCGCACGGTACGCCCATGAAATGAAAAAGCGACAGACATTCAAATAGATAAGATCAAACAATTCTTCTTTAGGCGCATTAGGGTAAAATTTTGACGGATGAATTTCGTGATTAGCGTCACGGAGATGTGCAGCGCTTTTTATGCCGATTCATTTGAAGGTTAGGTCGTTTTAATGTTTACAAATGGCATGTGGCATTTTCATTTTTCATTTCTAAATTATGAATTTATAATTAATATATATAAAAAGAAAATTTAATTAATAATTTCTAATACTAACAAAAAACGGGTCGTCATTTGAGATTTCAATAAATTATTTGTATTAATTTTCAATACTTAATGACAATTAAACTAATGAAATACCTAACATATCTTCTTTGTTCCCTCTCTTGTAGATATGTAAATATAAACAAGACTTAAAAGTTAGTTGTCCAAGGAAGTTTCAGTTCTGACATGTGTACTTTGCACGCACTTTTTTATACCTCTTCCTCTTGGTGTTGTCGAACAAAATGTTGGCTCACGTGTTGATCGTTCGTACCCGTTGCTCAATCGATGTCGTATCAAATTAATCTTCGGTAAAGAATGGTTGACATTCATGAGCACGTTTCACATTAGCGCGTCCGAATAAAATATCGTTGAATGAACGATTGATGATATGCAACAAACGTGTTGAAATTCGATGTCCTAGGAAGAACTCGGTCGGTATTCAACCTTGAAACGATCAAAAATTGTACCCGGCCCTGTCCTGGAGCCAATTCCCGACAGAGGCAATTTAGGAAAGTGTATTTTCTGATTCGGCCAGACCTGGGCCTAAAAAATTGCGTTCCGGTACGACTAAATAAGAAATAGATTGCCTCTTTTTTAGATTAGCACGCTACCCTCTGTGACGATATGACCGCTTACAATCAGATGGCAGATAGTGTATTAAGCACCTAGAGAGAAAATAGGGCATAATCGCGATGCTCATAGACTTGACAATGAATATACAAAATAACTGTCCCGTCGTGTTAATGAGTTAGGCGTATCGCGCACATTTGTCCACTACACGAACACAAAAACAGCCGAAAAGCAAAATTTTCTTTTCTCAGTAAGTAAAGACAACATTTCACGCCGTTTGCAGAGCCGGAGAGTCGCATTGCGTCGGAGATTCCGGACGTCGCGGAGACGGCGGACGCCGTGGACACCGTGGACATGACAGACGCTATGGACGCTGCACGTCCTTGGAGCGAGGCGCGCACTACGCGCACCGACCTGCTGTTCTGAACACCTCACTCGCCGGGAGCATTGAATACTGGAAGTGAATCTAGTCGCTGCACGCCGCAGACAATACGGCGGGGGACAGAAAGCATACCCGCAGCCGACAACTCCTGTTCATTCAACAAAACTAAACACGTAAACTAATAGTTATAAACTTAAAGTTTCGTGGTTTAATAAGGCGTTTAAACTGTATTAACGAGGGTATACCGCGATGGCAATTGTATACATTTTGTCTATATTTCGACCCGGTTACGTGGAATGCAGAGATATTTTGCCAAATAAAAGAATAGGACGTAGGGTAGACAGATTCTGCCTGACAGCTTCGCTTGACACGTCGTAACGTACGCGATAATGGCGAAGTAAGTGTCTGGTACAGAAAAAGCCACAACAAACAACAACGTGACGTAATTGAGTTAAAATATCGACAAAATCCAATACTACTATATCGTGCTACATCCCTGTTAATACAAAAAGCGTAAAAACAAAAAAAGCGTTTGTTCCTTTTCACACCACTATGCATAACATATAAATCTTTTTATATTATAAATAAAATTGATGTCTCGGCGTGAATAATGCAAGGTGACCACTCACTGACACCGATAGATCACAGAAGATTTGCATTTGAACCTAGAAGAACCGTTTGAAAAGCTATAATATACGACTATGTATTTTTGTATCAAAAATAGGTAAATTTTTTTGAATTTATTTGGCTTCCCTTTTTCTCATGCAGTAGGCAGGCTCCTTCTCTGTTTCTCTAACCTAGCGCTAACAGCGCTAGCCGTATTGCTGACAGACGCTTCCTACTCTCTACTCAGTGTTTAGTGTGCGATAGACATATACCGTTGACAGTGAACATATAAACGAAATATAATCAATAAAAGACTTTATTAATAAAAAGCTTTACACTGTCATTATCTGTGAAATTAATAAAATAATAACCTTTTCTCAAGTGTAAAAATTATTACACATGTCAATATTGAATCATATAATTATATTTGCTACTTTTGAAAACAATGCAAATGTTGTAGAAAGCCTCTGTAACTAAGTATGCCTTTAATTTAATTTTATTTCATTGGTTGTGGCAATTTATTATATAACTTAATGACATTGCGTGACAGTTTCGGAAGTATAACGTAGTTTTGGCTCTCGGGGCCACCAATATGTCCTTAAATCTCGTATTATAATGATACCTATCTTCCAAGGTTTCAAACTGGCATACATTCATGTACAAGGGGGACTGTCAATAATTTTAATCGTTTAAATAAGTGTTTACATGATGTCAATGGGTTAACTTCACGTGTATGCTTCTGAGCGATAAATATTTTACCATATGAGTTTCCACATATGATAATTCTGTACCTAATTATAGAAATAACATATCCGTGATACACTTCAAGAAGTTTCATATTTTAGACAATTTCCATAGTGCAAAGGAAACGGATTTTTTTTTTTTTGAGAAGGTCATCGAGCTCATTTGCTGTTTCGTATTGTTTTCTGATGTGATGAGATGTACACTTTATTGTGCGGTGTCAGTGGTCGTTTCAAATAATACTTTGCGGGTTGCTGACGCAGATATCGTAAAGCATTTCATTTACGAGGATGGAACTACCTATAATGTGAAGATGTCCCTATATGCCCACGGGCACGGGCACTACTCGAGTCACGTCGCGGAATACAGCTAGTCTATACTATAAAACTAATTCCGCAATTACCAAAACCAACCCCAGCGACTGCCAAACTATTATATCCTGTATATACTGAAGTTTGAAAATTAATTTCGGTCGCAGCAGGTTGGTTTCCAATAAAGATATGGATGAAATTTTCAATTGGTCGAAACGCTATCTTAAATCCGTAAATAACCGACTTACCTGCAGTTGGAAAATTTGATTCTACCAAACTCAATAATAACTTTTTAAATGTAGTTCTCTGGTATGTTTACATTCAGCTTAATTACATCGAAACGTACAATGCTATAGGATGCTTTGTGTATTATATGTTTGGACATGTTATAGAAATTGCATTATAAATGATTTGTGAATTTGCAACTTGCTAATTTCCTTTTTAAAATAATGTAATCTTTGCGAATATTGAACATAATTTAATACACAATACGAAGTCTTTGTGACAATCGGTTTAATTTTTTTCCCTTAGAAAAGCGCGAGATTCTGATGTATATATCGATGGCTACTTACTTTATTGCTTCATATCTTGGCGTTCATAAAGCATAATTGGTAGTCACGTTTTGCCTATGCTGAGCGCGGATCGAGCGATAGAGAGGTGCGATCGGCATAATTCCGTTGTTTATTGCTGTAATCATGTAAATCGGCGTTGGGAACTATATTTTGTTTTGTTTTTAATGTCGTAAATTCTGATTGCATCATTCAAAGGGAGCATATCAAGATAAAAATCTCTTTTTTCAATATATTGTCATGTACGTCAGAATAAGTGCTCTCCGTCTCGGCACAGAGCCAATTCACTGCCTCATACACTGTCAATGTGACGTGACATTGCTCAATGTTTAAATATAATAATGACTGGAACGCTGTGATGAATTAATGAATTTACTATGTAAAGGAGACGATCTGTTCGCGATGCCATTCTACTGCACTGGGAATGGGGTAACAAATGAAATATTTTGGAAATCTACCCACAAAATAATGTTTTTATTTTTAGTAATAGTGGCGTTAGTAAGAATAATGACACTCGTGAATATGACCGCCTCCTGAACACGGGTCGGCAACCGGTAACGCGCAGGCAAACAAATGAAAGTTAATAAATATGATTAGAAATGTAAAAAATTGTGATTTTTAGCACCTATATATCCTCATAATATTTGTAACCCTACTATGAGGAGGGGTTTGCCGACCCAAGTTCTAGACTGTACTTTGCAAATTCTATTCCAATATAAATTACAATTATGTGTTAGTTTCGTACATTCCAATAGCGAATCGGTTTAACCAAAAATAGTATAAGTTTTGAAATAGCTCCTTATTACGACGAGGTGCTCGAAGTTGTTGCTTAAGCTTCATGATGAAATGATTTTGACAGATTTATAGTTGTATATTGTTTGAATATTTTTTAAATTCTAGTAATTTTTATATATTTCGTCGTATTAAGTTTTCATAGACAAGAGATAGAAGTATTCACACAATACACACTTCTAACGATGATGCACTTATAAAAGTATATTGTGATAGAACATACGAAAAGGAGTGCCGTAACTGTCTGATGCTTAGGGTATATTGGTGAAATCGAGCATTCCTCTAAAAATATTATTTTTTGTATACACCGATACTGTAACAATACATATTTTTGATAAAAATGTACGGCTCTTTGAGTCGATTGGTGATTTTAACTCGGATTTATACTCATTATATATATACCGATATGCGCCTAATATACTACTCACCTGAACGGCTTGAATTTTGACAAAACGTCTCCTTTCGCTCGTAGAAACTCGGTATAGTACGTTCTCAGTGAGCGTCTACATCCGATGGGAGTATGAGAAATGTTGGATGTATGACACCGCAGCGTGCAGGTGGTCATTTTTAGAGTAAACAGACGAGCCAAAGGTTGTCGACTGACTAGCTTGTAATTGTAACATTTTGACACCTTTTGCAATATATTTTATACCATATATGAGATTTGTACGCGATTTTGTCGCTTGTTAGACGTTATAAATGACTATTTGTATTTAATTACGTTTCTAAGGAGATGTAGCGAGAGCAAAATCCGCCTATGTACTAAGTTAGAACGATAAATCAAACATCGTTGCATTTTTAACCGACTTCGCAATTTTACTGGACAATTAGGGAGATTAGATTTAAAATGTGTTTTTTTTTTGTAATTTATAAACGAAACTAATGAAATCTGCGTAATATAGTTAGGTTGTTCTTGCTCACGCTACTTCATATATTATTATTTTTTACACTAACACGGTCTTATTAATACTCTACTATTTAATGAAGAGAAGCGAGTTGTTACGTGTAATTTGTATATGCATTTATATTTGAAGCTTCGCTAATGATAAAATAAAGACAATTGTTACGAACGTAGTGACAACGAAGCCATAAATACATCGTTTCATATCATTACGAAATAAGTAACGGGTAAATATTCCACAGAAGCATAATTTTGATACACATTTTACTTACCGATCGAATTTGACTGACTAAACGTAGTTGTGTAACGAACTCCGTGTATTCCGCGTGTATTGTGTAGGTGTAGATTGCTACTGATGCATTATTCCAATGTTAGATATGTTTATTTCAATACGGTCACAACACGAAATGTCCATGGTTATGTTATGAGGTGTCGGGACAGTTGTGATCGCTCCGTACGTGCGTAGCCGTCGCGCCGCCTTGCGTTTGTCGAATCGAATCGAACCTCGCAAATTACTATATATATTAGTACATTTTTGAAAAAAATATACTAAAAATAAAAGAAATGCGACTATGTTAAAGTTGACCAAACGACGAAAAATATCTATAAACCGTTCATTAAGAACATGTTTGTTTGTTTCATCATCGCATTTGTGTAAATAAATATGTAAAATACGGCTCGAAGGACCATAGTTCGGAAATTTGGTCCTTCAAGCCTGCCGTAGCAGTTGAAAATTGAAGAAACGAATATTATTGGATGTAAATAGTTTATTGCTTAATAATCCGCTTGAGATTTATTACTTATTAATGTAATGTACTTATTAATCAAATTAAACTTGGGCTTCACTGAGACCACACTACGAGATGAATTGTTTAGTTGTTTCACAACAGTGGCTCTCCCAGGTTCGATTCGGTGTCGAGGTGCTCGCAGAGCCAGGAGACGCTGCGACGTCCGCGAAAGCATTTAGTTTAGTTTAAGTTAGTATACCGTAGTAGTTAGTTGCTGATTCGTCAGACACGCTTTAAGAGTGTCATATTGAGGGCAGCCCGCGCGTGGGCGTGGGCGTGGGCTGCTCGTGCGGTTATTGTTAAGATATGACTCGGGTGCCGACGATTGTGTAGCGAATTATATATTTCGTATGCGTATATTAATCGTAGATTTTGTAATATTCAATTGCCTTTCAGTGGTGTCGCCCAGCCGTAGTTTAGAGTACCACAATGTAAAATACATTATGATTCCGCTTTTCCTGACGTGAGTCTGAATAGAAATGTGCTGATTAAATATTTTAATACTATTATCTATAATACAGCAATTGTTTCTCTATAAGAATCATTTAAAACCCGTTAATCTCGATAGCAAAAGTTTGTATTCTGGGTACCCTCATTTACGGTACCAGGAATTGGTACTTCCATTGTCGTGTCAGTCAGTCGGTGACTACAGCTGGACGACACCGCAGTTATATAGTTACTATCTCCGATGACGTCATGGTCCGTCACTAAACGGGAATTGCTCAAAAGCTAAAATAAGTGTAACCTTAGCGACTATGACGTCATAAGAGATACTTACTGTTCGGTGCCGTTAGCGCACTGGACGGCGAGTGATCGTCGGCACCGCCACTTGCCAATGCCTAGTTATATTGTATATTTATGCGTACTATGACATTAAGTGTTCCATTGGGGATTGGGTGCAGGCGCGCTTACAGGGGGATGTCGCGGCAGCAAGAGCGACCTATGTACAAAATGAGCGCATTCAGTTCATCGCGTAAAGCTGAGGGTACGTCGACAAATTAATATTAAGCCAATTTGCATCTTTCCTTATTCTTGTGCTCGCAGCAGCATATGCAAATGACTGATGCATTTATCAAATTTGAACTGAAGTCGTAGTCTTTAAGTTAAATTTTCTTCCCGTCACAAATGCCGTTCCCTGTGAGCGCTGCTTGCGCGCCTGCAGCGCCGCATGTAGCCGTAAGCTACTGAGCAGTGCCGCCACCGCTGCAATATACATTTACTCAAACACAAGAGTTTTATTTCATCATCACCTTCTCGGCCGAGGACGAGGCACGACTGCCCTTTCATTGACATTTTAGCAAGACGAATTACGTCTATTTATCTAAGCAAAAATAACAGAGTAAAGCTAATGTATTGATACAAACAAGTGTTGTGTGTATATTATATACACACAACACATATTTAGCGGAACAATCAAATATTTTATTTTTTAGATTATAATTGCTTTGGTACACCGAATAAAAATCTTTATGAGATATTAAAAGGTGTTTTAGGTTATGCTAGACATACCTTCGTATTGCTCTCTGGATTCCTTCACGATGTTCTATTCACCGAAATTAATAAAATGTAGTCCGTGGTATTAGCCAAAACATTTTCTATGCCATTATAGGCAAGTGCGGTAAAAAGATTGCGAATCACCGAACCGAGCGCAAAGAGGCTGGTTCCACGCGAAAAGAAAAGGTTTGTAAAGGAGTCCTTCAAATGAAAAAACTGACATCGTTACTGTAGAAAAAAGATTAAAGATAGAAGTTTTTACTAATAAAACAGCACTGAATCGATTTAGTTCGCTTTATATTATTATTAGCAATCTTTAGCAATTTGTAATTATATTTATTTTACCATCTTAGTCATACCCTCGCCCACCATACTAACTCTGCTGTTGCTGAGGTATAAAGACGTTTTAAAACGGCACACGAAGCAATGTAACATACAATCCTACGAATGGGAGTTGCTTGCAGGAGAACGGACTGAAAGGAAACTCCTGGTTAGGCAGAACACCAACGCTTTCGAGGAGATGCGTGTAAAGCTACAAGACCAAAAAAGAGACCAGCTTAAAGCCAGCCCACCTTCAACTATAATATACAATTATTGCGGTGGTATCCTGAACTGTCCTGAATGTGCTCGCACATGTCTGAGAAAAATAGGTTATATAAGTCACATGCGAGCGCACGGAAGGACAACGAGACTAACGTGAAGAATCCATAAAAGCAGTTGCTGTAGCCGAAATCGGCTGGGACCTTATTATGTGCTGGAACAAGCTAAAGCACAATTCAGCTGTTTTAGCCAATTTTGATTTTATCTTTATCCGTCTTATTCTAACGTAATACCGCCTTTATTCTAAATCTATCGTGGTATAGATGCAAACTTAAATAAATCTTAAATATTAAGATTATTTTCAATAACTAAATAAATTCTGGAGTTAATTAAAGTCGCGAATATGATATGATTAGTAGAATAATAATGGTATGATTGAAATGGTTTTACTTTATCTGTGATAGGCTTCAAATTTCTCTATGGATGAAAATTGTGTAAAAAAAACCATTTCTGCCTTGAACTTTCCTATAAAATGAATGAGGGCGTTAGTGCTGTAGCAGTGTTGCCATTTATCGCTTTTTGCAAAAGTTAAAGCTTAAGTAAAGCAGTGTAAACGGCCCTAAATTTACTTCGTTTAAAAAAAGCTGTAGACATTTTGTCTATTTCAATTTAATAATGTTTGTTTTTATTTAAATACTTACATCTTAAAGTTCAAAAAATTACATATTTAGACAAGTCAGAGTTATAACCAAACTATTTACACCGAAAATATATAAAGTTTACTGTTACTCGTCCGTTGACATCTCTCTTGTTACAAAAAAATGAAATTTCTTAAGTTAAATTCTGTTTACAATATAAAGAAAGGCATTTATAACATAATATAACGAACACACACATCATCTATATTAATTAATATTTTATTTTACGACTTATTGGAGTATTTTTTCAACATTTCTAAAACAATCTGGGGTAAATATAATGGAAAATGTAAACACCAGTTTAGAGGGAAACAGCGAATGCAAACTGCAAGCAAATGCACGTCATTCGCCCCAGGAACTGGCGATGCACTTCACAAATAAGAATTACGAATTGATCCTGCCGAGCAGTCGCCCTGCTGTTTCATCGCTAGTGTTACCCCGGGGTGATCCTGATTTCGTTTGCGGCGGATATTAAGAAAATGACGGGCGCTGAAAATGAATATCTGTAGTTGCGTGTCTATTTATCCGCTGTAGTATTGTTGTGATGTGTAAAAATTGATCTCGCTGCGAAAACGTCGCATCTGTCGAGTTGCCATTTGCTCCAAAATGTGAATTGCTGAAGGTCACTACATATTTCGCAAGCCTTTGGACGTCATCGCCGAGCCCCGTCGAGATTTCATGCTCATTTCTGTCAGCGCGGTGAAACGGAGCGCCGTATACGGATTTACGTAACTCGTTTCAAATTATCAACACGCTGAAATAATCGATTTGGATTGTTTTAAGGCGCACTCTACGGTGTAAATTCTTTGAATAACTCCGAAGGGAACATAAAACCCTAGAATGTTTTCGGTCATTCGCTCGAGAGCGGCGTCCGGGGCGAGATCGCTGGAGCGCTGCGCTTCAAGTGTAGTGGAACTTCCTAAATTCCAAGACTTCGATGTGAAGAACGAGCCGGTGCTGGGGTACCGCGCCGGCAGCCAAGAGCGGAACGAATTGATAAACGAACTGAAACGAACGGCCGCCGTCACCGAGGAGGTGCCCATCGTGATCGGCGATGAAACGATTAAGGACGGGGAGCCGCTCTACCAGCCGATGCCGCACAACCATCAACGTAAGATCGCCAAATATTACTACGCCAGCGAGAAAACCATTCAGAAGGCCATCCAGGTGTCCACCGAGGCCCAGAGAAAATGGGACCGCACGCCGCTGGAAGAACGCACCCGTATATGGCTCAGAGCCGCAGACCTGATGGCTGGCGAGCACCGCCAGCGCCTCAACGCCGCCACCATGCTGGGTCAGTCCAAAACCGTCGTGCAAGCCGAGATAGACTCTGCCGCGGAGCTCATCGATTTCATCCGCTTCAATGTTTTTTTCCTAATGGAGAATGCAAAGTACCAGCCGATTTCTGAAAACCCGTCGGTCACCAGAAACTCATTGAGGTTCAGAGGCCTCGATGGCTTTATTGCGGCTATCAGCCCGTTCAATTTCACCGCAATAGGAGGCAACCTGGCCTACACGCCGGCCCTGATGGGCAATGGGGTCCTGTGGAAGCCGTCGGATACAGCTCTACTGTCGAACTGGCGCATATTTAACATCATGAGAGAGGCAGGCCTGCCCTCTGGTATTGTGAACTTTGTTCCGGCCGATGGTCCCACATTCGGCCGAACCATCACTGCGTCGCCACTTTTGGCAGGAATCAACTTTACAGGGTCTGTACCCACTTTCAACTGGTTGTGGAATGAAGTCGGCAAGAACCTCAGCCGCTACCAAAACTATCCAAGACTTATTGGAGAATGTGGAGGCAAAAACTATCACTTTATTCACCCATCTGCTGATACAACCTCCGTAGTCACCTCTACAATTAGAGCAGCATTTGAATACTGCGGGCAAAAATGTTCGGCTTGCTCCAGAATGTATGTTCCAAGATCTCTTTATGAATCCATTAAGAAAGGTCTACTTGAAGAATGTGCCAAACTGAAAATTGGTGACCCCACTGACTTCAAGGTTTTCACAGGTGCAGTGATTGATGAGAAAGCCTTTGCACGAATTACAAGTTACATTAAAGGTGCTCAGAATAATCCTAAAAACAAAATTCTCGTCGGCGGAGACTATAATGGGAGCACGGGCTACTTTGTAAATCCCACCATTATTGAGACTACAGACCCTCTTGATAAGCTAATGACTGAAGAAATCTTTGGTCCTGTGCTCACTATATATGTGTATGAAGACAAAGACCTGTCAAAGGCTTTATCACTTGTCGGTTCTTCTACAAAGTTTGCCCTAACTGGAGCAATTTTTGCATCTGATCAAAAGTTCCTGGACAATGCTTATGAGGAGTTGAAGATGACAGCTGGAAATTTCTACATAAATGATAAGTCTACAGGATCTGTAGTGGGACAGCAACCGTTTGGTGGTGGGCGGATGTCTGGGACCAATGACAAAGCGGGCGGTCCCAACTATGTGATGCGCTGGACCACACCACAGTCCATCAAAGAAACGTTTGTTCCTCTCCGTGATATCGACTACCCCTACATGAGGGATTAATTTAACAAAAGGGGCATGTAAATTGCTCAATTGTAACACTAATACAAGTTTTCAGTACAATAATAATTGTTTATCGACTTAGACAAGCTTTTCTAGAATTATTCTAAATAGAGAATCAAATTATCAATGTTATCAAATAGTAAGTATTAAATTATTTAATTTAGCGAGTAATCACTAGAATACTAATATGTGATTTTAAATGTCTTATCAATGTTAAAATGGACTTGCCATGTGGTGAGGGAAATTGTATGATTTAAATCTTACATATTGCATTATTTGAAGTCAGATAATAGAATAGTCTTACCATGAAAGTATTGTATTCAAAAGAAGTAGCTTTTGGTGCACTGTTGTGATATTGATGGAAATTTTAATTGCATATTATCATAATTTGAATGTAGTGAGCCACACGGCTGGCTTATTACTGCTTCTTATCTATTTATTTGCCAGTGTCTTATCAATGTGTCACAAACAATAATTTATCTTTAATTGGTGGCCGAGCTCTCTTGCTATCACTGTTTAAACAAGCCAGTAGTACTTTACAGCTACAGTAGGACATTAGAATCTAAGGAATCTGAGTGAAATATTGATATTTCTGTGAATATTATGGATGTTAACATTTGAACATAGAATTTATTTAGTAAATTATGGTGAATAACTCCTTAACAAGTTGTGCGATTCAATCTTAGGCTATCATCACTTATTGTCAGGTTAAATTACAATCTAGCCCTAACCAATCAGCAATTTAAAAAGAAAAACACTTGAACATTAAGTGTATTGTGATTTGTTCTTACTCATTGTTTCAAAGGCCCCAATTCTGCAGTTTCTGTATATTTTTGTTGTTTTTTCTTGTTATATGTTTATTTATTAGTTTGTGTGAACCAAATTGTTTTCTCACAAAGAGATGTTTATATTCATTTAATGGATTTTAGGTTAAAAGAAAATGTTATTTATTTTGTTTGCCTTAACAATAAATACTTTGATTCATGTCTCTGTGTTTTTATTTATAAATAAATCCTGGTGTTTTGAAACGCTCATTGCTGACTTACGAAGTGAAATAATTTTAAATAGTGCACTTACAACCATGAAAGATGAATGCAAAGCAATGGTGAAAATAAATGTAAACAAAATGAAAGTTATGCTTTTTGAAAGAGATGAATCTATGATGAATGGCAATATTTTGATAGATGGGGAACAAGTGGAAGAGGTGAAAGAATTTGTATACTTGAGATCTAAATTTACAAAAGATGGAATATGTGAAGGTGATTTTGAGAGGAGAGTGAGTGCAGGGCATATGGTAATAGGTGTTCTGCACGCCTTTATGAGTAGTCAGGGGGTGTCTCAAAGGGCCACACTGACTGCATGGAGGAGGGTTGCCAGAAGAAGCACAAAAGTAAAATAAATTCGGGAGAGATGAGAGCGTTGAGAAGTGTGAGTGGGTTGAAATTGAGTGACAAAGTAAGAAATAGTGTGATAAGAGAACGCTGTGGTATAAAAGAATATGCTTAGAAGGTTTGAGCACGTAGAGAGAATGAATGAAAGGAGACTGACAAAAAGGATTTATGAGTCAAAAGTGAATGCGAAAGTTGGAAGGGGAAGACCAAGGCGAACGTTCCTGGACCAAATCCAGGACATTTTAAATAAGGGCCAGGTCAAGAGTACTCTAAACCGACGAACTTGTATGAAAGGTTTAATGAGAATGAAAGAAGCGAAGGAGATATGCAAGGATCGTGGCAAGTGGAAGGACGTGGTCTCTACCTACTCCGATGGAGGCGTGATGTTATGTACTTACAACTATCACAATATCTTAAGTTGAGCAAAACTATGTCGACTTATAAAATGTTGATCAAATTCGGTTAAGCAGCTTAGGAAGTTAGCCTTGTTTATTGTCGTAACACGGAATTTTGCGGAGGTCATAGGTTCAAAGGCATTTTCCAATTACTTTGATAAGTGCGGAATAAATAATTAGGGAAAGTCTAAATTAAATCGATTCAGCTGTTTCGAAGATTGCGGGCACAGGAAGAAAACACTAAAATTCGACATTATAGGTATGATATTGTGTAAATAACGAATAAAAGTGAAGAGATTGCAAGAAGAGGATGTTAGCGAAGAATATCTTAAAAGTTTCAGTCAGCGATTCAAGAGTGAAGACGAAGGGAATGAGAGTTTATGGAGTAAATTTAAAGACGAAATGTTTAGTGCTGCTATTGATGTATGTGGAGTGTCTGTTATGAGGAAAGTTAGAAAGCTGTGGATGGACAAAAGTGTACAAGCAGCCGTGTGTGAAAAGAAGAAAGCTTGGTCAGATGGGTTGGCTTTAAATGCTAACCACCGAATGTAAAAGGCAACAAATGATGTGAAAAACGCAAGAAGCTAATACAAAAGGGTGAAAGTAATCGTGGAAGAAGCTGTAAGAAAAAAGAAAGAAGAATGCTATCTATAACAGAAGACTTTCTGATGATTTTCAGTCAAACAACAAACTTTTGGTGGAAATCAATACGAATTGCCCGAAGGAAATCTACTACCACGGAGCTTAGTAAAATCAGAAGTTTAGGCAGAGTATGATAGTGTCAGTCGAAATGCTGAAGGCTGGCCGCGGTATTATGGCAGATCAGCTGTACTGCCTTTTCAATGTGTGCTAGGAGAAAGGTCAAGTCCCAAGAGATTGGAGCAAGGCAACAGCAAGAGTGCAAAAATTACCCCCGTATCAGCCTTCTTACTGTCATCGGCAAAACGTATGCAAAGATATTGATTGAATGGGTGATTAAAGCAACTTGTGAGAAAAGATGAAACGTGCAAGCGGGATTTAGAAGAGGAATGGGATGTACGGATCAGGTCTTTTCTTTACGCTGCATGACTGCAAAATTTTTGGTTAAGCACCAAAAAGTTTATTGCGCTAAAAGGGTTTATGAGTCAAGAGTGAACGGGGAAGTTGGAAGAGGACGGCCAAGGCGAACGTTCTTGAATCAAATCCAGGACATTTTAAATAGGGGCCAGGTCAAGAGCACTCTAGACCGACGAACATGCAAGAAAGTTTTGAATGAGAATGAAAGAAGCAAAGGAGATATGCAAGGATCGTGGCAAGTGGAAGGATGTTGTCTCTGCCTACCCCGAAGGGAATGAAGCGTGATGCTATGTATGTATGTAAAAATAGCATTTAATACAATATAAAGCAAAGAAGTTTAACTTCCCCACGTGTTCACTGATACATGTACACTTTTTTAATAATAACTTTTTGGATTTGTTCTTATGCTTGTGTGTAGTTGTATGCGGTTGCATATTACGCACGTCATATTCCCCCGCTTCCTGCTAGCTTCCTCCGGGCACTACTTTGGCGCATTGTTGACACGTCACGTACTAATCCATTAATTTAATAAAACAGGACACGACGTATTGTGGCCGTTAATTTTTATCATGTAACGTGGCCTGTGTAGCCTTTTGACGTTAGCTAACTGCCCCTAATTCTTTAAACGACTAAAACAAAGTTGATGACATAATCTTATCACAATTGGCTCAGTCGTTTCAGAAACTAGCGCGAGAAACTGATTATTTGTGAGGGATTTCGAGTAGCTATTTACATAATTCGTGATATAGAGGTTTCAATCAGTAAAGAAATTTTTAAAATTAGTCCAGTCTTGCCTCGATATTTGATAATACAGATAATGATATAAAATTATTATACGTAACTTAGGATAGCTTGTAGACTTCGTTATATGTACGTAGTTTTCTTTTTATGAAGCACTTTTTAATTTTATAAAATTAGTAATATTAAAATTGTATTAATTACAAGTGCCTTCGATTTTGTGTGCTGTTTCTCTATTCCCGTGGAACTGCAATAAAATTGCAAATAAGGGCTTCTTTTAACAATATATCAGAGAGTCAGCACTGGCAGTTGTAACACAAGTTTCACCTAGTTCAGCTACAGAACGAATCTAAAATGGATATAAGTAACTAATTTTAAGATAATAAGATTGGAACAAAATATTGTGTTTTTGGTAAATAAATAAATAATTATTATTATTAAATGTATTATCGCTGGCGTCATGGTCATGATACAAGTACTCACTTGGCTAGCAAAGGTCTTGGCTTCTATTCTCAGAAAGACAAATTCAAAAAATTGCACTTGCTAATTTTTATGAGTTTGGATTGTTGATACCAGCCATTCATGGCGAGAAAGCACTCTTCTAGTAAAGACGTGCAGCCAAATAAAAGGCGTTGGAAAGACGAATCCTTTTAAATGTCTAAACTTATTTTCCACGCAGGTAAAGGTTAAAACCTAAATCTTGATTACAAGGTATGATAATTGCCAGTTCTCCTCCCTTAGCGAATCCCACAGTCGGGGTGCGTAACTGCAAAAACACCAAAATTAATAGTAAAAATTGAAAAATCCTTGTATATAGTATTTTGTATGTTAAAATAAATATTTAAAAAATTAGAACTCACACCCGCAATTGGTTTTAAAAAAAGTATTATACGACTTTGACATCCGGCTGCAGATGTCAATTGCAAAGCAATACAAATTCGAGATGCATTCCACGTTCTTTCTAGAAAGTATATCATCTTTTACCGGTTAAAGTTATTTTAGAACATCTTTAAACAGTACTCGAACCAATATGTTTGGTTTAATCGTATCGGGGCGGCTAGTGAGTGGAAACCTGTGGTTTAAGTCAAGTTATTAGATGTGGAAGAGGTATTGAAGAGCAGTGATTTCATTACAGGTGCAGACCGACTTCACGCCTGTATCTGAGACTAGTGTCATAACTACAATATTGGACGTGGACTCCATCAACCATGCGGTAGTATTCCTGACTGGGCTGACCCCCATGCCGGTGGGCACCGTAGCTGTCGTGTATTGGAGCTGGCCGGACCCCAACGCGCCGCCCAACTGGCAGCCTTTAGGACATATATCGATGGCAAAACCATCAGCAATTTTTAAGATATCAAATTTGAAAAAGCTCCACGAACTTTCCAGTGAGCATTATTACTTTTCTTTTTGCTGCTTTAATTAAGTGATATACTATACATCACATGATGATAAGTGATAGTACATTTATTCTATTATATTACACATTTTTGCTCAATTGCATATCTTTTACAGTTAGATAATTACTAGCCACAGTGAAAGCCAGTAACTAGACAAAATTAGAAAATCCTGAAATATGCTATGTTAGGAGTTATACCCAGGTCTTCTACTAATATGAATGAGTCACAGGAGAGTTAAGAAAATTGATATTATTAACTGCAGAATATTTTTTCAGATGAAAATAAATTCATGAGTGCATTTGGTCAGCAGCAAATCTGTAACAATGCACAAATAGGGATCTCCATAGAACCAGAAGCGAATGTGCAACTACTCCCTAACTCAGAGGTAATATGCTAAATAATAAGTAATAATTAAATATACTTATACATATTTCTACCTTATAACTTGATACAAATAATGACTCATAATTATTGATTAGTTGGGAGTAAGCAACAACCTAGATACCAACTATGCTTTTCCACTAAGACTTTGAAAGCTACAAATACCCCATAATTATTCCAGAGGTATGTAGTGTCCTCACAATGTTTTTTTTTTTTTCAAAAGAGTAATCCAGTATGTCAGTTTCTTTTTATATTAGATGTTGTGACTTTGCTTAACAAGTCTCAACCATATTTTATGCTTAAGCATCCTTAATTTTCATAGCACCACCTAAGTATGGTTAAGCATAAAATGGTGAGACAAAACATATAATAATTCTGCTGATGTTTATTTCAGGCCCAGCAAACCTATTCATATGTAACATTTGCACAGAAGATGTTAGAAAATCTAGTGAATTTTGTGGCGTCATTCTCTGTAACCCAGGAGCAAATGACCCCCACCCCCGGTGTGTCCTACATACCACTCAACACGCTGCACACTTGGTACCAAAACTTCGAGAGAAGGTTGCAACAGAATCCCAACTTCTGGAGGAACTAGTGTTTTAATTTAAGGAGCTAACCTAGTGATATTGTTTCATCGTAAGTAAAGCGGGCTTACATGTACTGTGCTGTTATGTAAATGCGTAGCATTTGTATCAAAAGACAATACAGATATGTAAACTGCAAAGCATTATTGTTGTATCATGAAAAATCTCTTAAACTGAAACCTTCGCGTTGATTGACATGTTTAAAAATATATTATTTACAGGTATGTGCTACTGTTATATATGTTTTTAGATGATTTGTCGATATTTAGACCCAATTGCATGGGCCTCATTGCAACCACAGCCACAGTAAATATGTGAAATCTCATTTAATAAAGCCATACAAATAAATAATGACAAACCTCACATTTGGTATAAATAAAAATGTAAAGTAGTGGCTGTGGCTATGTTAGCTATTTATTTTTTTGCATTAAATTATTAACTATCTATTGTAATAGTATTATAAGTAAGCATTACAAAAATGTTTAAAGTTTAGTACATTTCAATATGTTTTCTAACCTTTTGGCAGACAACCAATGCTTTACAGCTTCTGTATTTTTAAAACTTATTATAATGAACATTTTAAAATAATATTAATGTCAAATATCCACACTATTGTTTATTATGGTTTTTTAATTTTGATTTCATATTAACAGATTTCCTATTCAATGAATCACATATAATACATAAATGAATATTTGTACAGACTTGATGATGCTCCATGTGCATGATTCACAAATGAATTTTATATACTTAAGGTATTTTTTATCAATGTAATTCAAATGAAGAAATTCTTTATTCAAGCAGGTTTTTAATTATGAAATATTGTTTTTCTTCATATGTTATTTCCAGTGTTCAACTGATGATAATATTGAAGAAAGACTTGAAAACTAATGCAGCGAGGGTTTTTTTAGCTAGCATGATAGCTTATAGATTTGTCAAGGATTTTTTAATTAGAAACATGACCTTTTGGTGAAATATGTATAAGTCCAAATGCATTGAGATAAAGGCACACAGAACCGATTAAATATTGTGTTATGGATACTTGTAATAAGTCTGTAAAACTGCTAAGTTCTTCACAAAGTTAACAATCATTAGTTTTAACATGCAAGTTGAAATGAGTACATTATTTTCGAGAAAACATTTCTTGTATTTAACAGAAATTGTCTTATCTTACATAAATATAGCTGACTTCTGTTGAGAACCTAAGAGCTGTGTATAATGCACAAAGCGTATACATGGACTCCCAACATAATATGCGAGATAAATTATTTGATGTAAAGACTGCTTTTGAACTTATATTTTTATAGTATTAAAGTCCTGAAACATTAATATAGTATTTGAATTAATTGAATTTACTGTTGTTTTTATTTTTTAATATTTGACACGCTATTCCTATTCCATTAAAAGAATAATAAGAAAGTAATGTGAGTGTTGTGACTGCTTGATAACTAATTTGGGTATCAAGTTCGATTCTTGGAGAGGCAAATTTATAAAATTGTATATCCTATTTTGTTGTTATAACTTACTATTAATCAGCTGTTTCTTGTAGCATCTCCTAAGGTGTTCCCAATTATGTAAATATCTGATGAAATCCATACATAGTGACTGTTTACATTGCGAAAGCAGTAACTCTGTCAATAATCTAAATCCTTTTATGCATTACATTCTCTCCTTAACGTGTCTTTTCAAACTATAACAGAGATAGGTACAAATGTTTTTTGTGTTTGTGTTGCTGTCTTAGAAATTATTACCACATGACAAAATCAAAGTCAAAATATCTTTATTCAAGTTGGGCAAATATAATACAATGACTGATGATAACAATAAAGAACGACTTACTATCTCAAGTTACGAGGGTTCCTTCGCGCCCTGATCTGAGAAGAGCCCACAACAAACTCAGTTGGATGTACGTTTTCTTTGTCACTATCATTACAATATATACTTTTATTTTTTTCTATATCAGGAGAGCAATTGATTCACTCCCACGCTCTTTTGTCTTCTAAGTATTCCATAAATTTTATAGAATGATTTCTCAATTAGCTTTCTTTGGATGAAAGATTTAAATTTACTCACAGACATCTCTGTAACTTCTTCTGGGAGCTTGTCATGAAACATAGTTACTCTTAAATGACTTGTCAATCTTATGTAGCCTACTAGAATTAACAGCTAGTCTTTTTATTTCTACATTTATATGAGGTGAATTCACTTCTTTCCTAAAAGAGTCAATATTTTTATGGATAATGGACATACAAGTTTTCTAATATATAAAGATATAGATATACTAGCATATAAAGATACTTATTAAATTGAGTCACCCCATAATTGTCAGTCTTGAGTATCACACTCGGGTGAAGTATCAATAGTTCTAAGTAATTACAGATTAATCTTCTGTGGTTTTAAAAAACATGATGCATGTGAAATAGCTGATGCAAGCTATAAAAGACCATTGACGTGTAACTGAAAGCTTGTGCAAATTGTTTAAAAATTGTGTATTTAATGTTTTACAAGTCTATTAGCTTGCTACACCACAAATCTAACAGCAACATTCATGCTCTCTTCTTACTTTATTCTGTTCTCTATTTACCTCATACCTTAAAGAACGTTTCACTTTCCACTGTGGTGATTGTAATACCTTGACCTTCGCTCCCGATCTAATAATAAACTAATGCATCGAATATGTAAGTAGTAAACTAGTTATTACAAGAATTCATTTACTGTCCAGGTTATAAATTTATGGAATGCGCTACCTGATAATATCCGTCATTAGCCATTTCCAAATTCGTTTGAAACAGTACTATTTGGCTCAAAATTGCTGTGAATAACACGATATTCTGGCACTGTTCTGCCCCATTAATTAATTTATTAAATAACCATCCACTTTGACAAAGGTTGTCTGGAAGAGATTGCTTGCAGCAATAAGACCGCCTTTGCACGCTTCTAGCTCTAGTTTTTTAATTCTCAGTTTTGTATTTCCTGTATATGTTTGTGTGCAATGAAGTGTTTGTCTATTTTTTTTTTATATATAATATGTCAGTGGATACATAGTTTTATATATATATGGAGATCTGTAACAATAATTTAAAATTTATAGATTTCCCTACCGCGATGACGGAATGCAGTTATAGAAAATGTCCTAAGATATTGCAGGACGGCGCTGAAGCTAGTCACAAAGTAATACGTCGTAATAATGTTAGGTCAGCTCATTGTAGGGCCCGATTGTGCTTTCAGGCGTGGGTAGTGGCTGGAAAGCAGTGTTATGGAACTGCCTACGACGATATGCGTGAATCGCGTAAGTTATTTAAGAGTAAACTTAAATGGTGCCAGGATAATGAAGAACAAATAAAAATGAATATCCTGGCAACTTCATACGCGACGGCTAAATTCGTTAAGTTTTGGCAAAAAACGAAACGACTGAATGCACGGCCGAGTCTTCCTGTTGAAGCAGGAGGTGTAAGCGGATGTCGGAACATAGCCAATATGTTTAAAGCCTACTATACAGTGGAGCCTTGTAAAATAAATTATGACGTAGATGAAGGCGCCATGGACGTCATGGAAATTGCCGAAGTTATTAAAGCAGTAAATAGTATAAAACGAAGGAAATCGCCAGGGCATGATGGCCTAAGTCGAACGTCTGCGATACGCCGGTGTGCATCTTTCCAGAGCCTCAAGTTGCTCTTCAATCTTGTTATTAGTGATGATTACTTACCAGATGACATGATGAAGACAGTGGTTGTACCGGTAATTAAAAACAGGACAGGTGATGCGGCAGATGGATCCAACTACAGACCGATATCCCTAGCGACAATCTTAGCTAAAGGCCTGGACAGTCTGCTTGATGTACGCTTAAACACATGTAAGTCAAAATACATGTTGTGCAGTTCGGCTTTCAACTGAAAGCGCAATTTTGTGCCTCAAGCAAACTGTTCGGTACTGTACCGACAGGAAAACGCCAGTATATGCCTGTTTTATTGATCTATCTAAAGCTTTTGATCGTGTATCCTATGGCAAAGATTTAGAAAAGAAACCACTTTATGACCTCAATTAATTTCCATATTCAAATACTGGTACAGTAATCAAAGTAATGTGGTTAGATGGGGCAATGTACTAAGTGACCTATATAAGCTGGACTATGGAGCGAGACCTAGGCTATTTAATTTGTATGTAAATCAACTGAATAGTGAGCTTGTAGAGCAGGTGTCGGATGTTCAATAGACTGAATAGAAATGAACAACTTTAGCTATGCAGACGACATGGTTCTGCTGAGCCCATCAATCAGTGGTACTGCTCAGTATATGTGAGAGATATGCAGAAGCAAATGGACTCTGTTACAACGCTGAAAAGAGTGTATATCTTGTCTTCCGGGGAAGAAATAAACCCCCACAATTATTCCTAATGCACAGTTGTGTAGGCCACTCTGAGGCGGGTGACTGAGTTCAGGTATCTTGGTCATATAGTTAATGAACGCTTAGGTGACGAAAATGACATTGAACGCGAACGTAGGGCTCTGTCGGTCCGGGGCAATATGTTGGCCCGCAGATTTGCACGCTGTACAAGAGAGGTTAAGCTGATATTATTTCGTGCTTATTACCAGTCCTTATAAACGTGCAGTCTATGGACTGATTATAGAAAGCGAGTCTACGGCGCCCTGAGAGTACAGTACAATAACGCGCTGAGGGCGGTGCTAAAAAAGCCGCGAAGTTGCGCTTCGGCGATGATTACGGATGCTCGTGTAGATGATTTCTATGCGATCATACGCAAATGGACCGCGTCCATGATGAACCGTAGTGCCAGTAGCGGCAACAGGATGGATGGCCCCCTCTGGAGATCCTGGAACGATGCACACATAGGCACGAGGGGGGTGCGTGTGGTTTCTGTGTAGATTAAGGAAAATTTTCTTTTTATGTACTAACCTAGGTTAAGTACATTACACTTACGTAGGTCTAAGAAAAATTAATATATTGTATGGACTTATGGTCTGAACTAAAGATTTATTAAATTATGTATATATAAAAAAATACAACTTAAATATTCTTTATTTCAAATAACATTGAATACTCACAGATAACAATGAGGTAACGATATTTCAATGAACACATGTAACGATATTTCAATGAACACATGTAAGGCACACTGCGGCACGAACTGACTACGGTCCACTTCAGTCCATCCTCCTTGAAAAGGACTATACCATATAAGTTATTAATGTTCTATCTTTTGTACTAACGATGTATTTTGTGCATCATATCTTATTGGCTATGATTTAAATGGTGACTCAGGCTGACGGATGTCATTATTTCATACTTATTTAAATATTTTATAGACTTGTGTAGGCGTAATGTTTATGTGTAAGGGGTGGCGTCAGCGCGGGGCCAGGAAGGGGTGCGCGAGGGCCTGGTGGGCGGAGGGTCGCCTGGCGGGCACCGGCTCCAGAAGCCTCGCCGCCAGCGCGAAGGCCGAGTCCGGGAAGCCCGCCACGATTGCACCCTCTTCTATGTCCTCCGCCTATCGCAATACAATATAAACCTTTTAATTGAAGTGAAGCTTCTTTAGGCGCATCAGTGTAATTTTTTTTACGGTCGAAACGCGTGGTTAGCGTCACGTAGATGTGCAGCGTTTTTATGCTAATTCCTTTGAAGGTTAGGAAGTTTTAATGTTTACAAATAACATGTGGCATTTTAATTTGCCACTCGCCATTTTGCCATTAAATATACTAGTTCTCATGAAATTTAAAATTCAAAAACAAAATTTCATTAATGATTTCTAACATGTAGTTTTATGTACAATTCGTCATGTGAGATTTGAGTGTTTTAATTATAGTTAAATTCATAAAATTTAAGTCTCGGAAATAGAAAGTTTTAGATTTGTATAAATATAAACAAGACATAAAAACTAGTTTGCCAAAGAAGTTTCACTTCTGATATTTGTATCATGATATTGTACATTTTTAATTTTCAAAAAAAGATTAATCGGCATGTCACTTGATTAATATATTACAAAAATGTATTTTTCTCCCAAGAATCAATAATAAAATTGTTAGTCATATCTTTTGATTTACTTATATGATATGATCATGATAAGTTTGATTAATTTTTAAAATTATTGAAGTGTTCAAGGTTTTCGTCAATTTAAAGATAATCGAGGAAGTTTTTTTTTTTTATTGCTGACAGATTAGCGTTTGACTGTGATCTCACCTGATGGTAAGTGATAATACAGTCTAAAATGGAAGCGCGCTAATCTCTTTGTTTGGCGGTACGTTTTTGCTGGTAGGGTGGTAACTAGCCACGGCCGAAGCCTCCCACCAGTCCAGACTCAGACAATTTAGAAAATACAATTTCCTAAATTCGTCCTACCGGGGATCGAACCCGGGACCTCCGCTAGCAAAGCGAATACTCGCACCACTGCGCCAGCGAGGCCGTCAAAAAGTAAAGTCATGTATGTTCATTTGTACTCCTATTGTATTAGTTACGAATAACTTTCGTTTATTTTATTAAAGTTAACTTTGATTTTTCAGATTCCGATTAGATTACAATCATATTTACTTTGACGCTCGCTCATTGACTATTGAACGATTGCCAGGCGCGGCTTAAGTGTAAACGCCATTGGTCGTTTTGACGCCAAATTCGGATTGCAAAGCTACATCAATTGAAGAAAACGAGAATAGCAATGAGTGAGCGTGAGTCGTCGGCGTACCGGCTTGGCGGGGTCGCGGCACAGGCAGTGCGCGGCGGGCAGGCGACAGTGCGCGCAGGGGGCGCCGCGGGCGGGGGCGGGGCCGGGGGCGGGCGGCAGGCGCAGGCGGGCCGCCAGTTTGCGCAGGCACAGCCCGCGGGAGCGCGCCGACAGCACCAGCCGCCGCCCTGCGCAATGCACCGCATTTACGCACGCCACTTTGCAAGACCATCGTTCAACGGTGAGCCATCGGAGGGCTACACTTCGAGCGCGATTATCGGCCGAACACTTTGAACTTTTTAGTTGTACTGAACTTCCTTTTCGAAGGAATATATTCAATCTAAATTAACTATCGATCTGGAGACTTACCGTTGGAAATAATTTTAAAATGCAAATCGAGTAATTCTTCGAACGTTAAAAAATATTAAGCGGGCGAGGGAAACGTGATTGCACTTTGGCCTGAACGGATTTAGGGCGTTCAACGTGATATAAGCAATGGAAGGAGAAGGTCGCAGCTAATGCCTCAATTAGAAGGAACAGAGCAAAAACTCAAAATTCCATCCGCTAACTTTCTCTAAAACTAAATGGGATTCAAAATGGAAATCGAATTTCTAACTTTCCTTCCGTTAGCCGCAAAGGACAGCTAACATTGATGGGAACGGAACGGGCGGCTCTCACCGAGCGCGGCGGCGGCGCGATGCAACGGCGCAGCACCTAGCAGGTGCGCCAGCTCCGCCAGCGCGGCCGCGTCGCCGCCTCCGCCCCCCCGCAGCAGCGGGTAGCGCGCCACCAGCACGCTGAGCAGCACCACGCCGGCCGCCCACACGTCCACGCCCGTGCCCTGCACCTCACTCTTCAGCAACACCTGCCACACCCCACTCTCGATCACAACACATCCGACCTCGAAGACCTCCCTGACACAAGCGAAGCCCAGCTTCTCTATTGAAGTAAGCGTTCAATAGAAATGGAGTCGCTCCCGCTATCTGTTCGCTTAGATCCTTTAAACAACTAAATTAATATAGTTTTCGGTATTAGATAGAGTAATCCAAGAGGGCAGTATATGTGTATAGCACACGTATATATTATAGAACAAAAACAGTCTTAAAAAAGTCGATAAAAATCCGCGATATATATTTCTCCCTAAAGGATAATATTCAACAGATTTCAATGCGGCTTTTATTGTAATGCAAGAAGGTTGTGTGTCTGTAGTATATTCTATAATTGAAATAATTCCTCAGTACCGATGTAAAGGATTTCACATAAAATTTCAATGGATCCCATCCCATATTGGTTTGAGGGGTAATGAAGGAGCAGATAAGTTAGCGAATTGGCTCATAGAGAATTGTTTTTAAATGCCAAACCGCATTATATGGAAATTGTTTCTAAATTTAAAATAAAGTTTCAAAAGATTGGAGGGAATATTTTAATGAGAGGACGTTATATAAAGGGATTTGGTACAAGACAATGCAGTCGGAGCCTCCCCGTAAACTGTGGTTTGGCCATTCAAAAAGTAATAGAAATAAGTTAGTGATAGCATTTAGTAAGGTCTGGACACATGCCTTTGGGTAAGTTCAAATATCTTCTCCTAACTGTGCAGTTTGTGGAGTAACGGAAGATATTGAACACTTGCTAAAGGCATGTGTTCGGAATCAAAGTTTGAGAGAAACATTGACGCGTGAACTAAATTTTAATTTTACAAATATTGGTATTTGTAATTATATTTCTTTTTATTGTTGAATCGTTGTGTGTTAGCTTATAACTTTACGACGGGGGTGGGGTGTATTATTAATAATACGAAAGCCCCTTAAAAAACAAAAGAATAAAAAAAAGAAGAAGGTTTATATGTATAATACATACAAGATCATTCACAGTAACCGTTTTTATATTTAGTATTTTATACGATTCCTTGTCCAATTAAATACTTTACAAACGCTGTATATTTCCTTATTGAAATGGATATCTTAGAAGAATTCAGTGATTTCAAAAGCGAGACGCGGCGTGTTACTTAGTTTAACAGACATTAAGTGTAGCATACGAAGGCCATATTGAAATCGTATACATATTTATAGGTAATTATGGTGATTTAGCACCAGGTGGTGTCAGCACCGGCAGCAGTCGTTACCTCCGGGGGGCGGAACCCCTGCGTGCCCGCTCGTGGAGCGCGCGCCGGAGCCCGCATGGCGCACGCGCAGCACACGCCCGCCACGCCGGCGCACGAACACTGCACACACGCGATCATTCATCACTGGCGTCACAATTAAACACCGCATGAGCTTGGTGGTCTACACTATTTGATGTATTTGAATGCAACATGCGCTAGCCATAATAAACTGAAATATGCCTTTAAATACATTGATAAATTCTGCCTGATTACTGCTAAAACGAAGAAGTGATATGTGAATTAAAAATCACACTACTGCATAGTTCTGGTGGAATGAAATTTTATTGTCAGCAGCGAGTGCTCGGATGATACAATACCTTGGGTATATTTTGCCTCGGAATTTGCACCTTGGGCACCGCCCTCTTGGCAGGGGTGGGGATCACGTCGGCGCATTTGGCGCCCATCGACAGATCCAGCGCCATCCTCTTGGCATCGTTACCGCAATTGTCCTGCACGAGAAAGCAATTAGCCTTTTGTAAAAGCCAAAACGTCCGTAGGTTGACAAGACGGTTAGCTGGTTTGTGGGCAATACCTGTGACCGTGCGCGCTTGACGGGCGCTGCTCCCACTCTCTGCGCCAACCCGAAGTCCACCAGCAGGTATCTGCCGAAACACTTTCATAACTACCGCATATAACACATACTAGCAGTGTTCCCTTTAACATTGAGAACGTTGTGGTATAAAAGAAGATTAGAGGTGAGAAAGGTATGCTCAGGTGGTTTGGGCACGTCGAGAGAATGAATGAAAGGAGACTGACAAAAAGGATTTATGAGTCAAGAGTGAATGTCAAAGTTGGAAGTGGAAGAAGCGAAGGAGATATGCAAGGATCGTGGCAAGTGGAAGGACGTCGCCTCTGCCTACCTCAAAGGGAATGCGGCGTGATGCTATGTATGTATATGTTCCCTTTAGTTCCCCTGGAAATCCATTATTTTAATTTAAAAAATTAAAAGTGCATGCGTACAAAGTACAAAAGTCAGAAGTGAAACTTCTTTGGCAAACTAATTTTTCAATCTTGTTTATATTTATACAAGTGTAAAACTTTGGATTTCCGAGACTCAAGGAGAGGGAAAAAGGAAGATGTGTTAGGAATTTAATAGTCATTAATATTTTAATTATTTAAAAAGTGTGGAAATTCATAAAAATGTTACATGTTTTTTTGTCAATTTTACAAATTATTAATTAAATTTTGTTTTTGTATTTAAAACTTAGAAAAGTGAATTAATTAAATATTTTTATTTTATATTTTATAAAATATAGTATATTAAATGACAAGTGGAAAATAAAATGCCACATGTTATTTGTGTAACTAACTTACCTAACCTAACCTAACTTTCAAAATAATCAGCATATAAATGCTGCACATCTTTGTGACGCTCATCACGCGTTTCATCCGTAATGTTACCCTCATGCGTCTCAACAAGTTTCATAAAGTTCATTTTAATCAAGTTAATTTATTGTCAGTAACTGTTGACTTGACAGTAATTATCCCTATGATTAAATACTTGCCACCTAATTACCGTACGTAACAATTGCGATTGTGTCTATGGTGTGTGTGTGATGAGTGTGTTAGCATGGGTTTGTGTGTGTATGCGTACGTGTGCGTTTGTATAATTGTGTCATTGTGTTATAATCAAGCCATTTTTTCAAAATTATTTTACAATTATAGAGGGTCAAAGTATACAAATTATTTTTTATTCATAGTAATGTAGAGATATAGAACTTGTCTTTGATACAATTTTTTAGAATAACTATTTTTCACGAAAGGAAATTGAGCAAAATTTAGAGCATTTAAAAATACAGAGATATTTTAATTCTGTATAAGATGTTATAAGGAGTTTTCGCGAAGAAAGAAGAAGAATATAACCATGTGATACAATTTTGAGTTTGGACTATAAAAAAAAAGCAATCTACTTAATATAATTGCAATATACAGACAGAAGTTAGGTTAGTAGTTAAATAACTTCATATAAGCTTGTCAATCAACATCCTTGGAAGTGTCAGTGCTTTATTACCTCCTATTTTCTCTGTCGTAGAGAAAGTTGCTGGGTTTGACGTCCCGGTGGATGACCCCGAAAGAGTGCACATGTCTTAGAGCCTCCAGCAGGGCACGCATGTACTGACGAACCTCTTCTGCATCCATGTCTCCCACATATTCCTAACATTCAGAATAAACCAATAAAATGTTAATTAGCTAAAAGGAAACAAAATAATTTATATTTATGTCGGTGTAAAATAGTTGTCAGAACGCCAGCGCCATCTATCTATCGGCGGTGGGTAAAGTTAATGAGTCACAAGCTGAGGTACGTACTCTTTAGTTCTTGAGTGACGGCCCGCCGCAGCCGACCAATGAAGCTGTCACATTCATAGCTTTTATTGTTAATGTGTTTGTGTAAATTGATATCAAAAACATTAGGTGATTGGGCATTATAGTCTGAGCTAATTAATAAAGTGTTTGATAGCACCAACATTACCCACCAACGCCCACAGTTTGCATATTGAGTTATGTAACCCCTAAGCCCCTATGCTATGCTTCTTCTTCTCTTCTCATTTATTCTCCGAAATATATTTTTATATATCGGGAGTGCAATAGTCTGTGGATCGCTGGTCCGTGTGCAATAGTCTGTGGAACGCTGGCGCCATCTGTCTGTCGGCGTGGGGCAGAGTCAATAAGTGGCAGTCTGGCGCATCTCTCGTTCTCGAGTGACGGCCGGCCGGAGCGGTCGACTATTGAAACTGTCGCGTTTCTAGCTATTATTATTAATGAGTTTGTGTAAATTGATATCGCGAACATCAAGTGATAGAAAATTATAATCTGAGTTAATTAATAAAGTGTTTGATTGCACCAACATTACCCAACAAACATCCACAGTCTGGAATTATGGATGCCACTAATGACGATGTCGGCGGAGAACCCTACGCCCCTATGCTTTATGCTCCCTTCTCTCTTATCCTCCGACAAATACGAGGTGTGTTCAAAAAGTATCGCGAATTTTGAATTTTCGCGGGTTACGTACATTCGAATTTCGAATTTTTTGTGGCGTTATGTTGGTACTCATGTCTCTCACTTATGCCGACAAGCTCGGCCATTTTGAATGTTCATTTAATTGTTGACAGCTGCTTTGCTTGCACGTGTTTTGGATCGTCTTCGATTTTTACCTATTCAAAAAAATGGATCAAAGAACCTGTATCAAATTTTGTGTGAAAAACGAAATTAAGTGCGCGGATGCATTCCGAATGTTGACTGTGGCATACGGAGAAGCTACCTTGGACCGAAGCAACGTTTATCGGTGGTACAAAATGTTCTCAGAAGGCCGAGAAGATGTGAACGACGAAGAGCGTGCCGGACGCCCGAGCACTTCAACAACAGACGAAAAAATTAATGAAGTGGAGAAAATGGTATTGGCCAATCGTCGAATCACCGTTAGAGAAGTTGCTGAGGACCTAAACATATCGATTGGCTCGTGCCATTCGATTTTTATCAATGATTTGGGCATGAGACGGGTCGCCGCGAAATTCGTACCAAAATTGCTCAATTGTGACCAAAAACAGCATCGCATGAACATTGCTAATGAGATGTTAAACTCTGTCCGCGACGACCCAAATTTGCTCCAGAGGGTCATAACTGGTGACGAATCGTGGGTTTATGGTTATGACGTGGAAACCAAAGCTCAATCATCTCAATGGAAGCTGCCGCACGAACCAAGACCGAAAAAAGCGCGCCAAGTTCGATCGAATGTGAAAGTTTTGCTGACAGTTTTCTTTGATTGCAGGGGCGTGGTGCATCATGAGTTCTTGCCACAGGGAAGAACGGTCAATAAGGAATATTACCTGCAAGTTATGCGCAATTTGCGCGAAGCAATCCGCCAGAAACGCCCGGATTTGTGGAAGAACAAAAATTGGCTTTTGCACCACGATAACGCCCCTGCTCACACATCGTTGCTTGTGCGCGACTTTTTGGCCAAAAACAACACACTAATGATGCCGCAGCCACCGTATTCCCCAGATCTGGCCCCCTGTGACTTTTTCTTGTTCCCTAAACTGAAGAGGCCCATGAAAGGACGACGTTACTCTTCTCTTGACGAGATAAAGACGGCATCGAAGGAGGAGCTGAACAAGATAAAAAAAAATGATTTTTTGAAGTGCTTCGAAGATTGGAAAAACCGTTGGCACAAGTGTATAATATCTCATGGGGATTACTTTGAAGGGGACAAAATAGATATTCATGAATAAATAAATAATTTTTGAAAAAACACAAAATTCGCGATACTTTTTAATAACACACCTCATATATAAGACAAAAATTAATTCTACAGATGTCAATTACAGATTTTGAAATCGTACTAGGATAGGTGAATATGGTTTTAGACCACTAAACTAACTTTTTATAGGATCTATTAGGGGATAATCTTAAATGTAGCAACATAACTCTTTTCGCAATGTCAACACTCACTAGGATAAGATTTTTGTATATTCCCACTGCAACTTACACTACATACAGAGGACAACAAGTGTATTAATTATATTAAAATTATTATGTTTGATATTTAAATGTTACATTGTTATTAACAGTAACAGTATAGATCACATTAAATTACAAGACAAAGAACTGCAGTCAAAGAAGTTCAGAAAATTCATGTAGTTATATGATTATGCAAAAGAATTAGCTTTAGTAATATGTTAATCAATATAGTTGTCTAACAGTGCCTTATAATTGCATTTAAGTAATTAAGGTATCTAAATTTTAAAAAAAGGAATCTTGGTAATATAAAGTCATTGTCATTGTTACTGTTGCTCACCCTGAAAGCACCAGACTCTCATAGATTACCAACTAAAAGCAAAAATATTTAGTGTGGGGGTGTGAAAAAAACAAGTGTGCAATCACAGGCCTACAGCTAGAGACAAGTGGTAATACATGCTCTAGGTCTGATCATATTTAAATGAAGAAATAATGTGTATATAGAACATATGAACCTACATATGAACCTTTTACCTACATATGAACTTACTTAGTATAGGTACACCTCATAATTACAGATTTAAATAAAAAAAGTTAACAAATAAGAGATAAAAATGATATCCTAATAGTAAAATAAGATGATTTAAAACAAATCAAATAGTATAAAATACAAATATGTTAATCTTGTGAAACTCATAATAAACTTTAAAGTCACAGTAAATATTATTTAAAGAGTTGCTTTCTAGAAAGTACTGAATATTAGCACTTATTTGATTGTTAGAGATAGTAATATAATTTCAATGAAATAACACAAGACTTACAGAAAACTTTCTATGTGGTATATAAGGCATCACAAAGACAATTGTATCTAAATTTCGAAGACAGAGCTCCACACCAATAACATGGTCCTTACCACTGGAAACAAAAAACTACTAACATTATTTCAGAAATTAGATTATCACTTTAATATTTGTGTGTACAACTGGGCTAATGTTGTACTGTTTAATTAAAGCTCAAATATTCAAAAATAGTTTAATTTCATCAATTAAGTACTAATAGTGCATGTTTATATTGTTAATATGCCAATAATGTACACAATAGACTGTATGAAAAAAGCTAAAATATTCTTTGTAAAAAAGTTTGTTGCAAAGTAAGAGTAAACGAGCCATGCAAATACTTTCATAAGTACTACAAAGTAAAAAAATATAATTAAAAACTTAGTGCCAAAAATAATTTCCCCAAATTCTAATTGTACTCTACCCTATTTCTCTCAAACATCGTAGCTCATGTTCTATCCTGGCTGGATGTGCTGTGGGAACTAAATGCTTTATCGCGAACCAGCGCTTCTCATCGTCTGGCAGCGCAGAGTGCTGCTTAAGTGAGCCCAGATATACAGAACTGAATGTTCCTTCCCCTATTTTCTTATGCACGTCGAATATTTTGTCAAGTTTAGGTAGTTTGCTTAATAACTCACTGATCTGATAGTCTAGAAAAATGAAATGAAGACACATTAGGAAATTGGTATAATTTGAAATTGAAATAATAAAATTTCTCTCACTTTCTGCATCGGATTTATTAATGGAAGTGTCAATTTTTGCTTTCCTCGATTCAGTATATTTGCGTTTCTCCGAGTCGTATGGTGTTTTAACATTGTACACTTTTTCAGAATCTTCTTGTACTTTTCCTAACTCGGCTTCCATTTCTCTTATTCTAGAGATATTATATATAAGAATTACAGAAATACGTAAAGGTACATATTACATCTAATTAACAATAATTCCGTTCTTATATTTTATTCTAATTCATTTTCACTTAATATTTTGTGCAACAAAGTGTCAAATCCTGAAAGTAAAAATAAACTGCCATATGAACTTGACATTTAAAATCTATATACTATAACTGTATAACATAGGCAATACTGGTTATACTATAACATAAAAAATAATTATTTCATTACTATAAAAACCTTCAAGGGTACATTAGAAACATTTTCGTTTTTTTTTTATGAGAATAAATTCTATAAGCTCATAATGAAGATTTATATTCCCTGTCTATGTTTAATTTCAATTAGGTTGAAATATACATGCTTTTCATATATATGTTATAATGATTAAGTATTTAAGTAAAAATAAATATAATGTTAGTGTTATTTACCGCAAATATTATATTATGAATACTTAAATAAAATAAATAAACTTTGTCTTTGGCTTGACATTGACACTTGACAGAATACTTAGGTTAAAACTTAAAAGTCTCAGCTAAAATATTGTACTGCTACTCAACTATAAAAAAATAGTACAAGTTGTTAAAATGATTTACAATTATATTCGCCATAATTTACCGAGACGCTGCTTAAAATCTGTTAGTATATGTAACAACGTAATGTATGTAATATATAAAGAAACCTATGTTTTAGGTTGTTCTCCTCATCATGTATTTCATTTATTTATAATAATTAGAGCATTAGTATTGCATGACTTTGATAAATTTTTTATTAGTTTACAGCAAAATATGTAACAAAACCGTCAAAGCCAGAAATCCCACAAAATCCTTTGAAGAATATCTATTCAGCTAATAACCAAGTTGATAATGGAATTGTTTATGACAGGAAACCTTTCAAATTAACATTACAAGAAGGTAAAACATATGCTTGGTGTTTATGCGGCCGTTCTAAATCTCAGCCACTGTGTGATGGCACACATAAAGATGTTTATCTGAAAATAACACAAAGGTTTGTTGGTTTTCACATCTACCCTTATTTTTAAGTATAATTAAAATTAATTATTAAATGCAACATGTGGATTAATGTGTCCCATATATATATATTGATATTGAATTTCAAAGCATAAATGAGAGTTCCTAATTATAATAATAATTATGAGAAGACAACTCTGGGTTATACTATTACATTTTCTAATACATTACCTTAAAAGAGAAGATACATAATAACTATTATGAATTTGAAAAAACATTTACCATTACATGTTTTGACCAGTTGTAATTTTCCAAATGGTCTTAGAGTAATTTATTAAACTTATTTTAGCTACAGTACTTAGAAAAATTAACAATCGTTTTTGCTCCACTGGTTTCTCAATAAATAGAAAAATTTTAAAAAGTTCAAATAAATGATTCTACTTCTATACTTTACTGTATATATATTGATTTATTTTATGCACCAGGCATAATTCTTATAAGTAAGCATTCATATGGGTACTACTCACTGGGTAGCCTAATACAAATCACTTAGCAATAACAAAGCAGCCTTTGCAGATAATATTCTTGAGACATCATACTTTTATTAAGTTTTCGTAGTGACTTTGTGTATTATATTGAATTATGTTATTTTCAGACCAATTATATTTAAAGTCGAGAAAACGAAAGACTATTGGCTATGTAACTGTAAGCAGACCAAAAACAGACCTTTTTGTGATGGAGCCCATAAAAAAAAAGAAGTAATGGAAGCAACAACAATAAGGGTGTAGAATATGTTTAATTTAGATGTAGTTCCTTTTAAAATGTTTAGTTAGACAAATAAATTATTACCCTTTTGTTATTTTAATTTTAATCTCAACATATTCATAAGTACTTGCTTTAGATAATACCTATATACTGATTAGTACTAGCCTTGTCAGAATCATAAAAGTAGAAAGATCATTTTCCTAGGGGAGCCTCTTAACCAGACCTCTGCTTAAAGCTGTGTTGTAAAGGAATATGAATGTTGGACTACTTAATAGCATTTTCTGTGATATAGAAAGAGAAAGAAAAAATCTTTATTCGGGACAATTATAAACTTATACTATATTAATATCTTATACAAATATATTTTATTAATGTATAGATATATACATTAATGAAATATATAGATATGCAGATGTTGTGCAATTTCCACACAGCCCCGAAAAGGCAGAACAGCTCGGTATTGCCGTGTGCCATAAACCTGACACACGGTACCGATTTTCAGCTGCAGCCCTATAGCCAGCTCTGATCTGTTATATCAATTGGGGACACCATTGTTGCTGTAGTTTAATTGTTTATAAAGGTTTTTATTCCAGTTTAATATAGATATATATAAATATTTCACGTTTATAATGAAGAGAAGACTATTGAATGGTTGTAATTGCGAAAATCGCTAATGTTAGGTCTTCTGCAAATAACATACTGGATATCAAGTGAAGTGGATATTTATTAGAATCCTGTGATACCCAGTTTCCAACATTTTTGCAAACTTTTTCTGATTTACCTGGTTATAAAAAACTAAGTAGATGTACTCTTCATTTTATTAATAAACAGAAACTTCTATAAACTTTCAAAATGTTAAAGCCACAAGCAAAATGTATATGAAGTTGAATCGCTGCAAAACAATATTATGTAGCAGTGTTGAATTGTTGAGATGTATATATACTTGGGACATGTAGTCCAGTTAGGTAGGTCTAATTTCGAGAAGGAGGTCAACCGTCGGAGTCTACTCGGTTGGGCAGCGTTTGCAAAGCTACGTAAGATCTTTTCGTCCAATATCCCTCAGTGCCAGAAGAGCAAAGTCGTCGAACAGTGCGTGTTGCCAGTGATCATTTACGGAAATGTGGTCGCTGACTATGGGCCTCATTCGAAAGCTCAATGTCACGCAGCGGGCGACGGAGAGGAATTTCTCTACGTGATCAAATCAGAAAGGAGATCCGTAGAAAAACCGAAGTCACCGACATAGCCGTAAGAATCGTGAAGCTGAGGTAGCAATGTGCGGGCACATAGTCCGACGAACTGATGGACGTTGGGGCCCAAATATGCTGGAATAGTAGAAACCAATAAGGACGGTCACTGGAGCCAGGCGGCGCAAGATTGGGTCTTGTCGGCATCGTTTCGTGAGACCTATGTCCAGCAGTAGACGTCCATTGGTTAAAGTGAGTGAGAGAGCGTGTTGAGTAGGACATAAAAATGTATTTCTAAATGCAGTACATTTGAAATTATGAGTATAAATATGAGAAACTTGCTTGACAGATATACATGGTATTTATATATTTTAATTTTTTTTATATTTAAATCGTGATATGAAGATTAATTTTAATCATCAATCTTTTCTAACCAAACATCGATATTTATTGAATATCGACCACCTCTAACTCAACGCTATGTAATCTGTGCTAACCAGAATATAGTTATAGGTATTATCTATGCTCTACGCATTAACTATTAAACACAAATAAATAAATGTTGCATGAAGAATTTTATAAATACGTGACTAACAAATATGACCCTATTAAAGTTGGATCAATTGATGGTGAGTTTCTTATGACTTTCACAATAAATGTTACTTATTGATATAAATAAATAGCTATCATATTTAACTCATGAGCCAATGCACTGAAGTTTGAGAGTAGGCACTCATCAACAAGTTTGCGATAGCGGTTACTTTTGACATGAAATATTTCATATTTAAATAAACTCCTTTGAATCATCATTAGTGTGTAAAGATCTACCGTGTCATTAACTCTTATAGCATTTTTTGAAATGTCAAATGTAATATTTTCTACATGAATATAGAATGATTTAAAATCATCGGATACTAGGGATTCTTTACGCCCTGTTCTGAGAAGAAGCTACAACAAACTCAGTCCGGTATCCTCTTTATCGTTTTTAATATACTCTAAAAGATTTCATACAAAACTTAAATCTTTCAGGAACAGATACTGAACCACACGATCGCTCCATCATCAGAGCTCTACAGTCAGAATATGTCCCTAACAAACAAGTTCAGGGGGATCCTCATCATACAATTTTTATAGCTTGTCTTAATCCAAGGACAACACAGGTACTTTTAAAAAACCTTATCTCACAGTGAAGTTTGTTTCTTCTTTTTCGCTACAAACCTTTTAGTATCGTCTTGTTTTTATAATTTGATTGAATGCTATACCAAAAAGATACAAACATATTTATAAATAGCTTTTTTTTTATATAATTGTACACAATATCAAAGATTTTTTAAACCACATATTGATAGTGGTAAAAAGAGCAGCACAAATGATTTGCTTCATAAAAAGAAACATTAAAGGTTTTAATATAATACCACTCAATCCAACTCTCTTGTGAGAAACTATCCAATATACACTGTGCAATCCCAAAGACTCAGGTTGATCTAACATGTGTTTACCAGACACTTGGCATTTGGATCTAATGGCATAGTTATTACATAGGATATATGTCAATCAAACACTATGTGTATCCTAAAAGCTTATATTTAATTAACCAACCTTTTTCTTTTTTTGTAGAATACAATCCAAACAGAATTTTCTAAATTTGGTAAAATAAGAAATTGTCGTTTGGTGAAAGATATTGTTACTGGGAAATCAAAACAGTATGCATTTGTAGAATATGAATCCATGTCAAGTGTAGACCAAGTTTTACGAGAGATGCACATGGAGCACATAGATGGGGCAGAGATAATAGTTGAGAAAGAGGCTGAAAGAAGATTACAGGGGTGGAAACCAAGGAGGCTGGGTGGTGGATTTGGTGGGAAAAAAGAGTCTGGACAACTCAGATTTGGTTGTAGAGCACGTCCTTTTAGGAAACCCCTTATAGTGGCAACAAAAATTAAAAACGAAGTCAACAACAAAAGCTAAAAATCATTGGTTAATCAAAATTGAAAATGATGTATGCACGAAAGGATAAAATTGATGGGTGCACCAAAAGCCAAGAGGGCCAAGGTATTTTTTGAGAGGGTTTTCTTTATTCCTTATCTGTTAATAACCTCAATAAAGAATGGAATTCATATAGTATTCATATATATTTCAATATGGTTAAGCATTGATTGCAGATAGGCTACTCCCAGCAGACTCATTTGTATCCTATCATATTGTATTGCTTTCACACAGTTAGTGCCTTATAGATAGTGCAGCATTTATCAAAACGGTGCTATTGTTATGCAGGGTTCAGGACCTATGAACCCTCTACTTGATCCAGCTCATTTGCTTGCTCGTTGTCCTTTATACCTTCATGACCTGGTACCCATGCAAACCTTGCCATACTGTTTTGTCCAAGACAGTTAAGGCTTCTTACGCATTCTAGCATTAGGCCAGATCTGACTTTGCTTGTATCAATTGCCTTCAGTACTGCCTATATTTTTTTTTTAAAAAAAAGGGTGCCAACAGGATACATCTAAAAGTAAATTATAAAAATAAGTTTTAGAACTAGAAGTAAACCTTCTTACTGGTAGCCTTAACATGCTTATATAATAAAATGACACTATCGCTGAGTATGATTATTTTCCTACCAACGAATTTGCGATTCAGCGTTTCAATGACAAGCATTTTTAGCTAAACATTTCTGCTTGAAAAACTAGTGTATTGCCCTAGGCTGTAAATTTAGCTCAGCCCTTTGGTGTATGCTTGCACCGGTTCCTAATTTTGTCTGTGATCTATCTGTATACCATGTCAGGCATTCTCTTTCAGGTTCTAGCCCTGTTTTCCATTCCTCCTTTTTTTTTGTCCATTTGAAAATGCTATTTACGCACTAACCCTGACCGATGACCAGTCAGGAGTGTGGGACTCTGCGATGGAAGGCTTCGCAATACCCACTAAAACCCAGCGGAATCCTCTTCATCCTTTAGTGAGGCACCAGGTGTTCGGGTTTCGCATTCTGACCCGGTGTCCCGGATGAGTTCGACGGAGGATTCACAGAGGCGGGTGGAGATGCGCAAATATGCGCCGCCTTATATTCCGCGTCTTTCGGGGGAATGTGCTTTTCATGTTTTGTCAAAAACTGGTGTTGTTTTGTCACATCTCATTTCAAGTATTTCTAGATCCTCGTCCTCTTTAAATCACACCTGTTTAGTACCTGTGTTCTTACCTGTCCAGACATTTCCAGTCTAGTACGCGGCCACCGCGTCTGGGAAGAACATTGTTGTGCCCGCAAGATGATGCCCTTAATCACGATCGTCACTTCGTCGGCGAACGCCTGGCAGTAGAACCCTTCCTGCTCCATACTTTGGAGCAGAGGATCCAACAGGACGTTCCACAGACGCGGTTCTCCGATCAATCCCTTCACACACCTTTTTGTCGTGCTTGTGGGATGCTCGGTGGAGGCGTACCGCACCCTGACCTTTCTTTTGAGAAGATAACCTCGATCATCCTCCTCAGGTTTACAAGGCTTTCCTCAGCTAGAATTTTATTGCCGGCTACCAGGCGCTATCGAAGGCGCCCTCTATGTCCAGCGAGATCACTACCATCAGCTTCTTTTCTAGAAGTTGCTGACGGATGCGACCCACCAGATCGTAGAGGGTTTCCTCGGTGCTTCTTTGCGGCATAAAACCATACTGGCGAGTACTGAGCCAGGGGAGGATGTACCACTGTATTCTTTGCACCAGCATCTTCTCGAGAATATTGCCTAGCACCGGTAGCCGCCCTATCGGCCGGTAGGATTTCGGGTTAGTATGGTCCTCCTTTTGTGGCTTCCGGAGGACCACTACCACTGCCTCTTTCCATGTCGCAGGGAAATACCCCAGTGCCAGGCACTTCTTGGCCAGTCCGAGATACACCTCTGGGGCCGCCTCTATGGCACGCCTGCAGATGTCCACAGTGAACCCCTCTGAGCCGGGCGCCTTTTTCGGATTGAAGTTCTCGGCCGCGCTGTGCATTTCGACAGTGTTAAAGGGAGGGTCCAAGATCATACCTTGGATTCCCCCGTTTACTTGTTCAGTTGCGGCTCGGTTCGCCCGATGCTCGTCGTTGTCCTCCTGCGGATCATCTTCCGGATTAAGTAGCTTCGCCGAGGATATGGGGTCGTGTAGAATGCCATCTTTAATTAGTGGCGTATCTTTTTTTGGTTCCGTCATGCGTAGGACACGATATATTCCGTCGCACATGCCCCCCCTATCTTGTTTACAGCAGAAGTTCTTCCAGCTGGTGATTTGATCCACTAAGGCCTTTCTCTCGTACAGCTTTCTCGACTCCAGGTAGGTGGCCACGACCGACGCTTTGTGGTGACGTTATTGCAAGTGTTGGTGATAGTTTCTATATAAAAATCAAAATCAAAAATATCTTTATTCAAGTAGGCATATTACAGCACTTTTGAATCGTCAAATTATATTTTTTTTTCCCACTCTGATTCTAATATACGTCTGATGATGGTACTCAAGAACGGCTTAAAATCCTTCGCGCCCTGATCCGAGAAGAACCCACAACAAACTCAGTCGGGTATTTTTTTTGTTACCATCATCATTACAATGTCATATTAGTTT
>JACTOM010000861.1:158443-183076 GCA_015832385.1 Elymnias hypermnestra
TCATATGCAACTGGAATCATGTCCAAACATCTTTGTCGCTTAAATAATCTTCCACATTATAATATGCCTTTTTTATTAGGACATTTTTAACATACTTCTTAAAACTATGTGGAGACAAACCCAGAAGTGATTCAGGTATCTTATTAAATATGCGTATGCTCAACCCGACAAATGACTTCTGAACCTTTTTTACTCTAAAATATGGCATTACAAGTTTGTGTTTATTTCTTGTATTAAAATTATGTGTTTCGCTCCTTTTGCTGTATAAATGAATATTATCACGGATGTATAAAATGTTATTTAATATATATTGCGACGGTACTGTGAGAATAGATATTTCTTTGAATTTTTCTCTTAATGAAACGCGAGATCCCAATTGGTATATGGCACGTATTGCTCTCTTTTGTAAAATGAAGATAGTTTCAATGTCCGCCGCCTTCCCCCATAACAGTATGCCGTAACACATAATGCTATGAAAATAAGCGAAATACACCATTTTAGCAGTTTCAACATCAGTGTATTGCCTCACCTTCCTAACAGCAAATGCAGCTGAACTAAGTTTGCTTGCCAGAGTCTTAATATGGGCACCCCACTGAAGCCCTGAGTCTAACGTTATTCCTAAGAAGACTGTAGATTTAACTATATTTAGCGGACTATTATTTATTTTGATATTTTTACAGACTTCTTTTGCATTTGGCAACGCGAATTCAACGCACTTAGTCTTTGCCGAGTTCAACATCAAGTTATTAACAGAAAACCAACGTGAGACCTGTGACAGGGTACTATTTACATCGTCATAATTATCTACATTTCTGTCTACTTTAAACAGCAACGAAGTGTCGTCAGCAAATAGGACTATATCACATTTGTCTTTCACATGGTACGCCAAATCATTTACATATATTAAGAACAAAAAAGGGCCAAGGATTGAACCTTGTGGGACACCCATTTTTACAGGTGATCCTAACGACTCAACACCGTTTACAAAGACCTTTTGAATTCTATTTTGAAGATAAGAGCTTAACAAATTAAGTGCTCCATCCCTCACACCATAGTGACTAAGTTTAAGTAAAAGAGTGCTATGTTCTACACAATCAAAAGCCTTAGAAAGGTCGCAGAAAATTCCTAATGCATTTTGGGACTTTTCCCAAGCATCAAAAATGTGTCTCGAAAGAGACACGCCCGCATCAGTAGTATTGCGACCTTTTCTAAATCCATATTGTTCAGGATGAAACAGGCTATGGGCACTAAAATGTTCTAGTAGTTGTGTGAGTATAATTTTTTCAAAAACTTTACTTAGGGTTGGCAACACAGAAATGGGACGATAGTTATTAGGGTCAGATTTATCACCCGATTTAAACAAGGGGACAACTTTACTTTGTTTCATAAGATCAGGAAAAATGCCAGAGTCTATGCAATTATTGAAAAGGGTTGCTAAGTGCGGGCTAATACAGTCAATAATTGGAAGAACAACTTTAACTGACATTCCCCATATATCGCCTGTATTTTTTACATTTAAAGTTTTAAAAGTTTTAATAATATCAGTTGCCGAGATATGTTTGAATTTAAAGAGAACACAGCACTCAGGAACATGATTCGAAAGCAGAGAATAGGCTTCTGTTGACGATGAATTTATTGTAGAAGTCATAGAAATTGCTTTGTCACAGAATAAATTTTGAAAAATATTAGCAATTTCCGTGTTTTCCGAAATTATGCAATTATTTATACACAATTCAATGCTGGTATCCCGTGGTTTTACTTTTCCAGCTTCATTTTTTATTATACTCCAAGTAGTTAAAATTTTATTCTTAGAATTTCTAATATTATTTTTAATATGCAAAGATTTCGCTAATATGCACACATTTTTAAAAATTTTAGAGTAATTTCTTACATAGTTAATAAATTCGACACGATGATCATATTGCTTTATAGCATACAATTCATATAGTCGATTTCTACTTTTCTATATGCCAACAGTTGCCCAAGCTTTAAACGTGAAATTGTTATGGGTTCTGTGTGAGGTCCTCATCTTGAAAGTGCTCTTGAATTGGTTTTCTATAGTGTTAAAAATGTTACTATAATGCTTGTTAGGATCACCTGAATTCAGACAACGGTGGCTTAACTGATGCTGTACCTTCTCTTTGAAATTTTGAATTCTAAACTTATTTATAGGCCTAAATGTTACAGTACGATTTTCTCGTCTAACTTTATCAGCTAGGGAAATCATCAACCCAGAGTGGTCTGACGTCAAATTATTAATTACTGATTTCCCCAAAATTTTACAATTAGAAAAGATATTATCAATACATGTAGCTGAACTGCTCGTTGCCCTTGTAGGTTCTAAAAACAAATTTGTCAAACAAAAGATTTAAATAAATTTAGTAACCTAATACTATTTGGTGAGCTGTTCGATAGGTCTATATTAAAATCGCCGCAGACTAATACTTTTTTTTTACTTAAACATAACTTTTTTAAAACATCTTCCATTGAACATTCAAAGATACAGAAGTCACCTGTAGGAGGTCGATAAACACATACGATTATATATAATTCCAGTTCCACACAAGATAGCTCTATTGTGCGTTCCACAGAAAGGATGACAATATCCTTGCGCTCCTTACATTTTAATTCATTTCTCAGTAATATCAAGGATCCACTATAAATTGCAGTTTTTCTGTGGAACACACTTGACAAAATATGGTTTTGAAAAGACGTACATAATTGACAACTCTTGAGCCAGTGCTCTGCTATACATAAAATGTCAATATTAAAATTAGATAAAAACAATTCTATTTCTAATTCTTTGCTGGTGATGGCTTGTATGTTTTTAAAAACAATATTCATACAAGGCACTACCATTGTCTCCTTACCTAGTTTATACAAATATTGTTAGATGTATTTATGGTCACTTTATTATTGTGGTATTATATGTTTAGTATATACCAGGGTGTTTGTTGAAGTCTAATCCTGTATATATTTTATCTTTCTGTTTAATGTGTATTTAATTTAATTATAAAATGTTTTCTTGTTTAATTGTATATAATTTAATCAAAGTGTACTTTTATGTTTAAAACTGTTATAACATTCATTCAGTTTACTGTTTTCCGTTTTAGGAAAATCTTGTATATAATTTATCTTTTGGTTAATACTCATTTTAAGTTTCATTTTCTATTTTGATATTTTGTTTTGTTTGTGCATGTAACTTGTTTATTTTAATTTTAGGTATCGATGTTTTATGAAGATTTTGACAATTTCTGTTTTTAACTATTCTTACTTTGTTTGAATTACGTTGTAATGTTATACGGTTTTACTTATTATGTTTTACAATTTAATATTTTTACTTTGATTTATTGTACGATTGTGATAAAGCCAATAATCTCCGTGTTTATTTGAGTCTTGATATTTTCGCGATCTATTTCATTTGCGAGGTCGACCTCCTGAGAGTTAATGAGTTGTGTTGTCTTTGAGTGTATGTATGTGTGTTCTCGTGTTTATATGTTTTAAGTGTATTGTAATTTGTTTCTGGTTTATTTATTTAGTTTAGGCAGTTTAATTATATTTCAACATAATTATTGTCTGATTAATTTCCATCGCATATATCCCTTTCCTCGTTATGTTTTGTCGTATATTATTATAATATGTGTATAAACATAACCTTTCCTTAACTTTGTTATACTGTCTGCCAATCTTTCAAAATAGATGTGATAGAGAGTATTTTCTTTCCATGACTGTTCGTCGCATATGCGGCGTTCTATTTTTGTTTGACTATCTTGGGTTTTATGGTGTTTGTGGTTTTTGTTTTTGGTTCTGGTTATTTGAATGTTAAGTTTGTTTTTGTTTATTTGTTTTTTTTTTTGTTAAGGCGTCCCATTTTGCCTGACCGGGCAGTTTTTATCAAAAACCCCGTGGCTAAAAGTTTCCTTAATTTTGGCGATTAGTTCCTCACTCGTGTCAGTTTCCTAGTCCGAGGAGATTAAGAGGGAGTTTATTTGACGGTTTTTATTGAGGCTCTCTTCTCGTATCTGGTACCCAAGGATCATCATTTGCGTTTTTAATCTCTCTTCTACATTTTGCATTGCCTGTTCTACAGACTTTGTCATGTTTTCCTGCACTTCTTTTTGTCTCGTAGAGTTGCCATTTTTAAGTGATTCCTTGTGCAGTCGCTGCACCACCGCTCGTAGCGCCGCGACGCTCTTGAGGATGGTTGTTTTGATTAAGGTCTTTCTGTTGCATGACATGTCCAGCTGCGTCTTTATGTGTTAAGCGAGCTTTTTTGCCTTGCTCCTGAGTCAGGTGACATATCCACCAGTGCAGTCTTTGTAGACTGTGATTCCAGGTCGTCTACAGAGATACGTTTATCCTTTGGGACACGATACTTATTTAATGTGGAGGAATAAGTTTGTCAATGAATTTAAAGTAACAGTAACAAGAACCTGTGGTGTTGTAAAGACCCCACAGTCAATATATCTATATATAATTTGGCGGTGTAAAAAGCCGCACTTGTCAATGGTCAATTTTATATATTTTGTCAAAGAATTTTTGTTACTCTATTTTTGGGTTAGTGTATAGAGCTAACCCAGTCAATCTTATAACTAATGTTTGGGGTAGTGTAAAGGCTACCCCAGTCAATTAAAGTCATATAAGTCAGTGAAGCGGCTGGGAACGCTTTGTGCGTTGATGTGACAAACATTAAATTTGTTTGAGCTTGAAGCAAACTCGCCTAGAAGTATATCACGTAATGTTTGTTTGGCCTCTGGAGTGCTATCACTTGAGGAATCGGACTGGAAGCTGACACTGTTTGAATCCATTTTTATGTGTTAAGACTGAAACTAATTATGAATTAAAAAAAGATAAAAATAAAAATAATCTTATTAACTTATGAACTTATACTAACTTTAACCTGACCCACTGGTGAATACATACAGAGAACTTAAACGTCCAATTCGAATAACGTTTAAGAATTAAAAATAAAATAAAGACAAGGAATACCCATCAGTCAATTACTACAAAACAAATAACAGTATAAAAATAATAAATAAAAGTAAACGAAAACATGGGTAAAATTGTAAACCAGCGTGACAATGAAAAGAAAAAAAACATCTTGTCTATGCTATGTTGATTAGATACGCTACTTATAGATGACATATAACCTGTCAATGCCATTGTAGCTAGTATAAGCTGTACCAGTAGCTTTAGCCAGTTTGCTGCTGCCACACCATCACATGTAATTTGCAGCGCTCCGGCTATGACCTTGGTCAATGCATGGCCATGGTTCTGGGGTTTCCTGGAGCATGCTTATCAGGATGTCTTGGATTTCCGGAACCATTTCCTGGCCAATCATGACCTGTGGGAACATGTCCGTAATGATGGCCATCTTAATCCCAGTGAGAGCCTGCCGATAGGAGTCATGCGTTTTGACCTTTTTGGCGTCACCTCCAGTATTAGTGGCCTCGCAACTCATTTCTCTTTTGCGTATAGATGCTTCCGTTGCTGGTTCGCAGTCTGTTGCCTTTTGTCTCGCTATTGCTCTCCTTCTCTTTTGAGAGACGCTTAAATGTTATTTTCTTCCCCGAGGTGCAGGAGACGCAGAACTTGAACCTCCTTCCTTTTCAGCGGTCCTCGGTAACAATGCATCGGAATCAGCGCCAAAAGAGGATCCTCCCCCGCTTCACGGGCTTCAGTCGTCAGAGCGCGTCCTCCGCCACTTTCTGGGACTGATAATGGCGCCATATCGGCCGCCCGACCATCGCCCACTGCCCGTAGGGTTTGCAGACGACGGACCAGGTCTGCTCAGCCCAGCCTGGCGACCACCAGTTGCCAAAGCCGTAGGACATGCCCTTTCAAATTTCGTACACAACAACATTTCCGCCGGTTCTCAGCGGAAATATTGGCGTTGATTTATGAGTTGATCAGTGGTAGTTACTAACACAGAAGCCTGGTTCCCTACGCCTGTGCAGTCGTCGGTAACTAATTTCTCACTATAGGGTCCGGGTACCCGATAGCGCCGGGGGCTAGTCGAAGCATTAGGCAAAACATTCTCATTATTGGACATTTTCATTTGCGATAAAAAGGGGAAGTTGGGAGGATTACTTGTAGAACTTTCCCATGGTTCTACTGTCACCGCTGTGTAGGGGAGATTTAGATTCCCTGGGCTTGTGGTAGCCTATGGTCAGGTTATTTGATTGCCGCCTATTGTTCGGCATTGTCAGCTCGTTTAGCACCACCCGGGGGACACGTGTAGGGTGAGCCTATAGGAATAAGTGGTAAATCCTACGGACGCGAGCGCCCATAAACATTAAACACAAGGGACATTGTCTAGTGATTCATCACTATAAATAAGCTGTGAATTTGATTTTATGGACAGGGTTGTTTTAAATACTGCAGTTGTGTCTGAATTTCAATTATAAAATTATGTTGTGTATTAATTGATTCGGAAAACTCTGCCTCAGAATCTTTAAATAAAAAAGTTGAATGATTATTGTAGAATGTGTTAACTTTAGTATAAAATGTCGTCATACCGAATCGTAATAAAAAAAGCGACCTTTACGTCCATATTCCCTAAAATGTTAATATTGCAATCAGAAATTTTTAGTTGTCAATGTCAAAAACAAATGGACTAAAAGACAAGAATATACTTTTAAATGTCCTGAATGACGGAACGAACATCACACTGTTATTCAAAGCCAAAAAGTGAATAAAAACTTCACTTTTGATTTAATTTGATATTTGATTGATAAATAACTTTTAAATTAACTAGATTTCTAAACAATGGGACAAACGTCAAACGTGCGATGTGTAGTAATACTTTTATATATATGATATATAGACACAAAGTACTTTCTTTTATTAATTGAAATAGGTTGTTAAACCAATTTTCTAATTGGTCATGGCTTTATGTAAATATTGTCAATCATGAGTTAATTTTGGTATAATGAGTAACATTTGCGGCAGAGAGTTTAGGGGATGGTTTAAGTCGTTCACAAAAACAGAGATAATCTTGTGTGCCTTACAGACTATATTCTTTATAGCGCTCATTGCCTTTGTAATATTTCTCGTGCTTCATATGATAGCTTGCTTTACAAGTAAACCTAAGGATGTAGTTCCAGCGCAAACTGAATCAAGTGGACATAGTAAAGGTGCTGAAAATAAATACCCTCAAGATTATAAGACGACTAAAAGCATTAGTTCAATTAACCATCTGACAGTTAAGAAAGAAAAAACTACACAATCTCCTGGTGCAAATTATCCATTGCAAAGTACAGGACATAAAACAAAAAAATTACCACTTACAAGGGATAACACTGTGACGTGCACTTGGCATCCATCTAGAAAGACAAAAGCATCTACTCGCTATTATGAAATAACTGACCAGATGACATCTGAAGGCCATGATGACCACAAGCTATCTAAACCAGACACAAACAGATTACTGGATCACGACGATATTTATGATGACACATACGAGAATCGTAAAGATTTTCTTCTAGCTCTCGTGAAGATCAGGCCTCCCCAAGACCTGATATTTGGGTGTACTCTCACCATAATCAGCGAGCATTGGACGTTGACTGCAGCGACTTGTATAGAGGCAATAGAGGAAGTGGATTCCTTAGATTCTTTTGTAATGATGCAAGGTTTTGGAGATGGAAATCAAAGTGTACACTCAGTGTTGGACGTTATGATCCATCCCCTCTTTCAAGGTGTGAATATGACATACGATCTGGCCGCACTGAAGTCTGAAGATACGTTACTTAGCCCGGGAACCACAGCAGTAGCATTGGCGACTTTGATAGAGTACTCATTAATCACGATCGGAGAAAGACTCGCTATTCTCGGATTTGGTAAATTCAGGTAAAAATGTTCATATGTAGATCTAATAGTTCAGTATAATCCTTATTGAAGTGAAACTTCTTATAGCACTGTAGCGACAAATGCTCGATACGCGTTACGTCAGTATACTAAATAAAACAAATGTTTTATACAGAAGACGAATTTTAACCTAAGCCAATTAGGTTTCACTTCCTCCACGTGTACACCAAGCCTTGCACTTTCTTGACGTCATAACGTTATAAATCGTTGGTTGTACGCACTGCAAACCACAACAGGGTCAAGCGATAGAGAAGCGCGATCGGCCCAATGCCATTGTTTATTACAACAACAATTTTTCATCGATGTTTTCCTATGGCGTTATCACGTCAAATAACGCCTGTAAACCCGATTTGAGAAAGAAGAAGACTACAGAGAGACTATTACTCAATTTGTCAGTTCTTCCTTAGGTACCCTGAATATTTTACTAGGGGCTGATGTCTGCCAATCAACAATTGGTTTCGGTATTATTGAAGAAATGTTAACTGAAATATATTATATGATATATAGTTCTTATGCTGATGGATAGATACTTTCGATCCATATCGCAGTATCAGCGTTTATTAATTAATACGATCGCTGGTTCTTTTGCGACGTGATGGTAGCTAGTTTTTTTTGAGTTTTTCAAAAAGATATTCAGACACAGATTGCAAATTTGGGTGAAAAATTAGTTTTGTGGTCTCGATAATGATACCGAGGTCGTAAAATCATCGGGTTGCCTTTATTGCCGATTAGCGCTTGACTGTTTTCTCACCTGATTGTTATTACCCTTTAATGTTATCTAAGCACCATTGTACCGTAGTACATATTTTTTGAAGGGAAACTGCTTTAGGCGCAGGAGGGTAAATTTTTTAGGGATGAAATATGCAGCGTTTATTTACCGTAATTCGTTTGAAGGTTAGATAGTTTCAATATTTACAAAAAACATGTGGCACTTCAATTTGCTACTCGTCATTTCAGATTTCAATAAATAATTTGTATTCATCTTCAACGATTTTAATGACAATTAAATTCTTAATGAATTTTGCCTCCCTCTTAAGTCTCGGAAATGTAAATCTTTACATAGCATCACGCCTCATTCCCTTCGGGGTAGGCAGAGACCATGTCCTTCCACTTGCCACGATCCTTACATATCTCCTTCGCTTCTTTCATATCTCCTTCGCTTCTTTCATTCTCATTAAACCTTTCATACAAGTTCATCGGTTTAGAGTACTCTTGAACGTTCGCCTTGGTCTTCCCCTTCCGACTTTCGCATTCACTCTTGACTTATAAATCCCTTTTTTGTCAGTCTCCTTTCATTCATTCCCTCTACATGCCCAAACCTTTTAAGCATACCTTTCTCAATTTTAGTCACTACGTCTTCTTTTATACCACAACGTTCTCTTATCACACTATTTCTTACTCTGTCACTCAGTTTTAATCCACTCATGCTTCTCAACGCTCTCATCTCTACCGCATTTATTTAACTTTTGTTATTCTTCTGCCATACCCAACTTTCACTACCATACATAAGTGTTGGCTCCAACACTCCAGCATACAAAGCCAGTCTGGCTCTTTGAGACACCATCTAGCTATTCATGCCCAAACTATCTAAGCATACCTTTCTCAATTTTAGTCACTACATCTTCTTTTATACCATAATAAACAAGACTTAAAAATGCGTTTGCCAAGAAGTTTCATTTTTGACATGTGTCATTTACACACACTTTTAATTTTATTGCTTGGCGACCCCTTTCACCACCTGGGATGTCGTCGCTTCATATTGTGAATAGTGATATGGCCCCATACAGGGGCATAGATAAGGAGGCGCTGCAGCGGCACGCGCGGGCCGTGTGGCTGCACGCTCTGCCGCAGCGGCTGTGCGTCGGGGAGCAGGAGGGGCAGGGGGAACAGGGCTGGGCCCCGCGGCATCTGGCGGGCGGCCGCGCGCTGGAGGCCGAGGCCTGCCGGGCGCAGCCCGTGTGCGCTGGCGTGCTGCGCGCACGGGCCTTGCCGTGCAACTACTGCGCGGGCTCGCCGCTGGTGACGCGCGGTACTCTGTTGGCCGTGATGAGCGGCGGCGCGGCATGCGGCCTGGCCTGCGAGCCCGCGCGCTTCGCCAGCGTGGCGCAGCAGCGGGACTGGCTGCGCGCGCTGCTGCGCTCCCCGTAATATACCATTACAGACGTAGGAGTCGTTTCATTGATACTGCACTTCTTTACTTTCTTCTCTTTTTATGTTTAATATATATCTAAAAATTGTCTCATTGCTGGAGTGGTGAGCATGTTCTGCTAAAGACCTATGTTCCGTGACGAATTCGGAAATCGATAAGTTTTTTATCGAGGTCTTCTCAGTATTAGTCGCGTGTCTCGAGCCTCGGAGACCACGTGAAGCCGTGTACACCATGTGTACTATGCATACCAACCCGCAGTGCAGCAGCGTGGTTGGTCTTTGCTTTAAAAATCCTTTCTCCTATGAGTGGGACGCTTGTACTAACGAGTGGGACGTTAACGGGCCGATGCTTACCCTCTTGCCTTACGTCTAGTAGCATCCATAGCGGCCGGTGCGCCTCACGTCCACTTGTGTGGGTGAAACGGTGAGTTCGCGTCACCGACGTGCGCGGTAGCAATATAACTGCCGCCGTACGAGTGCCGAGTTGTGCGACATGAGCTTTCTTTTAGTAAAGAGATTTTAAATCTAAACATTATGAAATTTCCTTATTTTTATAATTACGTCAGACAAACCAGCCGTCGGGTGATGGTAAGTGATCATAGTAATACCTTAAACAATTTTATCGATCCCTACTAAACATTCGAAGATGTTCGTTGTACTAAACAGAAGTAGTTCTGGTTCCTCTGAGAATGTCGGAAGATTTGTTGTTAATGTAGCGTCTACATAGAGTACCGCCAAGTCAATAGAGGGATTAATTTCGGAAAACCCTGAGACGACGGTTTTTCTCTGAAGTAAGAAGAAAATAGAGAAGCCATTTCGATTTATTCCTTTAAAGCACGAATAAAAAAGCACTTCCTCAAGAAGTACGTCACCATTTGAACGACCTCGGCTATTATTATTACTTTTTTTAATAATTTGTAGTCGCCGCTGGAAATTTGTTTAAGTTAGTATAGTTTATACAAATATCTACAATATAGGCAAATTCACCCGGTTTCAGATTCATAGTCATGACGTCCTCTGGTAAATTCTTCCTATTCTTGCGTGAGATTCTTACTAAATCAGTATCTTGTTCAAGCAACTCCAACAGTTAAATCCAAGCTTGCATACCCAGCAGTTATCCACGAACCTGGTATGGCCCTTACCAAAATAGTTATATGTCAAGAAAACGTTGGTTAGTACAATATTTACATATTTTGATATCATCTTCTTATTCGTTTCGCTCTTGACAGAGCGGTCGTGATCGTCATGAAGTAACGGAGTGGGCAGATGTTATGCGCATGACTACCGCTCGCCATTTGTCCCTGTTCGAAGTCATCCTGCTGCATTCGTTCAATGAACCTCCCAGTACAGATTTGATTTCGTCGGTCCTTTGAGTGGGTGACCTCCCACGCGGTCTTATGCCTTCCACTTTTCCTTGAACGACGGGGCGTTCGATGGACTGGTTGTCACGCCGAGAAACGTGTCCGAAGAATGTCAGAATGATTTTATGAATTTGACATCATATTTGTGTCTTTTAAACTTATTATCATACTGTCATGAACAGTTTTGGAGAAACATTGATCGAATCGGTAATAATTATTCCGCTGTCATGATGCCCGGCACTTAAAATAGCCTAAAATAGCAACAAATAATAAAACATCGCTTTAAAATTTATAGAGGCATATATGAATTAGACCAAAAACAATCACATAAACGTATGTCGATTTTAGGTTAATATTAAAATTTCAGTCGGCGATTAACGTATTAAGAAAAAAATATTCTGCACATGGAGGAAAAAATGGTGTTTTTGAGAGTTTTCAAGAAGTAAGTCTGATATTGTTAAGCAGCAATAGTTACGACCACTATAAATTAAAGTCCAACTTAAAATTCCAAGGCACTTTTTAGTATGAACAAATAATTTGTGCCACCAAGTTGTAATAAAGAAATTACACAATATACTTTATACGAATTTAATGTAAAGAAATCATTTATATGAAATATACAGGAACAAACCTAATTTGATATAAATGCCAACGAAATTCGGGTGGAGGTTATAGATATGTAGTCGTCGTCGTCGTCGTCGTCGCTTCAACCGATGGACGTCCACTGCTGGACATAGGTCTCACGTAATGACCGCCACAAGGCCCGATCTTGCGCCGCCTGGCTCCAGCGGCTACCGGCGACCCTCTTTATATCATCGGTCCACCTTGTGGGGGGTCTGCCTACACTGCGCCGTCCGGTGCGGGGTCGCCACTCCAGCACTTTCGGTCCCCAACGTCCATCGGTCCTTCGGACTATGTGCCCCGCCCATTGCCACTTCAGGTTCGCGATTCGTAGGGCTATGTCGGTGACTCTGGGTCTACTACGGATCTCTTCATTTCGAATTCGATCACGTAGAGAAACTCCGAGCATAGCCCTCTCCATCGCACGCTGAGTGACTCTGAGCTTCCGNGGGGTGTAAGGGAGAAACGAGTCCCAGTCCGTTTCTCCAAACGCCAACCTCACCTGCACGCGGTGCACCCTGCTTCTACCGACGAGGCTCTGGCGACCGACAAATGGCGGTATAACCATTCTCCATAGCTGACCTAAATGCCACAGACCGATAACGGGCAGCAGCGTTATCGGTGCGATAAGGTCAGCACTGCGATCACCAACCCGCCTGCCAAGCGTGGTGATTATCGGCACAACCACAAATGACTAAAACAAGGCAGCAACGTCCCCCAGTCCCTGCAGCCCCGCTATTCTTAGCTCTGGCAACGGTTATGGTAACGACGGGGCAGGGGGTGCTAAGAATCTCCGGAAGAGATTCCGCTGCCAACCCCGACGACTTGACCTGGCAACATACAACGCACGCACTTTGAGATATGTAGTGCCAACACCAAATTGTTTCCACCAATCTTGTTATCATCAGTCTTTATAATTGCTTTTATGTGGATGCGATTTTAAAGACGTGGCCACGTCTAAAAGTATACGAATGTGCCTTATTATGCTTTTGATATACTGTAAAGAGTTTCTTATCCCATTTTAAATGAAACCTACATCAATAAGCCTTCGTTTTAAGCGTCAGACTTGAAAGAAAAATCTTTCTATCATTTGCCACAGGATATTTATTCTCTTTAGACAGAGTTATGATTGTAAATTGTGTTTGCTACCTTAATAAAGGTTATCGCGTAAGAGGACAACAAGGACTTACAGTTATAATAAAATATAAACAAGTTGCGAAATAAACGATCTTAAAACGAAGATGGCAACGGATAAAGGTTTGTTAGTGTTGTCGTTAGTGATGGCAGTATTCGTGGTGGGCACTATCGGCGTGGCGGTGATGCAATTGATCACTGCCTCAACTGATCCCACTGAGGGCATCATCGAGATATCTTTGTGAAATCTATTGACTACGGCCAATGTTTAACAGGGCACAGAAGAACGATGTTTGAAGGGATTTCCGACTTGTTATGAGCTGCATTCTTGAAAATTTTAATTGATAACATATTTCACTGCATTTATATTGTATAAGGTTTTGGGAGAAAGAAATACATAATGTTTTTGTGAAGTTTGTTGTCTATGATTAAATTAGCGTCAGTCGCCCCCCCCCCCCCTCTGCCTAGGGATGCAACGTGGCTCATCTATATAAGAACATTGATCTTTTGCAAAGTGTAACATCGATATTAAGAACATCAACGTTTTGTGAACAATATATCGGTTTTTATTTTAATTATTGATTTAATTTATGTATACATATATTTTAATGTGATTTATCGAATAAATATTCATGATTAATGGGAATTAATCAAATAAGTATGTTAATTAAACGTGAATACATATATTATTTGAAGAAGTTTTATGCAGTATTTTTATCGAATAATGATTAATTTGTAACAGAAAACAAACATTTCTTTTACTTTAAAAAAAAATTGAAAAATAACAATTTTGACAACATTCTTTCTCTATCGGCCCAAACTGCACTCTGAGGAACTGGTGGTACAGTGGTAAGTCCACCCTTCTAGCTAACATTCTCAAAGGTTCTGATCAAATCTCTTTTTGAAACAGCGGTGGGACCTAGCAGCACCATGTCGTATGCGTAACTTAAGTTATTTACACAGATGCCATGCACCCGACGAGCTTACTGCTGAGCTCCGGTATCACGTCATTGACATACATTGAAGATCTTGGGCGAGGTTAATCCCCTGCTTCACCCCGCAATCCAACCCATGATATGTGTGAACGATATATCGATATTGGAAAGAAGCGATGTATCACGTCCCTACCGGACTACCCCCGCCAAATCTTGACCACGTTTTTGCTATCATCTGGTACTTTATTATTTGGTGAGGTTATTTTTATAAGAAACATTAACTTGTAGAGTACAACAGTTTCTATAGAGCACATGCACATTTCATTCATTTGTATCTACAACTATGGAAACCGATATTGATGAGTTTCACTAGAAGATATCTGATGCTTTAAAGGACTTCAGGTACTTTACTCCACCGCAGCAACAAAAAGCGATATAAAAATATATTCTACGCATGAACGTGGCACGATGCAATGTAGAGTACCAGGGCAGCAGCGATGCACGAGTGGTGTTTCATACAATCACGTGTGCAAGCAAGAGCAACGTAGCAGCCACTGTCCTGCTCACTCTTAACCACAAAGTAATAGCTGCTCTTAACATCTCACCACAAATCAAGTACACTTCTTACCAAGTTATGCTACACTAGTACTTTAACTTCGATCATCGTAAATTGTTTTAAATTAAAACAAAATCCAGATACGTCCAATAATGAGTCGAAGGAGTGGAATTTCCACGGAATCAAGAAATTCATTCTACCAACACATCTCGGACACGGTTGGAACAATTCTGTGGAAACGGGGGATTATTTTTGTTTCCGCTCATCTCCACGGTAAAATTATCTTTATTACACACACAGAACTTAACACGCATAATAATAATAATAAGGGGTGTATCCTCCGCCCGTTATATGTATTTATGTAGATATATGTATTATTTCATATTTATGTTTACAGGTAATTATTATAAATTTATTTACATTTAATAATAAATATATATATTCTTTGGTCAACGGGCGTGAGTGTTAAAGTAGTATAATAATAATAATAATAATATACTCTTTATTGTACACCTTAAAAGAAACAGCGTTACACAATATGGTTATAATAAAGATACACAAATTATACATTCTTACACAAGTGTTCATGTTTTTTTTTAATACTGTGAAGATTTATAAGCTTTAATAAATTTCGTTCTATAATTGATGAGCGGCATCCATGATACGAGTGCCAACCTCAGTACAGTGGCCCTTGCGATTAGTTTGTTCATAAGTGAAACTTCGTTAGAATCGTGATTTGAAACCGAAAGAAACGACAAGAGACACAAATATTAAAATGGACGAAGCCCGAAAATGAGACTGAAATATACATACTGTTTTATTGTATCGATATCTCCTCTTTGCGCCATGCTTAGGACGTTGTTTAAATTGATAAAAACATGTATATTTATTTAAATAACTAAAAAGAACCGCCTTCAAAACAGACTTACAAACATATTAATATGCTCTAAAAAGTAAGAAATAATTGCGTATACTTTTATAGTGTTTCTTACTTTTTAGAGCATATTAATATGTTTGTAAGTCTGTGTTGAAGGCGGTTCTTTTTTTGTTCAAATTTGTATTTATTTTTTGATTTTTAGTGAATCTGAAGTAAACGTGTTGCAATGCAACAACAAACGCTCATTGCTACTTGATTACAGACCCTTTAATTTTCTGCCATAAACCGCACCCTTACTGTAAGCCGTTGAGATCCATTGATCTTCATATTTAACTACGACTAGCACTTGACCATACCGAAGTTACGGTAGGCAACTCAAATATCTGGATAGCCTATAGAAGATTCTGCCGAGTATCGTTCATTTGCTCCTAAGAATTGAAGAGTTCCATCACTTGGTCATGGAATCTATCATCAGAACCTTACCAAACTATCACAAAACAGCCCTTGAAGTATATCCTTTCCAATAAAAAAAGAATCATCGAAATCGGTTGACGTGATCTTGAGTTATACGTCCATTTGTCGCGCACATGCTTAATGCAAATTTAACACTTATCCGGTTTTATCATGGATGCCATCATCAGAATTGGATTTTACTCTATGACGAGCACCAACTTTCATTTAAAAAAAAATCATCAAGATCGGTCCACCCAGTCACAAAACGGTAACAAACATTAAAAAAAAGTACAGACGAATTGATAACCTCCTCCTTTTTTGAAGTCGACAGTCGAATTTTCGACAGTCAATACTTCAATGACCATTAAAGTCCTAAAATTTCTTTCTTTTTCCCTCCCTCTAAGTCTCGGAAATCTAAAGTTGTACATTTGTATAAATATAAAAATAGACATTTTATATAAAATTAGTTTGCCAAAGAAGTTTCACTTCTGAATTTTATTTGTTATCATTATCTATCTTGTTGTTTAGTAGACGTTTACTATATAAGGCAGAGATTGACGAAGAACTCTCCAGAGCCATCTCAAGAATGGTTTATGAAATACACGACAGATTATATAAACTAGGTGTCAAAAGAAAAACAAGTGAAAGCATAACATAAACAATTTATTTAAATAATTACCATTTCATGAATCATTATAATACATTTCTGAATACATAGAGGCAGCCGCGCTACTTACAAATTTATACAAATACATGAGCCGCCGAGCCCGATGGCCCCGCGGGCTGGAGCCCCCCGCATCGCAACCTGTACAACCTCTGAACCCACTCTCCTATACATAAAACTGTCTCTCTGTACATATATAACCTTACACTAGCAATGGAAATCAAGACTGAGGAAATTATTAGACGATGTTACGCAATGCTACAGTTAAATCAAATCATTTAATCGATTTGGACTGCTATATTATCTGTATCATGTAAAAAAGTATTTGCGTTCTTAAAAAAAATTGGAACTACGTTAATTATCATTGAATTTAGTCCTCTATTAAGTGATGGATTATCCATAGAGGATAGAATTGCGTAACATCTTCCAATCAAACATCACTAATGTTATTGTCTATGCTTGGTTTTATTTTTAAAATTCTGCACCAAAACAAAAAAAAACAACGAAATAACACTATACAGCAATAAATATGTTAAAATTATTTTAATATATATGTAAATATCTTAATAAAGAATAAAATTTCGAGAAATGTCACTCGGGAGCGGCCTGTGGCTACAATAATTGATGAATTGATTCGTTGATTGATAAATTACTCTAATGTCAATATTCTGGGTAACACTACGAAAATCAAATTAAAAAACAATACCTAAACTAAATAGAAATCATGTGAGCAAAGTCGGTCGAGTTTCGTTTAATAGGCAATCTAGAAATAATCCAGAACTTCCTGAGGTTGCGTATTCCAACTTTATTTTATGAAAATATTGTTAACCTTTTCTCTAATACGATCATTTGCCACACTTATCTTACACGAGGTACTGTCAATATATTTAAATCTTTAGTTTTCTAACAATTCTTAAACAGAATGAAACAAAATGCGGGTAGTTTGTAAAAATAAGGTATTCATTCGTTAAAGAGCATTTAAAAATGGAGCCATTCGAACCATAGACTATGGAATATCCGATTGTATCATTTCATGCTTTTTTTAATTTAATATCACTTTATTTTAGTTGTTTATTGTCCTGGCTGGTGTGGAACCCATCCGAGGTCTTCAGTTAGTTTCTGCAGGAACAAATCTTAACCCGCCTAAAGATCCCGCATTAGTGAACTAATAAATGAAATACTGAATTAATATTTGACAATATCTCGTATATTTTCGCGCGCACTATTTAATATATTTAGTGAAGGACACTTTACTAGCCTTTCTAAAAACAATATACGCGTAATGATAATGCTATTATTAATCATACCCCTAGTCGGCGTTCTTCTGAATATAATATAGAGGGTAGTATGAAAAAGACTGAGGCACTTCTGTTTATGTCTACAACGTGCAATTTAACCTGCGCAGATCTAATCTCTAGCGTGAATTAAAAGAAAACTAATTTTGTATAATTCTAAGGGTATTTAACGAATTTTTATACAGAGGGAATTAATTTACATCCACAAAAGAGTCGATCCATATCCGTCATTAATATCAGAACTCAAGATGGCGCCTGCCAGCCACAGACTACTAAAGAGTCAAGTTTATTATGGGTAGGTAAAAATGTTACTATCTGTTGTGAAATTACATGAATTTCAATTAATAAAATAGTCTTATTTTTAAATTCATGTTACACTACCCAAATAATTATATATTTTGGATCGTCTCCTTTGTAAGAGTCAATAGGAATGTATTTCACAGACCAATATTATAGGCATATAGAAACGAGCCGCTGTTTGAAGGTTGTAAATGTCATAGATAAATTTTGAAATGGTTATTGAAATATGCTTACATATTCTGGCTTCTTTTGAAAATATTATTTTACTGGCGAAAAGTAATAAATCTAATAAATTCCATATTAATTGTAGTAATATAAATATCGAAATAATAGTGCGGCCCATTTCTAATGCAATATTAGAAACACTAGTTAAGATGCAACAACGACCCTGTTTTCTTGTTTTATCTATTGTACATTCTCTATAAAGATAAATTGATGTTTTTGATTGAGTTTTAATCGGTCGTGTCTATGAAGCCGGTTTCCATCGGATCAAATTCCGCTGCGGAACTCTTCTTGGATCGCTCCCATCTGCGTAGGGTCGTAGATTCCACTCTGGAATCGAGAACACCACTTAAATGTCTTAAATTTTTCACTTTTATTAGGTGACAAATATAAACTCTAATAACTACATAAACCATATTTTTATTGGGAGAATACATCTACAACGAAGGAACTGTACAGGGAGAAAGGGTAATATTGTTTAAAACATTATAAGGAATTACAAATTTCATCTATATTAAAAGTGATGATACGTCAAAGTAATCATGCGATTGTGACAGTCGGCAGATATATAGAAGTACTATGAGTTCGTTTCATAGACTGCGTAATGGTAGAATGTGTTTACAAACTCCTTATTCATGAAAAGGGTTCTTCTGCTGCGTAAGAGCAATTGCCAACATTAAAAAAATATAGAAGCAATGCTTCGTCAGTATTTTCATTGAGATAGATTACATAACTGACTCTATATTGAAAAAATTAGATAAAAAGGACTCTCAAAATTAAGATGGGACCTGTAAACTAAACTATTACTATATTTATTGGGATTTTAATAATATAGTATGTCCTGAATGGAGTTTTTGGTACTAAAACCCTTTGACCCCATATAGTATTCCGTTCCAAGTAAACTAAATTGCGATGTTCCTAATTATGTTATGTGGTGCGTGGTTCAGAATTGCTGTGAATAAATGGTGCTGATGATGAGGTTACCTGCTAGTGTCCGTTCGGCACGGCGGCCGACTCCTGGACGCGTGAAATCAAATCAATTCTAATGTAATTCTATTTCAATACGCGAAATATGTCTAGTCAATACCAATTCAGACTGTATTTTAATGCCCTAAAAGCTAGAACGCTTGAATTAATTAATAAAGAGGTATTAAATGAGAGTGAGTTGTCACTCTCAACTATGTAATTTTCGCAGAGTAAAATCGGCTCTCGTGTAGCATCAGACATAGTCAACACGTCACGATATGTTTGAGGTTATAGGGGGTATTATCTGAATTACAGACTATGCTACTGATCATAGACTATCCACAAAGATCACAGATACATAACAATATGTATATATTTATAATAATATGTAAGTTTATTTATTGAAATCTTTTTATGTTTTGTGTCAAAGTGAAATCTTCTTTAGCATCGTTGTGATTTGAATGTTGATGAAACGAAAAAGCGACAGTAGAAAGAGACAGACAAACAAATTTATAGGACAGAAAGAGATAGGAAGCATTATACAGTGTTTGTCATTTTAGTGGTTCTGTTTGTCCTGTGCCTCTACTTGTGGCCACCAAGGCATAGTGGGAGTTCTCATTAAATCGTTACTAAAACCTACATTTTACATTCGTCTCATTATCTTGAAGACAACATTTTTGAAGGTTGTTTGCACAATAAAGAATAGTTGTATTTCGTATTATTAACCTCGAGCTTACACTTCTGTCGTGTTATCTTAATTTAAGAAGAGTTTTATGAAAATATGAATTAAAATATAGTGTTCACTATAATCCTCACACTTCTATATTTCACGAGAACCAACTCTACTGTCACATAGCCTGCTGTTACTACTGAGTCTCATTCAATACCCACTAAATACACCTTAGCAAGTTTTTAAATGACTCCGAATGAGTTAGAGGTTATTCGCGATTAGTACAGATGTGTAATGTATAACCTGACGAAGCCATACAAATGAAAATCGTTTGGTTTCTGATATGTTGGAGGACATTTGTTTACGACGGTAAATCTCATGTTTTACAGCTGAGTCAATGTAAACATTGATTTGGACGAGCAGTTTGAATTGATATTGCATGAGAGTCATGGGATATGGAGTCGATACCTCTGTTGGAGGGGGAGAGGGGGTGGGGGCGAGCGACTGCGAGGGCGACGGGAGGATGGACACGTGTACTGGACTCAGGATACGCTATGTCGTTCGCATATATTACACAGGGATTTCAATATGACGCTAGCTGTACATATATTTTTCGACATGGTTGTTGCGGTTTCATGTGGATACTTGATAAAAAAAAAAACAAGAGATAACAGAAAATAGTACATTTAAAATGCCTAATTAATCCAATATTCACATTAACATAGCATCACGCCTTTTTCCCATAGGGGTTAGGCAGAGACAACAAAATAACATAAACAAGGAAACTAATTTTCGTTTAAGATAAATAATAAAATATAAATATGTATTTTCTTATAAAAAGAAACTGACGTGTTCGACTGTTATTTCCAATATATCAAATCACTTTTCGGATGTGGAAATTTTTGTGTGGAAACCTGTACGTCCCGTGGTGGGTTTACGATTTTAAAACCCTGACTCCTATGAGCGAGGAAGCCTGTACCCAACAGTATTACATAACATTTACCAATAAATCTTTAAAGTGGTGAGAATATATCTGCTATATCGTTAAGAAATACTTTCTAGAAATTTCTCATAATGGTATCATCAGTGTGGGATGTGAAGTAAACACCTCTTGGTTCCATAGTCAAGAGGGTTCCGCGGGGTTTGAGTGGGTGCCGAGGGGTTAATTTTCACCGAGTTCTAAACTCCAAATCGATAGAGTCAATGTATAAATGTATTTTCCGCTGTTGCTCTCTTATAGAGAGGGGATAGCGAAGGGAATGTATACCTGGTCTAGGGGAGGCGGCGCGGGCACGAAGTAGTTGGGCGCCGGTGCTGGAGCAGCAGCCACTCCCCCCGGGTTCAGCACGTCCACGTATGACTTCTTTATATCTGCACATACACACAGGTCAGCGTTTAGTCGTTAAGCTTTAAATGCTTTACTTCTATTATAATTATATACAAAACAATGCGTTTTGCTGTCCTAAATGTCGATTATTATTTTTTTTAATATAATTTTTAATGAGCGAATGTATGCAAATAAGAAAATATCGTAATATGACAACAATTTTTTTATTAAAATAATCAACTATCGGATTAAAAAATCCTTATATAAGTAGGCTGTTTTCAATTATTCTATTTGGAAATTTATCCTAATTGGAAAAATATATACTAACATACTACTCCCAAGGTACCGCTGATGATGATTAAAAGCACGACTTTAAAGCTAAAATTAAGAGGATTCCTTATCGATAGTCCATGCACTCAGTCGGATAACAAACTGGTTTTATACTCTCCAGAAACAAATAGAAGATAAAAAGCCATATAAATTGGTACATTAAAGCCTAATATAATCTCTTATAGTATCAGAAAAATTACTGTTTGATTTAAAACCTTATTTACTTATTCAATTTGTGCGATAGAAAAACATGTTATTATATATAAATGTGTGTCCGAGAATAACATAGAAGGAAGCAAAGAAGCATAGGAGCGCAGGGTTCCCCGCCGATCAATTTACACAATCTCATTAATAATAAAAGCTAGGGACGCGACAGTTTCATAAGTCGACCGCACCGGCGGGTCGTCACCCGAGAACTGGAGAGACGTGCAGCGGACTGTCACTTATTGACTTTTTACTCTGCCCTACGCCGATAGACAGATGGCGCCACCGTTCTACAGTCTATTGCACTCACACAAACATATATATATATATATTTGCACGCCAACCCCTAGTGCAACAGTCATGTAAGAAGAGGGTTTCACCGCATCGTAGTGCGTATTGCGGGATTCCTAGGAGCACTTTCCAATGGGAAAAAAGTAGCACATAGATGTACTCACGTCTGCCGCGCTGCATCTTGTACATGTTAGACGGGGGCGGAGCACCTGGCGCCGCGGGGGACTGCAGCGGCGTCGACGAAGTCCTGCCGCGACACACACATCTTACCATAGTACTACCAGCACACGTTATAACGTCGAGGACCAATATTGTGATGTTATCGAAACGACAGCTTAACAATTTAATTCTTACAATGTGCAAGGTCTATTCGAAAATAAATAATCATGTCTGATTAATCTTAAGTGTATCCTTTCCTTGTTTTTTTGGCAAATTTAGATTTTATGCGCTCTAATGAAAGTCTAATACAAATAAAAATGTGGTTAAATTTAACTTTAATAAAATTGGTAATTGCCTACATAAAACTCTATAGGCTAATGACTTTTATACCATTTAAAATTGTTGCATTTAATTCAGTTTACGTTACATCGTTACATGATTCAATAAAATCTTGTTACATGTTTCAATAAAATCTCGTTACATATTTCAATAAAATCTTGTTACATGTTTCAATAAAACCTTGTTTACATGTTTCAATAAAATCTTGTTACATGTTTCAATAAAATGGTGTTATATGTTTTGATAAGATTTTGGCACATGTTTTGATAAAACTATGTTGTCTGTGAAATTTTGTTTATTTGCAAATGCAATACTATCGAGTTGTTGTGTGTGTAGGTATTGGTCTTACATGGTGGGTGGTGGAGGCGGAGGCGCCGGGCCTTCGCTCTCGCCCGCGTCCGTATCCCGCCAGCGCTTGTGCTCCTCGTCCCACACAATCTGCACACACAATGCGATTCTCAGTTTACACACACAATACGTGACATATGAGCTTTAAGCTACCATTCTCAACCCTTTTTAGATTAACAACAACCAGGATGCCTTTTGCTTAATCATATAGTACAAGTATAATGTAATGTAAAAAGATATTACTAAGATATTTAAATAAATCTTGAACTAGTTCTAATTAATAATATTAGCAGAAGAAAACTCTCTACACAGAAGCATGTCTTAAATAGGTGAGAATACTGATAAGTATACTACTCCCGCTTGACATTTTAATAATAAATAGCCTGGTAATTTGCAATGGGCCAGCAAAGTGGGGTTTAGCTTCTTAAACCCTTTCTCTTGAGAGTAAGACGCCGTAATTTTTTGCATTACTTTCGAATATTTGCTACTTCTTGGACAAAGTAAAACAAAAGTAATTTTGTTATTACTTTAAGAGAAAACAAATATATTAGTGAAATTCCAATAAATAATTTAAAGGAATAAATAAAACTCGTTAATACACATAAGTTTATTGCATAGATACACTCAATTTACGTATATATAAATAACAGAAATATAGTACATATATTAAAGAAGCAGTGTATATAAATGAGAAAAATATATTGTATCACAGAAATTTTGAGCGATTAAAAGAGATATACAAAAGCCTAATTAACTGTAAAAAAAATGTAATGATTTAGTAATATAGTTTATATTTCCACATCCGTTGAGTGTATAGTTGAATATAGCAATTAGTGTAAGTAATAAAAGGGTTGATTTTATGAAGACACCAGCAAATCGAAGTGGCATATAAGACAGAGAAAACAAAATGTCATAAAGATGTTGATGATTCGAGCGTGACGTCACATCAACGCCATATTTGTTGATCACGTGATTGTAACGATACAATGAATGTCAAGTCAATAGGATAGAAATACACAGTATACTGGATTGTGACGTCAGACCTCACAGCGGTCACAAGACTATCGGAAATATATTTATTCCCTATATTTTCTTATTCTTTAAAATTATTAAAGTGATTTGTAGTGTCTAGTTACAAGAAGGCGTGCCCACGCGTGGACTACATGAGCGTGGGCGCGGGCAGCGCACTCACGGAGGGGTTGGTGTCGTCGGGCAGGATCATCTGGTTGGGCGCGCGCAGCGACAGCTTGGTGAGGATGCCGCCCAGCCAGCCCTTGCCGCCCTTGCCACCCTTGCTCTCCCCCTTGCCGGGGCCATCCGGCTTCTTACTGCCTTTACTCGCATCGGGCTCACGGTCGTTTTGCTGCAAAACCATTGAAGAACATATTATGTGTAAGTAAGTAAGTAAGTAGCAGCCCATTAACGTCCCACTGCTGGACACAGGCCTCCTCACTCCGAGGAGCGAGGGTTTTTAGAGCATAGACCCACCACGCTGCTCCAGTGCGGATTGGCAGGCATAGTACACAAGTGCACTCTCTATTCCTTCACTCTCATAGTCCGATGTGAC